>CAIGQZ010032266.1:6310462-6337075 GCA_903798205.1 Danio tinwini | reverse complement strand
TTGTTGTTGTTGTTGTTGTTGTTGTTGTTGTTGTTGTTGTTGTTGTTGTTGTTGTTGTTGTTGTTGTTGTTGTTGTTGTTGTTGTTGTTGTTGTTGTTGTAGGAGCTGGTGCCAAGCAGTGTATTCTTCAAACGAAGATGACTGTAGTAAGAAACCCTGGCTCTTTATAGAGGGTTAGAAATCGTCTGATTGGTTGGTCATACATGGTTAATGCATGACCAGCCGTGTTCAATCATAATCACGTGATCCTCTCGAAATTAGTTTATAAATAAACTTCACTTATGCTTGTAAATGAAACTTGGCTAGATGACAGTTGTAGCGCAGCAGTTCTGAATGAAACAGCTCCTTTAAACTTTGATTATTTGAGTGTTTGCAGAGCTAATAGGACAGGTGGAGACATCGCTGCCCTGTTTAAAGATGTCTATGAGTGTAAACAAGTGTCATTTTGTGACTATTTGTCCTTTGAATATCTGAGTATAGCACTAAAGGGTGCTTCACGCATTTTACTGATCATTATCTACAGACCTCCAAAATATTCTCCAACTTTTATTGATGATTTTACAGAGCTGTTATCAATAGTAACCTCTGAGTTTGACTATTTTACTATTGCTGGGTATTTTAATATTCACATTGATAATCCAGAAATCAATGCTGTAAAATAACTCATGATAGTTTTTAACACTTTTGATCTGACTCAACATGTTCAAGGACCCACACACAATCGTGGACACACTCTTGATCTACTTATAACTAAGGGTTTACACATTTCATCGACTGTTGTTAAGGATGTATAATATATCTGATAATTTCTGTATTTTCTTTGATATATTGATCACTCCAGCCATTGAAGACAGATCTGTCTCTGTCAGAAAGAGATGTATAAATGAGAACACTAGTGAGCAGTTTATGAAGGCCATATCGCTAGCACCAAGCATATCTGCAGACTCCGTTAATTCTCTCCTTGATTTGTTTAACTCTAATGTTAAGAATGTCATAGATAACATCCCAGATAGCAAAATTCATGTGGCTCAAATCCGGCCCACACCAGACACTTACATCCGGCCCTCATATCGCATGGAATGATGGCAATGTGGCGGTCCGCTCCTGTTTGACAGATTTGGGCCACAATTAAGCCAAAGCAATATCACATATCAGCCAGAATTCAACCAAATGAACAAGAACTGACCCTATTCTGGGCCACTATTTGCTTTTATTCTGGCCCAGATCTGGCCCACACCTTTCACTTGCTGGGTGTGGCAAAGTACAAAAATCCCAGCATGCATTGCAGTATGAATACATTATAGCTTATTGATGCTACAGTTTTCATTATTTGCTTTTGATTCTGCTGTTTATGTTGACGTTGTGAATTTTATCACTTTTAGTCTCCTGTTTGTGATGTTTGTGAGTTTTGTTCATTTTGTTAATTGTCACCGTTGTTGAGGTTCATACGCTGATTATTAATGTCTCTGTGAGCAGAAGTTGAACCATAACATTTTTTTAGCTTATGAACCTTCATAAATCTGTGGCATGTGGAAGCATATTATTACGTTACTTCTAATAATGGATTACACATTGGTTAACATCAGTGAATTATATTATTTCATCACAGGTTGTGCCTCACTTAATTTTATTTATTTATTTTTTTTGCTTGGCTTGTTTGCTGTAATGGATAAACGTTTGTGTTTTAAAGGGCACCTATTTTACCCCTTTTTTAAGATGTAATATTAACATTATGGTTCTTCTGAGGGTGCCAGTTTAGGTTCAGTTCAAAACACAATTCAGATTTTTTATTATGATGTGTTAAAAAGTGTCATTTTGGGGGCGTGTACACAGTTTGCTGTTTTAGGGGCGTGTTGCTTCACATGAAAATTAGTTTCGACTTCCCGCCCAACTTAACAAGGGGGCGGAGCCAAGAGCCCCCACTTTGTGTATTGCAATAGACAGGCAGACAAGAGAGAAGCAACATGAGTGAGTGTACCAGCCAGCTGTACATGTACGACTCAGACACAAACCAAGCAGAGTACAAAATCATTTGTGTCTTTGTATAGTTTTACAGCCAACTGTGTGCTAGTTTAAAGCTCCGAGCTTGTAGCCTACACCGAGACTAATAAAGCACACTGAATTAACTTTGACTGAAGGGCATCACACACCGGATGCACCGCGACACGGCACGGACATGACAGTTGAAAGTATTGCACACTTGCAGCGCCGGTGTGTCACCCGATAGAAACTTATGTTTAGAATTCAAAAAAGCATGCCACTGCGTGGCGCAACGCTGCGTGTCGCCGAGCGGCGCTTCTGGTGTAGGACCTGCTTGAGGCTATAACTAAAGGGCGTCATACACCGGACGCGCCACTCAGAGCCATGACGCGGCACACCAGATGCGCACATTCGCATGTTATTTAAAATGAAACTTTTCAGATAACATGGCGTGGCAGAAATATGAACAGTGTCCTGAGCAGGGCCAGCGCGTCCATAGAGGCGATCTAGGTGGCAGAATAGTGAGCGAACCCCCCAGTCCTCACTTTCATCCGCGACAACGCGAAATGCATGGCGCTGTAAGTCGTTAGTTCCTTATTTCCAATGGAGGGACGCGCACGTGAGGCAGCGCGCTCGCACTTTCCAGCTGCACCTAGTTAAGATGACAGGGAGCTTCTGTGACCGCGGGAAATGCAAACCGCTGAAGTTTAAGGAAGACACAATGAAAAGTACACATGTATGCAAACACACCAAAACTTACAAACACTGGCGGCAAGGAGAGCAATAACGTGGTGAATGTTGAGCCCAATGAGCCTTACATCTAAAAATAGAGCAAGGGTGTTTCTTTGGTGACGTCGCTTTGACTCACACGCTGAAAATGGTGGACATGAAACAACATACTGAGGATATGGTAATGGCCACCTGTCAATCAATATTGGTGGGCGGGGGGACCGCACTCCTATGTCAAGTTGCGGTCGATCTCAAAACCGCTCCAATTGGTCCACCGTTTTTATGTTGTTAAATTGAAAAAAAAGGACTGAATGTGTTTATATCACCCCAATATGATGGTCTATACACTATACCTACACATATGTCTGTCCAAACAACTTGAAAAGTAGATTTTTCACCATAGGTGCCCTTTAAGATAACTTCAATGTTTTAAGTTAACTGGGCCACATTTGCTGGATCTTCTCTGGGCCAATTTAGGCTCACAGCAACATTAGCCAGAGCTAACTGTGCCAAATATTTGCCAGAAGTGGCCCACATTTGTTTTAGGATAACTGGGCCACATTCGCCATATCTTCTTTGGGCTACTATAGGCTAACAGCTCCATTAGCCAGAGTTTACTTTGCCAAAAGTGACCCACATATGTTTTAAAATAACTGGGCCACATTTGCCATATTTTTTCTGGGCCACATTAGGCTCACAGACGCAATAGCTAGAGTTTACTGTGCCAAATATTTGCCAAAGGTGGCACACATATGTCTTAAGATAACTGAGCCACATTTGCACTTACATGTGTCAGCCACTTTAGGTTTAGACCTAGATTACCTAGATTACCCTTAATTGACCAAGCCACATTTTTTTCAACTGTGGTCCACATTATTATTTGTTAAAGTCAATTAAAAGTCTGTTAAAGTCAGTTAGAGAACTGGGATGCAAAAAGGGCCTTGGAGAAAATCAACAGCAGCTCAAATGATGAAAAGACAGTTTAGAAAAGCTGAGTGTATGTGGAGGAAGACGAAACTAGTAGTCCATTATAATATCTATAAAGACAATCTTCATGCTTTTAATGTAGAACTTAAAACCGCTAGGCAGACTTTCTTTTCAAGCCTTATAAATGGTAACTTAAATAATGCTCATACACTCTTTGTCCTGGTATAGAGAACCACAACCCCCACAAGCCACATTGTCACTCTCTGCCAATGCATTGATGAAATTAACAGTTGGATGTGCCAAAACTTTCTTCAGTTAAACAAAGAGAAAATTGAAGTAATTGGGTTTGGGAACAGAGATGAGGTTCTCAGGATGAATGTGTACCTTGGCACTAAGGGTCAAACAACAAAAAATAAGGTCAAGAATCTCTGTGTGACTCTGGAGTCAGATCTGAGTTTCAATAGTCATGTCAAAGCAGTTAGTAAGTCAGCATACTATCATCTCAAAAACATTGCAAGAATCAGATGCTTTGTTTCCAGTGAAGACTTAGAGAAACTTGTTCATGCTTTTATCAGCAGCAGGGTGGATTACTGTAACGGCCTCCTCACCGGTCTTCCCAAAAAGACAGTCAGACAGTCGCAGCTCATCCAGAACACTGCGGCCAGGATTCTGACCAGAACCAGGAAATCAGAGCACATCACACCTGTCCCTAGGTCTTTACACTGGCTCCCAGTTACATTCAGAATAGATTTTAAAGTTTTACTACTTGTCTATAAATCACTAAATGGCCTAGGACCTCAATAAATTACAGATATGCTGACTGAATACAAACCGAACAGATCACTCAGATCTTTAAGATCATATAAACTAGAAATTCCAAGAGTTCAGTCAAAGCAGGGTGAATCGGCTTTCTGTTACTACGCCCCTCGCTGTTGGAATCAACTGATCAGATGTACTCCAACATTAGGCACATTCAAATCCAGACTGAAAACACATCTGTTTAGCTGTATCTTTACTGAATGACCACTGTGCTACGTTCGACAGATCGTATTATTACATTTTTCTCTTCTTTTTCAATATTTAATAACCTGTTTTAACACATTTTTTATCTGTTTTTATCCTGGGGTTTTTAATAATTTGTATTATTTGTTTTTATTTTTCTTAAACTTGTCTCTTTTATTCTTGATTATGTAAAGCACTTTGAGTTGCCACTGTGTATGAAATGTGCTATATAAATAAACTTGCCTTGCCTTATTACGTTTTATAATGATTGTGATGATTTATTTTAGGTGAGTGCATCTGCATTCGACATCAATTACATAAATTGCACGTTTAAATGAAATAAACAGTGCTTTTAATTTTTCTGGAACGTCCAAAAGTAATTTGACAAATAAATATATTTTATATAGAATATATTATATAGAAAAGTACAACACTGTGTACATTATACAAAAGACAGAAGGTCATTACAGTAATCCATAATAAATATATTTTACTGTGCCTGAAAACATCACAGGCTAGCCCCTGTATTGTATTTAAGCTCTTTGGAAACAGTAAAAGTTTGGAAGCAGTATTCCTGTGATATTTTTCTGCGGAAGATACCTCAATGTCAAGAAGTACCCTGAACAAACAGCTCATCATGATAATTTAGGGCCAGTTGATTGTGTTCATTTCTCTTCAATCCAGCTAAACCTCTTCTGGGGGAGCATTGGCTGGACGCTGTGCTAAAGTGGCCAAAGTCCAGCCTCTGGATAAACAATTAAACGTTTCATCAGTGAGGTCATAGGCTCACAACCAGCTGCAGACCGGCGGACAAATCATTTGTTTTTCATTGTAGTCAAAGCTTAGCTCCACTGGCTACATAAGCCAGGACAGGGTGGATGCTGGAAATTAATTTCCACCACGTCTTCACATGCTGGCATGGTTAATAAAAGCACACCAGGAATGGAAGGAAAGGCCCTTCATCTGGCTTAATCGGATATTGTTGCATTTTTCTCATAACCAGGCATTGTGTAACAGATTTTGGTGGCTAATAAGTAGATTCCAGGCTTCTTAGGGCAACTAATTGAACAACAGGAGCAAAATATTTGGTAAGAATGATTTTGCACCCGAACAAGAAACATCAGATTTCACACTGTTGATCAAGAAAACCATGACTTGGAAATGGATCAAGGCATTTGTTTATTTGTCGGTGTGTGTCACTTCAGCTGTGGGTAAGTTTATTTCCTTTTATTATTACACAGAATAAAACTGTAGTTATGCAAGTTCCACTGTAAGCTGTTATCCAGGGTTTCCACGAGGTCTTAAAAAGTCCTAAAATGTCTTAAATTTCAAAAACTAAATTTTAGGCCTTAATAATCTTAAATTCACATAAATTTTGTGTCATAGGTTTTAAATAATTTTAAACAGGTCTTAATTTTCCAATGTCCAAGTCAAGCTACCCAATCGGGCCAACACTCAACCACCAATAATCCATCTCAAAACTTTATATAGTTGAAGTCAGTATTATTAGCCCCCCTAAATTATTTGCATCCATTAATTTTTTTCCCAATTTCTGATTAACGGAAAGAAGATTTTTAGAATAAAAGCAGTGTTTAATTTTTTTTAAAGCATTTTAAGGTCAAAATTATCAGCCCCTTTAAGCTGTTTTTTTTTTTCGATAGTCTACAGAACAAACCATCGTTATACAATAACTTGCCTAATTACCCTAGTCAGCCTAGTTAACCTAATTAACCTAGTTAAGCCTTTAAATGTCACTTTAAGCTGTATAGAAGTGTCTTTAAAAATATGTATTCAAATAATATTTACTATCATCATGGCAAATATAAAATAAATCAGTTATTAGAAATGAGTTATTAAAACTATTATGTTTAGAAATGTGTTGAAAAAATATTCTCTCCGTTAAACAGAAATTGGGGAAAAAATAAACGGGGGCTAATAAATCAGGGGGACTAATAATTCTGACTTCAACTGTGTGTATAAATCTAACATTTTGTTCGTAATGATCTTAAAAATTCTTACATTTGACTTAAAAAAACCTGCAGAAATCCTGTTATCACATCTTACCAAAATGCATTTAAATGAAAATGGTAATTTTGCTAAATATTGTTAAATAAAGAACTGTTTTCTATTTTTATTATTTAATTTTGTGTGGCAGGAAAAAGCCAAATATATAAGTTAATAAATTATTCTATTTTTTTATTTTTATTTTAAAAGAATAATCAAATATAGTTTTGCAATATTATTTCACAATATTATTTTTTTTTATATAAATATAGCCTTGGTAGAAGTTTCCTCTGCTCATCAAGGCTTCAGATTTGTTCCAAAATACAACAATAGCAGTAACAATGGCAAATAGTTTTACTGTTTAAAATAGTTTTTATTAGATTTTATTATAAAATGTAATTTCATTTTAAAAGAGTGTCACCCTCTTTATTAATTACTGGCTTACTAATGAGCTTTTGCACCAATTTCTAAAGGCAACATTTTGCAATAACAGTACATGATTAATCATGCAATAATACATAAATTAAAAATTACTTCAACATGAACTAATGATGAGCTAAAACATGTATTAATGAAGAATTAACCTTAGCTGCGACATGAAATCAAATAAATTCCTGTGTGAAATTTACCCCAAATAAATCAAATAACAGGTAACAGGTCGAGGTTATTTTCACATAAATACATATTACTCAAATGTATGATTATTATGCTTTAACTCATCATTAGTTCATATAAAAGAAATATTAATTTGGTTATTAGTGGATGATTATTCATGTGCTGTTTTTGTTAAATGTTACCATTTCCATGTGTTCAACAGTTGATGATGAGGAAGCGTCTCCAAGCAAGTGTGCTGACTTCAACAACACCACCTGGCTGGAATACAGACAGGCCACCAAGCTTCAGGTCCAGTACCTTCTGTTGACCCGAAAGAATGCCAACTGTGCCAGTCTGTTTACACAAGATTGCCTTAACCACACCCAGAAACACACCGCTTACTTCAACTCGTCACTGCCTACCAAAGTCATTGTTCATGGATACAGGTGAAGTAAACCTTAAAAAACTGAGATTTTTATCTTATGGATTATTTATCTGCAGTCGATGCTTTTTTATTGTTATATTTTTGATTATTGTAGAAAATTTATTTGTATAAAATGTACATTTTTTATATTAATTATAAAAATTCATGTTTTAATTTTTATAAAATGTTAATTAAAAATAATAGAAGCTGATATGGCAATAAACTCAAAACTCTCTCTTAGGTGAAGTGTTCAGTCAGCAGTGATTAGAATTAACAAACCAGAATGATCTTTCTGCACTGTGTTTTCAGGGCTCTGGGCAGTAAACCGTCCTGGGTGAGTGGTTTAGCTCAGGCTCTGCTGAGAGAAGAGGATGTGAATGTTCTGGTGGTGGACTGGGTCTATGGAGCCTCCTTTGCTTATAACCTGGTGGTGGAAAACTACAAGGAAGTGGCAGTTCAGATATCAGTGCTTATTAATCAGCTTACGGTAAAGATTTCTGTTTTATGTTCAAAATTCATTCATTGTTATAAACTGGACATATTCCTGGATTACATCTATGTTAACAACATTCCAGTCAGCCAATCAGAATTAACGGATACGTTTACTGTGTATGTTTAAGCTTACAGTTTAGGCACTTCTACAGTATATGAGTGTTATCCAACTATTATTCCCCTCTGATTTTGGGAATAATTTACAGTTCTGGTTGGGTTTAGGAGTAGGGAATACCTATGGATTACATTTTTGAACAAAAATTATGTTTCAGGATCAACATAGATGTTAATCCAGGATCACATCGTACTTGGCAAAATCATGATGTGCAAATACTAAGCACAGCTCTAGTAGAGTCTTCTCTGAGCAGTGAACTCATTCATGGACACATAGAAATCACAGTAAATGCGTAGCAAGCACACAGTGGAGAAGAAAAAGTTTTTATTCTTTATTGTTTTTAGAAATATGGAAGCACGCTGGAATCTTTTCATTTTATTGGTGTGAGTCTTGGAGCACACGTGTCTGGATTCGTGGGAACCTTATTTCATGGAAAGCTGGGTCGAATCACAGGTAACGTTTTATTTAAAGGTGGCTCCATTTTAATTGTGTATATGAAAATTAGGTTCAGTTACTTAAATCATAAAACCTATTCAGTTTAACAGCTTTTTCTTAAGAATTTAAAGAATTAAAATTTTTGGATATCACTTTTTTTTTAGGATTGTTCAGTTTCTGTTTTAATCCAATGCTCTGGTTTCACCCACAGTTCAAAGACATGCGCTATAGGTGAATTGGGTAAACAAAATTGGCCTTAGTGTATGAGTGCGTGTGTGAATTTGAGAATGTATGGGTGTTTCCCAGTACTGGGTTGTGACTGGAAGGGCATCCGCTGTCTAAAACATATGCCAGAATAGTTGGAAGTTCATTCTGCTGTGGTGACCGCTGATAAATAAGGGACTAACCCGAAGGAAAATGAATGAATGGATAATCCACATTGGGTTTTCTGTACATGTACTGTAGCACTACTTTTGATTTATTCAAACGTTGCGTAATTCAGTTCGACTGATTTGTCTGCTGAATCTAATTTGCAGAATACGCTGTGTAATGATAAAGCGTGTCGTAAGAGCATGTATCCTGTTAATTTTGTCCTGATGAGAACTTTGAAGATGCTTGATTTATGAGTAGAACAAAGACCCTCTCTGCACCACAGTGAATGAGGCTTTCATACAAAAGCAAAGGCCACGAAAGCACTCCAAATAAACAATGACAAAATTGTTCCACAGCACAGCCTTAGCAAGAAAACAAGACCTTTTTTGTTTGTTTAAAATTAATGTGTTTAACTGAAATCCTGTAAGTGCCTATGCTTTTAATTTTTTGGTCTTTAGGTTTGGATCCAGCAGGCCCGATGTTTAAGAGTGCTGATCCATTTGACCGTCTGGATTCATCTGATGCCTTATTTGTTGAGGCCATTCACACTGATTCTGACTGTAAGAGTATATCAGGGTTTTTTCCCCCCCAAATATGACCTAATTGTGTGTTTTGTACTTGGTTTAGAAATGCAGTTTATTATTGAACCTATTAATTGAATACAGTTTGCTGTGAAGTATATAGTCATAATTTACAGAAAATTTTAAACAATTATTTTTATGTCTTGCAGTTCTGAGTCTGTCATGTGATCCTGATTTTTCTCCAGAAATAGAGAAAAAAAAATCTCATCAGTTTTGACTTTTTTCCTTATAACTGTAGGGAAAAGGAATTTATTTTTATTACTTTTGTGTCTTTATTTTTTATTAGAAAATTTTTTTAGACTAACAACAGATTAATTAATCATTTTCTTCTGTAAGATACCATATATTGACCAAACATACTTCTTCTTTCTTATTGTGTTGCATACTTTTTAGAAGGAACTGCTGACAAGAGGGAAATAGCAAAATAAGGATAAATATAGATAAATATAGTCCGGAAGGGGCGGGGGGGACTTGCTCCAGACTGCTGTCTAATAGGAAGTCTAGACATGTCACAAGGATCTGGATGCTTGTAGAAGTTGTGAAATGTATTGAAGATGCAATTAATTGTTCAGTTCTGGTATGCAAAGAAGGGTTGCAGAAAGAGGAAGTATGTTTGGGTGCAACAGCCAAAGCACTGCAGAATGACTGATAAGTGACGTTACACCAAAACTCCACCTCTTAATATCAGTTGTGTAAATATGTTGGAGTCAGGGAAATGTAAGTTAGTTGTGAACCTCCTGAATGTAATTGTTGTATTGCATTGGGGTAACGTAACCCAGAGCTCTGTCATCAAATTATTCATTTGTACCTAAAAAATTACTAATATTGTTGGCATTGAAGAAATCCCTCTCCTGACCTTTTTATTGAACATGCATGGAATTGACTTGATATTCCAACATAACCTTCTCCATAACCCTTTTGTCCTTTTTAGACATGCTGTTCCAACCTGCAGTTCAAAGAAGAAAAGTCTGAATTGTTAGATATAAATTCAGAATTTCAAGAAAAAGCCAACATTTTCAAATTAATGGTCTGTAAGCTTCCATAAATCATGCACAGCTTGAATTGAAAACTTGCTCTTTCTCCAGATTTTGGTATATCTATTCCTGTTGGGCATGTGGACTTCTTCTTAAATGGAGGAATGGATCAAGCTGGATGTGCTCGCTCAAGGTTTGCTTCAAGTAAGTGGACGAAATGCTGACAAAATACTGAGAGACTTTTTAATAAGCTAAATAAAACATACAGTAGCTTCATGCTACCTGAGAATCTGTCTTTGTTGTCAGTTTTCATCTACTTTCCAGTGTATGGGTATGTCATTTGTGACCACATGAGGGCTCTGCACGTCTACATGAGTGCCCTGAACGGCTCTTGTCCGCTCATTGGTTTCCCTTGCTCCAGTTATGAGGAGTTTCTGGCAGGAAAATGCAGCACCTGTGAGGACCCCTTCAATGGCACTTGCCCAAAGATAGGTAATCTGAATAATCTGAAATATTTAAAGAAAAAAACTCTATAAAAGTGTTTAAAAGAAAAATCCTTGATATGCGAGTCTGTAAAAGGGATAGAAAAGGTATTCACCTTGTCTTGTTTTTCTGTTCAAAAAGAACAGATTTTTAAGGAACGTTGAAACCGCTAGCCATTGACATTCACAATAGGAAACAAATAAGATGGAAGTCAATGACTACCAGTTTTCAAAATATTTTAAAAAATATCTTCTTTTGTGAACAGAAGATAGAAACTCAGATAGGTTTGGAAGATGTGAAGGGTGTGAGAAATCATTCTGCCTCAAACAAACTTACACTCTAAATTGTGTGTTGATGCTCATTTCTTAAAAGGGCTAAATTATGGTAGAAAAGACAATGCAACACTTTTTTGTCTCTGCATTATATGAGATGATCACATCTTAAACAAATGGTTACCAATTGTAGAATGGGGATTGGTGAGGGATACTGAGTGAGAACCATCTGAGGCAATGGGGTGTCGAAACTGCATTAGCATACAGAGCACAGCTGTTATGACAGCCAAGGAGCAACTTCATTTACATTTAAAGGCAGTAAACTAAAACTGTATAAACTTATTGCGTTTAAGAATGACTCCGCTGAACCCAGGGTACTGCCGGTATTTTTGAGACTGCTATATGCTGAATACACATCAGATCTTTAGCATCCTCATATATTTTTCTCACAAGGGTGATTTTTTTTGGGGGGGGGGGCTTTAATGAACTACAAAAATAAATATATTTAAAAAAGTGTCTAAAGGGGTCATATTTGACCTTTATCATATTATAAATCACAGTTGTCCACATAATTATTTTAGGTTTCAGCTCAATTACTTTGTGGATCATTTGTTTTACCAAAACAATGTTAATGCTGTTAATGGGGGGTAAGAAAAAAAAAAGAAAATATTTTTGTGTGTGTGTGTTTTTTTGCCTCTGTTAGGACAGGGCAATATTTAGACAGGATGCATAGTTGGAAAGAGAGGGATTGGATCAGGAAAAGTCCACAAGTCATGACTCAGATATTGGATTCTTCCAAAATGAAGCTAGAGCAGTAGGGAAAAAACGATCCATTTATAGTAGGCTTGGATCACTCTGATTGGATTATTACTGATTATAGATGAGAAGCCAGACGTGCTCAATCATATCACGTGCTCCTCTCGAAGTTAGTTTGTGAAACTTCACATCACAAAATTTTAAGGAATATGTAATTTTTTAAACCCTTTTACATTTAATTTCTTTCTTTTTTTTGCTTGAAACACTTTTATTATTTAGAATGTATAGAACACACACACACAGACACACACGCACACACAAGCAACTCAACAAGGCTTAATTTTCTTGAGCATGCCTTGGCTAATAATTATTTAAATTGGGGATAAATTGACATGGACATTTCTGGAAGAAAACAGGACAACAAAGAGACGGTCAAAGACATGTTTTTTCATGTACAGTAAGCAATATTACATAGAAAATGGAACAAAACATAATGTGGCCTTTAAATAAAAAAAATATGAGAAACGTTGTAAATAAATTGATGAATTTAAAATATACTGAGTAAAATTTCTTAACTCTCACAAGGACAAACCTAAAATTTTTGTGGTTAAGAAATCTCTGCATGAAGAAAATGAAAGTGAAGAATATCAAATCTTGGTTTTGCATGAAAATTGAACCTTGCATGTTTATGACCTTGAGGTTCTACAGTAGTTCTTTTTCGTGTGCAGTCAGGCTTGAGTTTTTTTTCCTTGTGTGCTGGAGTGTCTTGTTCTATCTGGAGAAAATTTATAAATAGAGGCTGATTATGCAACACAAGGAATAACGTTGTTTAATGATTGACGACACAAGTCTTTGATGCTCAAATGTGCTCATTTTCCATCTGTTTCTAAAAATGTGTGTATTCAGGCTTGTTAAAGAACAGTGGGATAACAGCGACTCCCCTGCCAAATCAAGAAAAGGTTTATCTCCTGACCACTGCTACAGCTCCATACTGTGGTGGGTATGAGTTTGTTCTTAATGTCATATTAAAAATCTGCTCTCATAGGTACTCCATGTAAATTGTCTTATCGGGCCAATACATAAGAATTGTTACATATTTAGGCTTTTAGTGATCATTTGTAAACATTTTGTAATAAAATTAAAAGAGAACTTCCCTGACTTCTTAGTTTTCTAAAACCCGTTGGCAGATTTTTATGAAGAACATTTTTTACCAGGAAGAAAATGATTGAACATTAACACAGACATGAAAGCCTCTATTCTCTTAAACTATAGTTTCACATAGCCAGTAGGTAATTTTCACATTTTCAAAAACCCATAATAGGGTCTCTTTAAAATTACAGCCAAGTAATATCACCCCTTTTCTTTTTCAGCACATCACATCCTTGTTGAGTTGAACGTTTCCCCTTTAGACAAGACTGCAGAGGTTCAGCTCATTCTGAAATCCATTGGACATCCTGAGACAGAGCTCAATCTCAAACTGTGGGTATTGTGTTTTGAGTTTTGCCAGTTTTTATTTGTGCTTATTCATAACAGGTTCAACCAAGTCTCTTAAGTCACATGCATGAATATGTTTGTACGTGAATATTTCAGATATACAGATGAAACAGGGTATAAAAAGGTGGCCGCACACCCTGAGCAGCTGTGTAAAATTGACTCAATGCAACTGTTAAACACTGCTGCATTCTACAGACAAGGAGCCATTCATTTTGAGTATATATGCATCTCTGAAATCCCTCAAACCAGGTACAACACTTCTGAACTAATTCTGATCAGTCATTTCATATATTAGTTTCTTTGGATTTACAGGATTTATTAGGTATAGATTTAATACATTTTGTTTTATTCTTTGAATACATTTATATATAATTTACATGTGTACATTTTTTTCAAGTTTAAAATAAAAATATTCTTTTTTGGGGAAAAATTAGTTAAGAAATTAGGGTTATTCCACCAAATATTTATAACTTGACATTTCTGAAGTTACAACATTTTGGATTCAGCTTTCTAAAAACAAATATAAACATGTCTTTACATGACATAAACTAACAAAAGTTTCATGTTTTCAGACATATTTAAGTAAAAAATGCTGTTAATGACAATTTTATTTTAAATTTGGGAGAAATGTCATGAGTAGATTAAAGAATAAAACCAAAATTCCATTTTTCTCCAAACTACACAATTGTAAATCCAGAGAAACTTTCAAGGGGTCTCTTAATTTTTCCATAGCTGTACATATAGGGCTATTTCTATAGAATTGATGCTGATGTGTTAGTAAATCTTTGCATACAATATTAAATAACACTGCATCTGTCCTCTTCTCTTTGCAGGGGGATGGATCCGTTATGTGTCAAGAACATTCATATTGGACGTGGAGTACCATGGTCACATGACTTTGTACAGGTGTGCTAAATAAATAAAAAAAACAACACAAAATCTGCCCAGGACAGCTTCTGCATTAACCAGCTTTTCTTAAAGTCTTAAATTTAAATTCTTAAATTAGTTAAACTTTAAGCAAAGGTCACACATTTACACTTGGACTGGGATACATTAAGGTTTTGCAACAAAGACCTAAACAGGATACAAGGGGACTGAAATGATTCAGTGTTGGATATATTTATTGTGTTTTCACAAAACGACACATTTAGCCCTAATATAATGTCAAATATGATTTCTGATACTTTTGTTTTGTTTAATTTAAAGAGAGAGTTCACTCAAAAATAAAAGTTCTGCTGAAAGCAAGAGAGATTTGGAAACCCTGAAATTAAAATAGTGTATTAATAGTAAACAGTATTTTTTTTTCATTGCCATGAATGTCAATGGCTACCGGCTTCGTACATTTTTCAAAATCTCTTCTTGTGTATTCAATAGAGAAAAGACACTTATAAAGGTTTGGAACCACTTGATGGGCTGTAAATTTCATTTTTGAGCTGAACTTTCTGTTTAATGCACATTTTCTATTCAGTTTTGTTAGATAACAATCAACAAGAGAAATGTTGTGTATTACAAAAGACATTTAACAAACCATAGTTATTTTGTGTGTTTCTATGTGTACTGAAAGTACTGATGCTCTTTCAATGAATAAAACATTTGGAGTGGTACAACAAACAACATTTCAACAGACAACGATTTTAGTACTCCAACTAGATTTTGTAACTGTATACTTAATACGGTGCTAATTACTGCTTTATAGTGGCATCTTTAGAGGAATATCAAGTCACATTTTTAACCCAGCACTTAACAGTTGGCCCCGTGAAAATATATTTTCACAAAATGGTCAGTCTCAATGACAAGATGCTGAAGCATTTACTAAAATTCTATTATGGTTAAACTCACACCTATCTAATCAATCTCTATCAACTTAATATCTTACAACTACTGAAGTGTTAAAAAATACTTTGTAGTATTTAAATTCTGTCTCAGTTATTCCAAACAGACTTTACTACAAAGAACACACCATTGCAAATAAACATAAAACAGCCATGTTGATCAATCGCAGTAATGTGGAATCATATATAACACAGTATCTATCTGAAAAACAGTGGTTTTGGGAGGTTTTGTCCTGAAAGCAGTACATTTGCACATCCTTATACTGTTCTGTGTGAATGTGGTTTTCAGTCATATGAGAACAAACAGTTATTGATTGGAGAAGTGGTTCGTTTTGACAGCTGAAATCGTCTCTACAGCTTTGGGGTGTCATTAGGGGCCAGTGGGGCACGTCCTCTTTGGTATCGCGGTGGAAAACGTCCTGAAGGATCGTCCTCTGTTAGATTTATGGAAAAAGGTGACAAATGAAAACCTCATTGAGAACACTGAAATAAAAAGCATAAACCTAATTACATTTTAAAACTAATAGTTTTGGCATTGTTTTCTGTGGTGCAGGCTGTATTTTTGGATATGATTCATGAATCTCATTCCTTTGGAAACTGGCATGTGAAGGTCATGACTCAAATGACAGCAGAGCCCTGCTCCTCTCACAGCTGTCTCACTTCCCAGTGCTCTGCAAAGAACAATCTGGCCCTAGCTGAAAAAGCTAAGCATTTAAAGAGGGGGGAGCACAGGATAAACAGACCTGGCATGTTTGAATCCCTGGATGTCCCAAAACTCTTTGGGTCCTTTATGCAGCCTCTGGCACAACAAGTGTTTGTCGTTAAATAAAACCAGCATAGAATAAGCATTGAAACATCAGAAACATTGAATAACTTCACTACCATGTACTAAAGAGTTCAAATATTTTCTCATCCAATGGAGAACATATATCAGTTTTATCAATACACTCATTCAATCATTTTCCTTCGGCTTAGTCCCTTTAATCATCAGGGGTTGCCACAGCAGAATGAACAACCAACATATCGAGCATATGTTTTATACAGCGGATGCCCTTTCAGCTGCAACCCAGTTCTGGGAAACATCCATACACTCTCACATACATACACACATAACACTACGGCCAATTTAGTTTATTCAATTCACCTATAGCGCATGTTCCCAAAGGAAACCCACACAAACACAGGGAAAACATGCAAACTCCACACAAAATTGCCACTTGAACTCAAACCAGCAACCTTCTTGCTGTTTGTTTGTTTGTTAAAAAGATTTTTCTTGTAGCAAATTCAGTATAATTTTAATATAATTTTTATACAAGAAACATTAGCATTAAATTAATATTATTACTAATATAACAATAATAAGCTGTATAACTACTGTGAAATTTTAATTAAATGAATAGTGTAAATAATTTGAATAATAAGTCCAAATTGTAAAATTAAACTAATCTTAATTTGATTTAAATTAATATTATCAGTATACATTAATAATTATCATCATCTTCAACAAAATACTTTCATTTTTAACTTTCAATTATGGCTTGTGGACTACCTTGTATTCAGAACATTTTTTTTGTTGCAGATTAATTTTTATATACAGTTGTTACTCTACAAAACTATTGCCAAACCTTCCATGCATTGAATTTATCATATGAAACTAAAGCCAGGTCAAAAGCATAATATGTAACAAACTATTATGCACATTCATCACTCTGCATTCTCTTAATCAGTCAGTGTTTGTGCAGTTCAATCTTCAGTTAGTGAATTTGTGCCTCTTTCATGCAAATCAGGTCTTCACCAACCCACCCGTCAACCCTTACTTGTGTACTTACATTGTGATTTAAGAAGTGTCCCAGTGTGTGTTAGCTTCAACACCCATATCTTTACTTCAAATATTCCCTCTCATGCCCATAGTCCATTAGAGAGCCTGTCATATCTGCAAAGTCCTCCAGAATCAAGCTGGTTGAGTCCTCACCAGAGGGCATCTCTGTGTCCGAGGGCCAGTGATGGTGTGGAGGTTTAGGCACAGGACCCTTTCCCTGGTCCGGCTGGGGATTTCTTGTGCCTGAGCCTGTGTTAGACGGTGCTGGATCAACCTTTACGACTGTGGGGTCTCCTAGGCTCCCCCTGGGTGGTGAACTAGCGCTACCACCCTCACTGCCTGGTGGCGAAGGGGCAAGGACATGGTATAAACTGGGCAGACGAATGTCAAGGCGCACACCGCTCTTTGCAAACAGCTTGTCATTGAGAGAGTACAGTTTGTCCGCAATGTCACTTCCGAGCATGACTGAGAAAAGTCGGGCAATGTAACGATCTTTAGACAGCAGAAGGTAAAGTCGACGTCTGCGCCAAGAGATGTAGCGGCAGTCCGTCTCTGCGGTTAGTGTCACCTGAGGTCAGAAGGGTTATCAGTCATGTTTAATGGCATGCCTTTTTTGTTGTTGTATAAAAACTGAATTATTTTCTTCAGTGGCACTGGTTAAAAGACGTTGTCGTACCTGAAAGTTCCCCTCCTCTGCTGGTCTTAGAGACTCCCATTCTGGAGAGTCAAGAAACTGGTGAGGGAAGATATAATGAAGAAACTGGCCTTCTAGGGACACTCTAATTCTGTGAAAGCAGAAGATCTTGTTTGATGCACTTACAAATTCTCAAAAATGCACTTTTGAGTTGTTGCTGGTGGTGCCAAACTGCAGTTAAAGTCGACAAACTCAGCAAACCCAAAATTACGTGAAACTTGGGTGGAAATGTGGATAGTGTGGTGACGCAGTGACATTAATCGAATTATTTGCTATAACATGTAAAATAGGATAATGAAAGGAACATTCAAAAAACAACTCATGTAAAGACCTTCATCGTATTATTGTCTTATTCAGATTAAGGCAAATAATTCCATTTCTGATGTCCTTGTAAACATAGTTAATGTTCACTGTTTAAAGCAGGCTACCTGATGCCAATGAATACCAAAGCTTGGAATAATGGAACAGGATTCTAGTTGTATTTTGTGGGTTTATGAAACTGGGGACATGATTGAGAGGGGCAGCTGCGCCATGACAGACAAAAGTGAAAGCATTTACTAATCTTTCAATAAGTGAATTTTTTTAAACTAATTTCCAGAGGAGCACGTAATATTGATTGAGCATGAGTGGCTGCTCATCTGTAATCAGCAATAATCCAATCCGAGTGATTCAAGCTTACAATAAATGGATCGTTTTTTCCATGCTGTTCTATCTTCTTTTTGGAAGAATCCCCCCTTCCACCCCATCCCCTCCTTTTCTTCCCTCTTCTAAGGGGAGCTCTACCTGATCTCAGATCCCCTTATATGCTTATTGACCAGGCGGGAGCCTTGAGCTCAATTATCTCTGAGCTCAGGCTTCTTTCCCAGGACAGCATGCCAAACCTGCTATTAACGCCAAGCATATCTAAGTGTGAACTCTTGAATTGAGAATGATAGTCAGTAAGTTTGAAGGAAGTGATCAGATAACACTGTTGTTCCAACTGTAATCTATGCTGACCTGTGATCTAGGGTATTATTTTCATGATCTGATATCTCTTTGGGTTTTGAGGGACCACATGTTTATAACAGTGTATCTTTAAGGCAGTCATAGCCTACAGGTTAGAGCAGGGATCTTTAGTCCTGCTTTTCTAATGTAAGAGTTTCCATCCTGTAGATTTCAGCTCCAACCCCAATCAAAAAAAGAGAGTCAAACTTGGATTTGATTCTCAGGAGTCATTACTGTATGTGTTCAGTTGAATGAGTGAGACTTTGTCCACCAAAAAACAATGATGGACAACAGGAAGGTATTTTTGCTGGCATGCATAATGCAGTGTTTTCAATTATTTTCAAGGATCTATGTTAAAAAGATTACAGCACTGTTGTCTGTACAGAGATATTTTAGAAAACACAAAAGGAACATTTATTTTTGTATCTATTATCGTTGTTGTGTGAATGTACTGTCACTTTGTTGAATAGTCTGACGTGTAAAACATTCTGGGAAGTGGGACCTCAGAACTGAAATTGTTAATCACTGTTATTGATCGTAATGTGAACAATGTGTACAAGGGAATTTAGTTTTAAAAAATTTACCTCATAATGTTTAATCTAAATCCCATGATCTTCCAAAAACTGGAGATGAGATGGATGTTTGCAAACTTTTAACCTGTTTAGCTTCCATTTATTTTTGAGCGCAATTACTAGATCTCATCCAATTAACATCTGATACATACAAATGGCTCTACGTAATTTTTTGATAATGCTGCACATCACATATTCACTTCTAGTTTTGTTCTACGCCTGTTCAGTTTGACTGTAAAAATTGCAATGTGCTAGCACAAATATTGCTATGTTTTCAAGGCATTTTACCAAATGATTTGAAAACATGAACTATTTTTGTCCTGTCATAAAAACTAAAGAATTTGCTTATATTAGAAAAAAAAAAGATTTAAAAAAGAATAGAAATAAAATAAAATTGGTATTGTACATTGATATGAATGCCAATAGGCATGATTAATTGGTGGGAATAGATCTAATTGACCTTGACACACAGTCAACCTTGAGTGTCAACAGTTGTCCCCTCAGGGATTTAATGTCCTGTCTTATATATTAGATGAGAAAAGATGGTCATTGACTTAAAATTGCACTGGACGTCTAACATTTAGATACATTGTTGATATATACAGAAATTAAACCTTCAGTTCAGATCAACCAATAATCCAGTGAACCATGTGTACAATTGTTTCTCACCTGCCAGAAAGTAGGAAAGACAGCTGATCAATAGGCGTCTTCCCTTCTACAGCATACGTTTCTTCGGCCGCTAGAGAAAGCACTTTATTCTCTCCGGCCCCCGTGATCTCCTTAAACACCTGCACAGGTACATCCAGCGGCAAATAGACCGCTGTGTAAAGAGCAGAAAACTCCTCGCTAGCTAAACCGTCCCTCATCAGCCGAAAAATCAGATGACACACCTGGGCCAAACACTGCAGCATCAGCAGCAGGTTCCAGATGAAGACATCGAGGCCGCACACCGTCAGCCAGCCCCAGAGAGCCAGACAGAGGAAAGCTGGAGCCAGAAAACTGAAGATGTACAGAGCCCCATACGCCCCACTACCGCCCATATAGCCCAAAAAAAGAATGGTGTTGCCCAGATGGTATATGGCACCTTCAGTGCTGTTGGTCCATCCATCGCAGGGTGTGTGATTGTAAATCACAGCGTCAATCAATGAAGAGTCTCCGCTATTCATGTTTGAGCCTCTGCTGTCTCCAATACAATGGAACGATGAATTATAAGAAGCCTGTCATCAAATTCTGGAAAAAATAATTCAAGTTTTCAAAAGATTGTAAACAAAATGTTAAACTAATATCAAATATAAAAAAGTTTGTTCCCTTCAGCTGCTTGTTCCCAAATCAGCTGGAATAAAAGCAGCTTCATAATTTAGTTTCCGTTGACACCCACTCTTCCTTTTAAATTTGACAATATCAGCCCTCCAGTGTCTGTGCTTCTGTTCCCCGTCCTACACTGGACTGAAGACCTTTGGAAACATGGTGCGGGAGAGGCGGGGGTAGAGACCCTGAGAAGGATAACCATGTTTGGAATTGAAACCTAAGGAGGAAAGAGCCATAGACAGAAAGCAGACTCGCTACTTAACATAACACAATGATGGCCGGGCAGAGCGATTACGATAACAAGTGACACGGAGAGACGTTTGCGAAGATCTTTGAAAGCTCTGCCAGATGTCACCAACACTCATTTTTTCACAATCAAACAGTGAACCTGTAGTCCAGCGATGGGTGTTTGAGAGGAGGAGGGTTATGAGAGGGGGGGGGGGGATATTTCGAGAATCTGAGAGAGATAAAATAACAGGGGAGGGTCATGTAACCGTGTTTACCTCCCCCTCCCTGACCATTCCCATTTGTAGTTTCAGATAACTTGGCACAGTTGTTATGATAGTACACTATTCTGCTTAGCAAGGGTGTGCAGGAGTAAGTGGATGTCTTTATAATTATTATTAGTTATCTGCACACTAAAAGCAATTAGTTGACTTCAAGTGATTAAGTAGATGAAATATGTGCATAATTATAAAAATGATTTCAACTTAACAGTTCCAAGTTACATAAGGTTTACTCACTTTTATAAGTAATTAATAGTGTATGTGATTAAGTGTATGTATTTATGTATGTATTTATTCATTCATTCATTTTCTTGTCAGCTTAGTCCCTTTATTAATCCGGGGTCGCCACAGTGGAATGATCCGCCAAATTATCCAGCACATGTTTTACGCAGCGGATGCTCTTCCAGCTGCAACCCTTCTCTGGGAAGCATCCATACACACTCATTCACACACATACACTACAGACAATTTAGCCTACTCAATTCACCTGTACTGCATGCCTTTAGACTGTGGCGGAAACCGGAGAACCCGGAGGAAACCCACACGAACGCAGGGAGAACATGCAAACTCCACACAGAAACGCCAACTGACCTAGCCGAGGCTTGAATCAGTGACATTTCTTGCTGTGAGGCAACAGCACTACTTACTGCGCCACTGCGTTGCCCAGTGTATGTATTTAATTATTTTTTATTAGGGTATGAGAATCTGTGCTATAATGTCAGTGCTATATTATTCATGTGACAAAGAAAATCTGATTTTCAAACTGGGAATTGTGCTTCATGGATTTTATAAAGTATTATTTAATGAAGTTAAAGGTATTTGGCTTTTATAAATCAGTCATGGCAGAAATGTACAAACAGTTGAAAGAATGCAATTTGTCATTTAACATCGTAATGCAAATTCATCAGTGCTGTTTTACTGTTCAAAGATCTAGGGTCGTATTTTTAGTAACCAGGGCAAATGGAAGATTCTCAAAATCCTTTAAATCAATTTTTTTTTTCCTGAGGCTTTTGGTAATGTTCTATATTCTGATTGGTTTTAAAACAGAGGTGGTATTTAATATACAGTGCTCAGCATAAATGAGTACACCCCACTTTGTGAATGAATATTTTTATCCATTTCTCAGTGAATATATTGGTGCATTTGAACAAAACAGATTTATTAAACAGATATATTCATTAAAATAATATTTTAGTCACAGAACATCTTTAAAAATGGAAAGATAATACATTTAAATTCATGCAAAATATTGCAAAATAAAAACATTTCAACTAAATTGTATATATTTTTTGTTTCTCTTGATTTTTCCTCTTTTTTATAATTTGTATTTAATGTTCTTTCCTAACATATAAGTTTGGGCTACTAATTTTTAAACCATTATTGTAGGTAATTTTGTTAGATTATCTCCAGATTTGGCTTCGGTACTGACTTATCCAATGTATATGCACAAATATAATATTGTAAAGCATCCTATAGAAAATATTAATTTAAATAAGAGATATGTGGGGGGTGTGCTCATAAGTTGAGCACAAGCATTATATAGCTTTTTTTATACCAGTGTCTTTTTGTTAATTAACCCTTAAAAATTGGTGTTCCTGATCCATTTTTAGAAATAGCATGTCAATAGCATTTGTGTTAAATCTACTCCTCAAATGGAATCAAGAATTGAAATTGGAACAGAAAGAAATCTAAATGGTACTCTGCCCTCATTGACCAATTAGAAGCCACAAAGCAGATTTTACTCATTCAAACATGATAAATCTGTCTCTGAATATTGTTTATATTGCTCCGCAGATGAGTGGGCTTGACAAACCACCTGTAGGACACTGTCTCCACTCCATATGCCTGGAGAGAATAAAACAAATTAGACTTTTATATTTAGTAACTAGTATATTTAGTAACTTTTATATTTAGTAACTAATTTAGCCTTGAAAGGCATGAGTTTTTTTTTTTTTTTTGCAGCTGATCTGTTTTCATGTGCATTTTAGAAGTTTTCCTTTCAGGTGCTAAATTTATGGTAGAGATTTTTACTTAAATCATTCAAGGTGATTTGCTAAAGTTTGCAATAGGGTTTAGTGTTAAGCATATTACTTTAAAACACATTTATTAAAAAAAAAAAAGAAAGAAAAAGTAAAAAAACACAAAAAGTAGATTGCCCACACCTCTTTGAGACCTTACATTAATTTACACTTCTTGTAGTATATAGTTTGGGTAATTCTGAAAATGGTATGTGGCAGTAACCATCTTAATTACCTGGTTTAGTAAATCTGGCCATGTGACTGTGATGTGTTTCTGGCTTGATTCATGCAGACATTTCTTTGACCTCTTGATCAGCAATTTGAATATACAGTAAATGAAAACATAACCAAAACAATGAATGTCTATGCAGCTTTACTAACTTTGACACTCTCTTATCGGGTACATATGCTAATAGTCAGAGCTATCAATTTGACATTTACCCTCCAAGAGCAACATGCCGATAGAAATGTTCTCACTCACATACTGTGTGCATGTTCTCTTTGTAGTCAAGCATCATGACAGCAATTTGAATATACCTGGACAAATTATGCTACACGTCTAATATCTGAAAAATCTAAACTATGCTGTCAGTTCTGTGATTTGATGAACTGAAAATCAAAATTACCCATATTAATATAATTATTAGAAGCATAATAGTGAAAAAGCTCAATTGTTGTTAAGCATTTCAGTGACTATACTTTGTGAAAATACTAATTATGAAGAGCATTTGCTGGGTTCACACCAGGTGTACATGCAGAATAAAGGCAGTTCTGTGGGTAGACCTCAGATTAGAGTGTGCTGGGAGCAGCAGCTCTATTTTAGGCCTGCGTGCATAGTTAAGTGCAGCTGTCACCAGCCAAACGCTGGTACAGGGAATTCAGAAACCAACCCAGTAGGAAGCTTGAAGAAATAATCTGTTTGTGTAAAACTGCTTGGCCTGCATTGTGTCCTGCAGACAACACGGCTTCATCATTAATAATATAACACGTGATTAAATAAGCAAATCAAGGAGGGACTAAAAATAACAACCAAACAGCAAATTTGAATAAAGGGAGTTGGGAAGTATATAAAACAGTGTAACACACCAGTGAGTTAGCTGACTCTTTTTCTAACATTCTTTCAGAACATTGTATGGTTCAGCTTGATTATAATATTGCAAAGATTTTGTTGGGATATAAATATGTAACGTGATATGCAACTTATCTCTTCATGTGAGCAGTCATTGATTAATGCTTTGATTTGTAACATTATTAGTGCAAACCGATCCAAACATCTTTGTTTTATGAATCTGTCTTTAATGACTCTATTAAAATAAATAAAACAATTATAATTATTATGAATATTACATAAATTTACATTTTAAAATACTTAAGATCAGTAGTGATGTTTCTTTAGCATTATTGTTAACATTTTTGAAATTATTTCTCAATAATAGAAAGTAAACAAAAATGGTAATGATAATTGGAAATTTTATTGGCTTATCTTGCTTGCTTTTAAATGAAATGCCTAGTTTCATGGCTGGTAAAAATGATATGGCTGCTAAGTTCTCAAGTCTTCTGTCAAAATATTCATTTTAGGTACTGAAATAAAAGCATGTGCTAGATATTGATTTAGACTGAACAATTAAAAACAGGTTTACATGCAAACAAGAGGTATAGACGCAAGAACAGAGAATGACTTGACATCTTGCATAGGATCTTTATTGACCATAAACATACATAAATCACATGTCAAAGCAAGAAAAAAAAACACACATTTCCCTCAGAAGAAACAATTCAGCTTCATATAATCTTCCCTGAAGTGTAAAAGTATAAATAGAGCACACCGAGTCCGTTCCACGCAAGCAGTCACACACTACAACAGAAAAAACAATTAAGGAAACATGTTACAACTGATTAAATAAATAAACAAATGTCTTTATTATTTCTTCTATTTATACATCATATTTTACTTCCTTGAGCAATTTAGAAGAACAGCTGAGCTGCTGTTTCATAGAATGGCTTAAAGACCAAAGGCTATCAAGCACTAAAAAGTAGTCCTTATGACTTATGCACTGTCACTGTGTATTAACAGATTTTGTTCAGGTCATTGGCTTGATTTAGTTGAACAATACTGTAAACACTTTCTAAATATTGTATAGTTTATTTTTCTTTATTGTTATTTTGTCACTTTCACCTTTTTGCTGGATTTTTTTTCCTTTACTGTGCCAAATAAATCACTCCACTTTCACCAGCAGCTTCTGTGACACTTTTTGCCTCCCATCCACCCGGTCAATCGTAACATGCACAATATTCAAATTCTTCTGAATACACAGGTTTTGTAAAGAGCAGCCTTAAACTGCCTTAGTCTTGTTTGACAGCTGTACTCACCATTCACTTTTAGAATATGAAAGAGAGCAGCTTGGACAATGCTTAAATAACTTACATGAGAGAGCAAAAATGTCAATGTAATTTGCAGTTCAAGAAGAAACTGTCCTAAGAAAGTGAAAAACTCACAATTCACTCATGATGATGATGATGATGATGATAGTGGTGTTATATCTTAAAACCAAGTGCCCTCATGCATTCTTTGTGTGCCTCGATGAGGTCTGTGCAGCTTTCCTCCCCCTTTTCAATGATGCTGCAATAAAGACAGTATTGTTTATAGTTGCATACATATCTAAAACACTCAAGCACCAAATGGGAGTATAAATTGGTGTTGGTGAGTGTATATATATTAAAACGGTTCTATCCAGCTGACTGGCAGTATTTTGTTATTGATTCTTGCTATGCCTGAGAACGACAATTTAGCATAATAATCAATGCACTGCAGTTACACAATTTATTGATGTAATCTTTTGATGTAAAAAGCTCACAATTAGTGTTTTCAGTGTCTCAGTTCTCAGTAAATGATCTACAATCTCATTTCGTGCAAGTACTGAGATTTTGAGTCACTTTTAACATATAAATGATGTCCTGTTTTGGCTGAGAAATCTCTAATTTCTAATAAAAGAGAAGCATTTTTAAAGAGCAGGGTCTCATTGTTTGGCACCACAATAATTGCTCCAAAAATATATTCTAACAAAAATAATTGATCTTAGATTTTTTTATTTTATTGTAGTTTTATATAAAAAATACTTTTGAAGTTCATAAGTAATATTACTTCTTGATGTTTAATAATTTTAATCTAATCAAATATAGGCATTTCCTTAATAATAATAACAATTATTATTATTATTTTTATATATATATATATATATATATATA
>CAIGQZ010032266.1:6279874-6309675 GCA_903798205.1 Danio tinwini | reverse complement strand
ATAGATAGATAGATAGATAGATAGATAGATAGATAGATAGATAGATAGATAGATATTAGGTGTCTTGTTAAAGTGTTAGTGTACAGGATCAGTTTGCCCATAATTCAATTAAAGTTTAGTAAAAAAACTGTATGTATATACTATTAACAGTTTTTATTAATTTATATTACTTTTTATATTATTTATTTCAAGTAACAAGGTGATTGTAGTTTTAATTAGGCAATAACCCTGCCTTATTTAGTTCTTATTCATTGTGAATGTTGAAATAAATTAATAAATAAATAAAAAGGTGATCAGTAAATAGGAATTCCCATTTTTATTGATAATATTTTTTTATAATAAAAACAAAGCAATGTTGGTTTGGGTCACCAGTATTTAAAGGTCTGTCTGAATTGTTACCTTAAACTAAAATCTAAACAAAAAAAAAAAAACAAAAAAAAGTCCTCACCAGGCATCTCTTTCTTTCTTGGTCTCGGGACAGGCACAGCAGGGTTTGAGTGGTTTCTTCTGCTCTGCTCCCTCTATCGCTGCAGGTGAAGCCTCCACACTCGCTGCTGACAGACTCGACATTTCCACTTGACAAACCTGTAATAGAAAAACAAGACTTTTAGACGATTAATTAGCTCTAAACTACTGCGAACTGCCTGCAACTAACCACCATGTTGATAGTTACATCATCGTTAATCAGTTTCCTAATAAAATTAATATTATATATACAGCTGCAACACTCGCATTTAAACATTATGTATTTAAGCGCAGGTAACAGAGATAATCAAGCCTGCTGTCAGGTGAGATTTAACAGTAAAACATTTACCAGTCAAACGTTCACTTACGTTATATAATGGACACAGACTGATGTGCTTCACGTGCGTCCTTCCTTACACAACCTGCTGCTGCTGTCAAGAGCTGCCAACCCGGAAGTGCCGCCCAGCTTCCGGGTAAAGTTTAAGGTCATTTGAAAGCCAAATAACATTAACAATGAAGCTAAATCGTTTGTTACTTATTTGTGATTTTAATGCAAGTTAGAGGTAAATAAAAAACGCGATTCGAGCTGAAAACAAGACATAACATAACCCGAACAATAATATCAAAATAAAAGTCACGTACATGATAAAAGCCATGAGAAAGTTTTGGTTAGATTTGATGTATATTATTAGAGTTTAGGTATTTTGTTTATTTTTGAAGTTAGATTGTATTTACGGCATTTACACTATAATCATTTACAGATCAATTCGAATGACATCTTTGCGGTATTAAAATATTGATAATGAAAATATTACCTTATAGGAACAGTCCTAAAATGACCCAGTATAGTCTTCATTGTATCTATATATAAATTGTGTGCCTGAATGCTCGGCCTTGCATATTTGCTGACTATTGCGGATGCACACATTGCGCACATTGCGATACCGATATTATATATATATATAATATTATAGATATATAATTTTATTACATTTTTTTACATGTACATGTAGAGTATTCGCACCTTGCATTAAATCTACAGAAACCTAGGTGATTTCAGGGTTTAGACCAGGCAGGGGCGGATTTAGTGATTTTGGGGCCCTAAACAATTCCAGCCATATGGCCCAAGTCCTGAAATGCACCCTTTCAACTTTTTTTATATTTTTTATATTGCTGTTTTATTATATCACTCAATATTCTTTTCTACATTGTACATTAATGCAGTTTTTACATTTAAATGTTTTTGTTTTCTTAAAATTTACAACTAAAAATAATATTTATATATATATAATATTTTATAGTCGATACAGTGGCGCAGTGGCTAGCACGTTTGCCTCACAGCAAGAAGGTCGCTGGTTCCTCCAGGTGCTCCTGTTTCCCCCACAGTCCAAAGACATGTGGTACAGGTGAATTGGGTATGGTAAAATTGACCGTAGTGTATGAGTGTGTGTGTGAATGAGTGTGGATGTTTCCCAGTGATGGGTTGCGGCTAAAAAGGCATCCATTGCATAAAACAAATGCAGGATAAGTTGGCGGTTCATTCCGCTGTGGCGACCCAAGATTAATAAAGGGACTGGGCTGAAAAGAAAATCAATGAATGGATGAATAATATTATATAATTCTATAAATTATATATATAAAAACCAAATATCATTGAGAGCCGTGGCCTGAAGTTAAATATACCGAATTAAGTTACTATAAAGTTGCTGTGGGTAATTTCCTAATATTTTTCCTAATTTTTCAAAATAAATAAAAAATATTATTTAAATCTTATTAACTGATTCAGTATAACTTTTTAAATTACAACTAATTGCAATAAAAACATAACCAATCACATTTATAATACAGTGGAGTTCAATACTGATGCAGAATCAATACTGATGCAGAATGTATTTGCCTACATTTGTCCCTACATTGTCAGCTATCCATCGGGTTGACCGTATGTACATTTAAACTAAATCTGCTTAAGTTACACTATTTAAGTGAAGCATTTAATTTCAGTTAGCTTTGAACAATGAAACAAACAAACAAAAGGTTACATAACATTTGAAATGACAATCTCTAAACTATCCCCATCATTCTTCCTCTATTCTCAGATGGGATGGAAGGCCAAATTAAAGATTTCCATGGGCCAACTTTGGGCCGTGGGCCCTAGTTTGGGCTTCTCTAGTTCAGACATTAACTGTTTGTTTGATTAAAACCATATAAAATAGTAATTTAGAAGAAGCTTTTAAGGATGTGTTATGAATTCTACGGTATGTGAGGAGAGGAGAGAAGTCTAATGAGAAGCTAAAACAGGAATGTTTTGTATGTCACCGAGTGTGCAACTTGCATCGAGTCTGACACATGTACTTTTTTCAAACACTGGGTAACAGCTTATATTGCAAAATATTGTGTTGATAAATGTTTATATTGCATTTTCTGCTAAGTTCAGCATGCTGTGTGCAACAAAAATAGATCTTTTCACTCATGACGTCAATTTGTAGGCCAACTCAAAACGCTAACTCAGCATGGATGCCCTTAGGAATTTATACTAGGAGTTTAGTATATTTTTGTTTTGTTTGCGTGCTGTGCCCAATTCATGAGTAAAAAAGTGACATTGCAGGTTTTTCAACAGCCACATTGTAACTTCATACTTGAGTTTTGAAGCTGTTGTCTCCAATTAATGATATCAGTACAGTGCTTTTTATGTTATAAATGTAATTTATACATGTATTATACTATATTATATTATATTATATTATATTATTCATTCATTTTCTTGTCGGCTTAGCCCCTTTATTAATCTGGGGTCACCACAGCGGAATGAACCGCCAACTTATCCAGCACATTTTTACGCAGCGGATGCCCTTCCAGCCGCAACCCATCTCTGGGAAACATCCACACACTCATTCACACTACGGACAATTTAGCCTACCCAATTTACCTGTACCGCATGTCTTTGGACTGTGGGGGAAACCGGAGCACCCGGAGGAAACCCACACGAACCAGGGAGAACATGCAAACTCCACACAGAAAAGCCAACTGACCCAGCCAAGGTTCGAACCTGCGAACCTGTGACCCAGCGACGTTCTTGCTGTGAGACGACAGCACTACCTACTGTGCCACTGCGTCACCTATATTACATTATATAATATATAATATAATATATATATTATGCCCCATTTTGCGTTTGTCCAAAGTTTTTAAGATCAAAGTACATAGAAAAACATGTCTCCTAAAATAAATAATTGATTCTGACGTTTCAGACGCACAGGAGTCATCAGTAAATCTAACTTTCTAACCAACTTCCTGCACAAACCATGCAAAAACACTTGCTGAGAAAAAGAATTGTGTTATGGGTATCTCAGCCAAAAATCTGCACTTTGTATTTACTGCAGGTTTCTGCAAACTAGCACAGACATTCTGTGTGCATGTAAATAACCTACAGTCATCTACATAACACTAATCAATAGTCTATAATTCACATTCAAAAGGGAATGCCAAAGGACTGTAGACACCTCAGAGACAGAATGAGTTATCTGACCAATCAAAGCAGAGTAGGCTCTCAGAAAGGAGGGGCTTAAGGAGACTGGATTCTTGAACAAACCATTTCAGACACTGTTAAAACAGTTGATGACAACAAGACCTCAGAGAAATATAACTTTTTGATATAGTGCCTAAATTTAAAGAATTAGTTTGATCTCATTCATGTATTTTCGACCCCAATGACTGTAATGTTGAAAATTTTGACTTTTTTTTATGAATGAGATTGTACAAATTTGTGTGTTACAAACTAATTCACCAATGTGTTAAATAGTTCCCATGAGATTGGGTTATTGATGCTGCATTGTGAATTATGTAAACCTATTTTAGAATATGTCTAAAGCCAAATTGAGCACACTTAAAAACTTAATTTGGCAATTCAATATTATTATTAAATATAAGTTTTTATTATTACTATAGTATATATTTTATTTTAAAGTCAGCTTGAACCAGAAATTGCAGCTAACTTTTCTTTTTATTATGATGATGTATTTTCAACTGAAACTGAATATTGAGTGGGGGCGGGGTTTTGTTTTTGTTGTTTAATGACTGGAGGGGCGTGGCTAAGGGTAATATTTCATCCAAGCTGTCAAACCGATGTCATCAGAGAAAGATTTCCGTTTCAAAGCGGAACCAAATTTGATTAAAGATTTTAAAAACAATATGGAAATCAGAGATTTAATGAACGTATATAGTGACCTGCTTGATGACTAAATGCAACGTGATATTTAGAGCAGAATTAATGTAGATTAGGTGTTTGTTACCTACTGAGAATGTAAGATCAGTTACCCCGTTACATACCACATTGAAATTTAACACTGTATTCTGACCCTCATAAGCCCGCCATAGCTTGCCAGTGCAATACAATACTGTATTCAGTTTACTGGAGATCTAGCAAGCTCCGTCGCTGTCATGTCGCAAGTTGCAGGTGTCTGTTTCTGATGTAAACAAACACAATTACAACCAAAACACAGACAGTTTCCACTGAAGTATAGATGTGAAAGGGATAGTTCACTCAAAAATGATAATTCTGTCAATATGCATTCATTCTTTACTTGTTTCAAACCTATTTGAGCTTCTTTCTTCTGCTGAACACAAAAGAACATGTTTTGAAGAAAGTTGGAAACCTGTAACCATTGACTTCCATAGTATTTGTTTTCCTACTCTGGATGTCAGTGGTTACAGGTTTTCAGCTTTCTTCAAAGTATCTTCTGTTGGGTTCGACATAAAAATACCCCCTCAGAAAGCTTTGAAGGCTTACTTGAGGGTATGTGGATAAATTGTATTTTATTGAGTAAACTATACCTTTAAATTCCAGCAAAATTCTGATTTCCCCCGAAACATAAAGGCCTGCGGGGAAAAAAAGGGGCTATAGCTAGCTATTCTGTCTCTTTATGTAATGCCAAAATTATCTGGTCACTTTATTAGAAGGAACCTCGTTATGATATCATGCAGTCGTTTACACAATGGGAGTGTAAGTAATTCTATCAGCTCCCATTGTCAGCCTTGAGTCCAGTTCTACACGAACCATCTGTCCAGTTCAGATGACAATAACTGTGATATTCAAAACCAGCTCGCGTCAGAGAACCGCCCCGCAGTCCAGATGAGCCGAGCTGATGTGAGCGCCAGGCAGAGATACTGAATAGTTGATGAGACAATAGTTAAGTTTGACAGAGGGGACAGGATGGAAAGTCTGCAACTTATCTCTTTCTCCAATCTGGACCCAGCCGGAGAACTGTGATGGAAAATTACTCTGCGTCTGTGCATGTGCGCGCCTGAGAGGAGAAAAGAAAGAGAGCGAGCGCGAAGGTGAGGAAGAAAAGTGGATGAAATGGTCAGCATAAAAGAAAGTCCAGAAATAAAGTTGTCAGAGAGGCGCGGTGAGGGATGTTAGGAGAGCTCGGGTGATCTCAGTGCTTACTCAGGGCCTGGAAATGCAGTGTCTTACACCTGAGAATCGCAGGAGCTTCTGTTGGAGCGGCTGGAAGACGCTCCTTCTGCCGCAGCTCAACAGACGCTCGCTGTTTGTCTACGGCAGTGAGGTGGCGGTGGAGAAGGAGTGTATCAGACAGAAAGAGGGAGGTGTGTTGGTCATCCACCCCTTCAGCCGATTAAGGTACATGCCCCTGGTGTTTTTCTTTATTTTAATATACTCTTAATTTGACTAAAACATCAGTAGTTTCATTAAAATTAATTGTTTTAACTTAATTTTAATAAAACGTCATTTATTTGTATTTTAATTTCTGTTTAAAAAAAATTGTTGCTAAACCTTGTTCTTGTTTTCTTTTCTTTTCTTCTTTTTTTTGCAGGAGTTACTACATCATGTGCATGGTGGCCATAACATTTCTGAATTTAATTGGGATTCCAATGGAGATTGCCTTTCTGGATGGGAACAGTGGAGTAGGTTGGGAGGGTTTTAACGTGTTCTCAGACACCCTGTTCTTGATTGATGTGGGGGTAAATTTTCGCATGGGAATTATTACCGAGGACAGTGAGGTAAGGATTATACTTGCTTTTCTAACAAACTGTATATTTTATTATTAATTACTTAGAAACAGCTAATACACTAAAGTTAATTTTGTTTTTATCTATTTTTCTCTCAGCTACTCACTCTTATTTCTGTTCAAACACTATTTTGTTCATCTTCAGAACATAAATGAATACTGTACCCTTTAAAAGAATAATAAGCTTGAGGTTTTGAACTGTTTAGAAATTATGTCAGTTTTAAATGTGGCAAAACATTAAAATGGATCATTCTCATGACATTTTTAAATGATAGAATGGTAAGTTCCACTAACATTGCATGACCTAGAAAAAGACTGATTTCAATATAATGCTAAAATAACATTCAAATAAAAATATTCTCATAACATTTTTGCAAAATGGTTGACTGGAATGTTTCTCTAATCTTCACACACAAAAGAAAAGCATTATTAATGTTGAAAAAAAACAAGTGTTATGTTCTCATGTTAGAATGACAGAAGGAATGGAATGTTACTATAAAGTTCATAGATAAGAAAAAAATAACCACAGAAGAAGAAAAAATATTATATTTAAATTTCTCATATCTTTTTTAAAATACTTTCAAGATGATCAATGGCATAACAATATAATACTTAAAAAAAGAATATAAATGTCTCAAAATAAAAATCTGTTTTAAATGTTGAAAGAACATAAAGTAACATTCTCCTAACGATTAGGAAAAAAATCAAATGGGTTTTTATGAGAGCTCAAACATGTTGCAGTAAAACACAAAAAATCATTGGTTCTCACGTCAAGCAAGCACAAGCTTTTTTGATCAAAGTTGAATGTTGTAAATTTGCCTGCTATCTTAATAAATGGCTAAAATAAATAAATGATAAGCCGAAAAGAAATGAATGAATCTTATGTTACCATTAAGACTTAAATTATGCAAATGGATATTTGACCTCCTTATGAACGTTTGAAAGCATAAGTTTTAAGTAAAAATTAGCAAGAGACAGAAATTTCTTCAATTTTATTAAAAATGTCTGAATGTATATTTTAACGAATGACATAAGGGTGAGTAAATGACATAATTTTCATTTTGGGGTCACCTGACCCTTTAAATATCCTATTTTGAAGTAGTAAATTGTAAAACAAACTCCATTAATCTTGTTTACAACTCTAGCTCATACTTCTCCAATGAAAAATTCTGTTGTTTGCACAGAGAGCCATACTGGATTTGAAAAGCATCCGTCACCGGTATTTAAAGAGCTGGTTTATACCTGATTTGGTGGCAGCATTCCCAGTTGGCTACATACTACTTATTGCGGTAATACATTGTCCTCATTCTTTCAGCTATTGAAATGAAATGGCATCCTCATAGATGGAAAATATGTGTGTTGTGTGCTTGTCAGTACAGGACCTACAATACCACAGTGACTCTCCTTCATCCAAAGCCACCAAAATGATGCGCATCTTAATGTTTGTGCGAATCATCAGCCTTGTCCGCCTGCTGCGTGTGTCAAGGCTGGTTAGGTTTTTCAATGAGGTTGAGAGAGTAAGTAAATGCTTGAATGTAAAAAGGAACTGATTTGAACAACACTGGATTGTTATTAATGCACATGAAAAGAAGAAGTCATCACTTCAAATGCCTTTGAATTTTACGTGGATCTATTTCTATAGGTTTCAAACGCCAACTTGGAGGTCGTGAGGGTATTCCTGAAAATCTTGTCATTGTTTATGATGATTTTCCTGCTGTGCCACTGGAATGGCTGTATTCAGTATTTCGTGCCTATGCTTGAGGAATTTCCCTCAGACTGCTGGGTCAGAAGAGAGAATCTGATGGTATGTCTGATTCAGCAAATTCACATTAACAGCATTCCCACAGTTATGAAACTTCATTCAATTAATGGCAATCCTGGTGGGTGAGCAATGATCTTCCAGTTGTGTGCTTCTGTGGTAAATGCAAGAGCTGTCAATCTGAGTGACCAATCTAATCAAAGCATGATTTGGCTGTAAAATAGTTTGTGATTGGATGTTACTCATTGCTCCAACCCACTTTTGAGGCACAATGTCTATTGGTGTCTTTTCCGCTTACACTGGAAAACACAACACCATAGTTACAGTGCAATTGGATCCTGTTACTTAAGCAATGAAGTCTGTTATACTACTCAGGATTATCTGAAGATCTGTGTGCTGTTATGTTGTATTTAGGCTCATTTAAATCAAGAATGTTTGCTTTGACTAATGTTCGATGAAACTACAAAACAAGGCCCACCAGCTGCATGTATATTCTGTTTGGACGTATTTGTTATTGTTTAGACTCTTTTTGTAAGCTTCTACTAGCGATGTGCTTCTCATAACTGAGGCCGATGCGATATGCACCTTGATGCATGCGCAACAATACAGTACATTAAAGAAATATATGAAGCAGCTACCAACATGACACAATTCATTCCTATAAAGATGCAGTGTGATCCAATTTCGATTTGTGTAAACACGGTGCAATTTGATGCAATATTATGCAATGAAATATGTCTGATTTTTATTATTATTATATCTTTAACTGTCAGGCTAAGCTGAGTTACACTAACACTGACTAATAGGATTGCAATGATACAGATTTGACTTTTAAGAATGCATGTTTTTTCTATGTATGTCTGCAATTTCTCCCGCAGAGTGCCACTGAATCCTTTAGTGCATTTTTTCAGAATTAAAAAAATGTATTGTGCTTCCACCAGATGATGCATGAAACAATATACAGTCTCTAGAGGCAAGAACAAATTGCTCCTAAACACCTTTCAATTGTTCCGATTGTTATACTTATATGTAGCTGTTACTCTTTATGTTTTATTCCATTTAAAGCTACTTGAGATAATTTTTTGTTTTTTTGGTTTATCCACTTGACTGAACATAGAATTACTTTTCTTTAAATGGTTTCCTAAAATTTGTCTATTTAACAGGCTATCACATTCATGACGTGGCTGTAACATTAAGTTAAATTTAACTTTTTGTTTTAATTGGTTTTCTCTTGGAGGAAAATACTTATTACACTATTCTGTGTTTCTCTGCTTGTCTTTATGCAGAATATATTGTTAACTGTATATTGTTCTGTATACCAGATTTGGCCTTTATAACGTTTTATTAGTCGAATGTATTTAAATATTTAGACTAGTGGCATTACACTACTATACATACTGTACCTGTCACTGGACCCATTACTGGTATATGCACCTGCTAATGGACTTGCCAGTATATCTGTCACTTGATCTGCCACTCAACCTGCCACCTGGCATTAAACCTGCCACTTAATCTGCCTGCCTCTTGATCTGCCACCTACCACTAGACCCCCTAGACCTGCCACTAGATCTTCTACCTGCCTCTAGACCTTCTACTTGACCTGCCATTGACCTGGCACTAGACCTGTCACTAGACCTTCCACTTGACCTGCCACCAGATCCATTAGACCTGCAATTACATGTTCTACCTGCCACTAGAATTTCCACTTAACCTGCCACTAGACCTACCACTAGACATTCCAATAGGCATGTTAGACCTGCCACTAGACCTTCTACTAGACTTTCCACTTGACCTGCCACCTTAACAGCCACTAGAACTGCCATTTGACCTGCCACTTGACCTGTCACTAGACCTGTCATTAGACATTTCACTTGACCTGCCACTTGACCTACCACTAGACAATCCACTACCACTAGACATTCCACTAGACCTGCCACTAGACTGTCCACTTGACCTGCCAACTGACCAGCCACTAGACCTGCCACTAGACCTGCAACTAGATTTTCTACCAGCCACTAAACTTCCACTTGACCTGCAACCTACCAATTGATTTACCATTAGACCTGCCACTAGATCTTCTACCAGCCACTAGACATTCCACTTGACCTCCCACCTACCAATTGATCTGCCACTAAACCTGCCACTAGACCTTCTACTTGACCTGCCACCTACCACTTGATCTGCCTTTAGACCTGTCATTTGACCTGCCTCTCAACCTTTCACCTGCAACTAGGCCTGTCTCTATACTCTTCTGACACTGGAACTTCCTCTGGTATAACCAAAATATATATGCCATTGGACTGTCTCTGATATACATCCCTTAAAGTAACTGTCTCTGATATATTCTCCTGCCACTGGACTGATCACTGACATGCACCTGCCACAGAAATGTTTTATTTTTTCACATGAATTGTTTCTTTTTAGCCAAGTTGCAAGATAGACTGATATAGTCGTAATGGATTGTAAGGCACACTGCACATGGCACTAGAACTCCCTCCCACTGGACCTGTCACTTATATGCACATAATACTAAACCTACCACTTAACCTGTCACTGGACTTGCCACTTGACCTGCCACTTAACCTGTCACTTGATCTATCACTTGTCCTGTCACTTATATATAGACATGCCATTAGATCTGTCACTTGAGCATACCACTAGACCTGCCATTCAACCTGTCAATCGACCTGTCACTTATATGCACTTGCCACTACACCTGCCACTAGACTTTCCACTTGACCTACCACTACACATTTAACTTGACCTGCCACTTGACCTGCCACTAGACCTGCCACTAGAACTGCCACTTGACCTGCCACTAGACCTGCTAGACCTGCTACTAAATCTTCTACCAGTCAGTAGACCTTCCACTTGTCCTGCCACCTACCGACTGATCTGCCACTAGATCTTCTACCTGCAACTAGACATTCCACAAGACCCGCTAGACCTGCCACTAGATCTTCTACCTGCAACTAGACCTGCCACTTGACGTGCCACTAAACCCACTAGATCTGCCACTAGATTTTCTCCCAGCCACTATACCTTCTACTTGACGTGCCACCTACCAATTGAATTGCCACTAGATCTTCCACTTGATCTGCCACTTGGCCTGCCACCTAATACTTGACCTGCCTCTCAACCTTCCACCTGCAACTAGACCTGTCTCTATACTATTCTGCTACTGGTATAACCAAAATATATATTTCACTGAACTGTTTGTGGCATATATTCCTTAAAGAAACCATCTCTGGTTCTCCTGCCACGGCACCGATCACTGACATGTACCTGCCACAGATATGTTTTCTTTTTTCTTTTTAGCCAGGTTGCAAGATAGACAGATGTAGTCATAATGGATTGTAAGGCACACTGCACATAACACTAGACCTACCAACCTGTCACTGGACTTGCCAGTTGAACTGCCACTCAACCTCTTACTTGATCTGTCACTTGACCTGTCACTTATATAGACATGCCACTAGACCTGTCACTTGATCTGCCACTGGACCTGTCACGATCTGTCACTGGAGCTGTTACTTATATGCACATACCAATAGATCTACCATTCGATCTGTCACTTTTATGCACATACCACTAGACTTGCCACTCAGCTTGTCATTTGATCTGTCTCTTATATGCCCATGCCACTGGACCTGTCACTGGGCCTGTCACTTATTTGAACATACCACTAGACCTGCCATTCAACCTGTCAATCGACCTGTCACTTATATGCACTTGCCACTACACCTGCCACTAGACCTGCCATGAGACCCACTAGACTTGCCACTAGATCTTCTACCAGCCACTAGAGCTTCCACTTGCATTGCCACCTATCAATTGATCTGCCACTAGACATTCCACTTTACCTGCCACTAGACTTTACACTTGACCTACCTCTAGACCTTCCACTGCTTTTCACTTGACCTGCCACTACACCTGCCACTTGACCTACCACTAGACCTTCCACTTAACCTGCCACTCGACTTGTCATTAGATCTTCTACCTGCCACTAGACCTTCCACTTGACCTGCCACCTACCAATTGATCTGCCACTAGACCTTCCACCTGGCCTGCCACCTACCAATTGATCTGCCACTAGACCTTCCATTTGACCTGCCTCTCAACCTTCCACCTGCAAGTAGACCTGTCTCTGTACTATTCTGCTACTGGAACTGTCTCTGGTATAACCAATATATATATTCTATTGGACTGTCTCTGACATATTCTGCTACTTGAGAAACCGTCTCTGGTATATTCTCCTCCCACTGGATCGATTACTGACATGCACCTGCCACAGAATTTTTTTTCTTTTAGTCATAATGGTTTGTAGGGCACACTGCACATGCCACTTGACCTGTCACTTATATGCACATAACACTAGACCTACCACTCAACCTGTCACTGGACTTGACACTTGAGTGTTATTTGGTCTGTCACTTATATGCCCATGCCACTCGACCTGTCAATGGATCTGTCACTTTTTTGAACATACCACTAGACCTGTCATTTAATCTGTCAATTAACCTGTCACTTATATGCACTTGCCACTAGACCTGCCACTGGACCTGCCACTTAACTTGCGACTTGACCTGGCACTTGACCTGCCATTGGACATGAATTATATGCACATACCTCTAGACCCGCTAGACCTGCCACTAGATCTTCGACCTGCCACTAGATTTTCCACTTAACCTGCCACTAAATCTGCTACAAGACCTTCCCCTTGACCTCCCACCTACCACTTGATCTGTCACTCAATCTATCACTTATATGCACATGCTACTAGACCTGACACCTTTATGCACATGTCACTGTCACTGGCCTGTCACATATTTGCACATACCACTTGTCCTGCTACTTAATCTGCCACTTGACCTCCCACTGGACCTGTCACTTATATACAAAAAACACTGGACCTGCCACTCAACCTGTCACTTATATGCACATGCCACTAGACCTGCCACTTCTTAATTAGCCACTAGACCTGTTACTTGACTTGCCGCCCAACCTGTCACTTATATGCATGTCACTAGACCTGCCACTCAACCTGGTACAGGACCTTCTCATTGTGTCACTCGATCTGTCACTGGACCTGACACTTATATGCACATTCCACAAGCATGTGCATATAATGTGCACATTTAGCCTGCCACTTGACCTGCCACAGGTGTACTTCTGGACTGGTCACTAGACTTGTCATTACACTTGCCAATTGACCCGCCCATCAGTGATATGGAGTCCATAGAGCTACTCATTAAACATGAGTGTATTTGATTATCTTACATGTACATGATATATTATCTTACATGTACATTATTGTCAAACTTCAGGTAATTTTAACTATTCTTAGTAAATAGTGACATACTTTTAATTATTTTCAGAGCACATAGTGATTCCGTGCTGATAAAATTTTTTTAAATAAGGTTTTGAAAGGTGTTTTTGTAGCTGTGCCATTTTGGATTCCTTGAAACATTTTCCATTATTAAAAAATAATTTGTGGAATAAAGTGAAGTTAAAAATTCCAATCAGTATTACAGACAGCCATACCAATATGTGATATTTTAGAGCTGAGGTTGTACTGAATGAAAATATTGTATTAAAATCAACACTTGAAATTGTGTCTTTTGTCAGAATGCCTCAGTGGGAGAGAAGTATTCTTTTGGAGTTTTTCGGGCGCTCTCTCATATGACTGCAATATCATACGGTTCTTCTGAAACACCTACAAGCAAGGAGTATACTTTTTATCAGCCGATTCAGCAATATGTTTAACACAAAAATAACCGAGCAAATTGGATACTTATTTAATGCTTAGTGTTTTTTTTAGATGACGTTGAGCTGTGGATTGTCATGACCAGCATTATGTCTGGAGCCCTTATGTACACGGTTATGGTAGCAAACACCGCTGCAATGATGACTGATGTGGATTTAACAGCAAGAGCCTACAAGAACAAGGTGCAAAAACAGACACTCTGCTAAAGTTTTATTTTTTTTTGCTTTTTACCTTTCTCTTATTGTTTTTTTTTTTGTTTTTTTTTTTTGCATAGATGAATCACCTGGAAGATTATATGACCTTCATGAAGCTTCCCAAAACTCTTCGTATGCGTATCAACAACTATTATCAGTCTCGTTATGCAGGGAAATGGTACGATGAGAAAGACGTCTTAAAGTGGGTGTCCTCGTCTCTCAGAGAGGTACTGCTTACTATTGGAAATATTAGATAGCTGCACAAAAGATTATTTGACACTATTTATGGATTTAAAATCTGATACACTTTTCACAGTCAAGAAGAATAATTTTATACCAGTATTGTAATTTAATATATAAATTAATGCATAAATAAACTGTAAACATAAACGTATTTTGAGACATATATGAAAAATTATGATTTTTTTGTATCTCTACTGGGTCACTTCTGAACCAAAATAATTATTATGGTTTTAAATGTTATATGTTATTAAGAGTAAACTGATTAATTAATTGTATTAAATGTTTGTTTGAATGTATTTCTTAGGAAATTCTGATAACCATGTGCTCGGCCCTTGTGAGGAAAATCCCCATTTTGCGTAACTGTGATATAAACTTCATCAACGGGCTTCTTGTGGAGCTGCAGTACGAGGTTTACCAGGAGGGAGACGTCATCATCCGACAGGACACTGCTGGAGAGCGGATGTTCTTCATCGAGCATGGACAGATCCTGGAGGAGAACGAGTTTTACCAGAGGGAACTGAGTGATGGAGACTACTTCGGAGGTCTGATTTAGTCAAGCTTTTGTATCCTTAGTACTCACAGACAAATTGTTTTAAAAATGATCTTTCCTTGTCTTTTCCAGACTCATGTCTCCTAAGAAGAGGAAGGCGTTTGGCCACAGTACAAGCTCAGACCACCTGTCAGCTCTTTTCCTTGTCGGTGGACAGTTTTTATAAAGTTCTGGAGGACTATCCAGACATCAAGAGGGACCTGGAGAAATCTCAACAGGAAAAAGACCTTTTGTTATGACAAGAAAGTAAGTTTACTGCTATCATATCTTTGGTTGATCTAACAGTTGATTGTCTAAATATTTGGAGTTGAGAGGAGTCTCTCATGTTCTCTAAGGCTGCATTTGTTTGACCAAAATGTAGTTTCAAGAATTGCTACAAGTACTCAAGACTTCAGTTTCACATAATCCTTCAGAAATCATTCTAGTATGCGGTTTTCTTCAGTTATATGCTTTCCTTATAACATAAACATTTATTACAATTATTAATGTAACTGACAGTGGTGCTGCTTAAGATTGTAGTGGAAACTGTGTTGTATTTTTAAATTTTATTTAATTAATAGACAGTTCCTATCAACAGAATTTAACTCTGATTAATGTCTTTACTGACTGTTACATTTGATCAATTAAATGCACTCTTACTAAATAAAAGGTATTTTGTTAAAAAAAAAACTTTAGAAAACTGAAGAACACTTTCATAAGATATTTTTAATTTTTATGTGTCTTATAGACCAATTACCATGTTTGTTAACATTAAAGGTCTTTAAGTGTTTGGATGCCAACAATTGTGTTCTGTGTGGTCATGTGCAAGAAAAAATGTTCCATGATTACCAGATTCAAAACTATGTAGTGCTAAAAAACTAAGGTTCTGCCAAGCCAAAGATAAGGAAAAAAAGATGTAGCTAACATTATACAAGGCCTGGGTAATCATCAAAAAGCAGAACAACTGCATTTTGACAGCGAACTACACATGTACGGCAGGCCCAGGGTATGTGAACTTACACATAAAGGTAAAGTTGGTTTTATATTCGCACATTCAGACTTTCTCCTTAATAATATAATTTCATAAACATATTATTTGCAAACTCTAAATAACAAACTCATATTAGCAGCCAATTACTATCAAAGTACAACATTGTTCACAGTCAAATAAACAGTGTTAATTTTGTTTTCAAGTCACACTTGCAGGTTATTTCAGAGCAAATACTCAAAGAGCCATGGTAAACAATATAGGGAGTGTGTCACAAGTTGTCACTGAATGAATGTGTGAATATAAAACCAACTTTAATAACTTACACTTTCACGTTTCATTCTTAGCATGCAGTTTAATTAACCATGTTTAACTGTTTATGCTGAAATCATTGCTGCAATCAAAAACGAGTAATGTGTATGATTCAGCATAGCGTGAACTTACCTGATATAACATGAGAACTGCAGAGTCCAGAATTTCTAATTAGGTTGTCACTTCATTCAGCTCCTTTAGCCAAAGACGTCTGCAGTCGGCATTAAAGCAGTGTGGTGTATGGTAAAAGTTAAGTTTTTTATTTTTTCTTATTTTTGAATTTGGCATCCTACCGCACAACACCACATGTTTGCTATTGCAGCCGGTCTTTTTTTGCAACCGTGGACCCGTGTGACGTCATGTGTGATGTAGGTTGGTAATTCGTCTATTAGACACATTAAGCAATATTTAAAGTGCACTGGAACTAATAAATTGAGAAAACGAAAATATGAAAAGTAACATGATTTTTACTATACACTAAGACAACTGTTGTCTTAATAATTGTTTTAGGAAATACTACTTTTTGTCACGTTCTTGTTCTAAATGACAATTCCAACAGATTTGTCAAGGCAACAAAAGATTTCTTGTTCAACAAACATTGGTAGCATTTTTTAGCAGTGTACCTTATAGCACACATAGCATATGTTAACTATAAGATTTTTGTTTGTTAAACAACAATCATTCAGTCTTCATAGCAGAGATATCCAGAAGATAGGTTTAAACTTTGTTGAACATGCTATTCAAAATTTGCTGAACAAACTTGACACACAAATCTTGAAGGGATAGTTTCCTCACATTTAAGTACTGTAGTTCTAAACTTTTATAGATTTCCTTCTTGTGTTGAATACAAAAAATATATATTCTGTAGAACGTTACATTCTTATTAGGAACAAAAAATACTATGGAAGCCAATAGCTGTTTTTTCCAACATTCTTCAAAATATCTTGCTTTGTCTTCATCAGGAGGAAGAAACTCAAACAGGTTTGGAACAAGTGAAGATGACAGAAATTGTATTTTTGTGTGAACTTTGCCTTTAACCCTTTAACATGCACAACTTGAAAAAAATGTTTTGTCCCCCATCTTGGATTGAATACTGACAAAACATAAAATAAATATTATGATAACTTTTGATAATGATAACCTATGGATAAAAGGTCAACCAGGTGGTTACGATGCCTGTTAAAGGGTTAAGGACAGCCACTATCTACAAATGTAAAATGATAAGCATCACAAATCAACAAATAACTAACACTCAAAAAAAAATTATTTGTTCAAACTACTTATTTAAAATGAGCTGAAACAACACAATTCTTGAGATTTCATTGGGACAACTTAATTTTTTATGTTCAATCCACATAAATTTGTTAAGTGTTAAGTTAACTTAATCGATTTGTGTTGGGACAACATGAATGAATTGTGTGGAACTTGTGTGTTTTTACAGGGAATAATGACAAAGCAACAATAAAAGATTACATGAAAAGTAATTACAGTAACCAAATCATTTATTTATACTGCAATGTAAACTGGGAACTCACAAACAACTATGAAATGTTTAGTTTGGAATACTGTGTTTGATGTGTTTTTTTTATTATTATTATTTTTACTGTTTTGCATAAATATTTTATCTCTATAGATAGTCACTCCTGCTTCACGTGATTTTTCAGACTGAGCTATGATATGGCAAAGAAGGGCATTGACATCGCTGCCGCCCTACATCAGACAAGCAGATTGGAAAATGGATGGATGAATGAATATGGGCATCAAACAATTCCATTGGAATGGGATTTTAGATGGTTTAGTCTTCCTTGTCCAAGTCTTCCTTTATCTCCTTCTACTGCTGTAATACTTTCTAATGCCCAAAGGCATTAAAAATGGCAAATTTTACTAATGTATTTAGGATCTCTGCTTCTTGCTCCTCTAGTTTTTCTAGTAGGATCTTCCTCATTATTTTTTCATTTCCCTGTTTTATTTTATCTGACTGGGTTCTTGTTTTAGGTGGACTCGTAGTTCTAATATCAGAGAAGATATATATAAAAAAGAAGTAAACCTGTAACAAAGTCAAATGCACAATATAAAATCAATTACAATTGTAAATTTTCAAATATTAGAATGTCTATTATTTCTTAATTTATTTATGTTTGGGGGAAAAAACTAGACTAATCATTCTAATTAAAAGAGAATTTGAGGGCAGAAAAATACACAAATTTTGTCAGGGCCTGAAATAACCTACTATATTTTAAAAACAATAATTATGTTTATTTGCTTAAAGTTTTATCAAATGGCCTAAAACAAGAAAAGCTCTTTTATAAAGGTTGGATGTTTCAAAAAGCCCTGATTTTTGTTTGTGAATAAGCAAGAAATTGTCATTGCACTTTTTGTTTGTTTGATTTTGAAAACATTTATTTTTGTGAAGACTGCATCACGTTTCTACTCCTGTCAGTATAAAATATGTACAGTTCTTCTTTATTTTTATTATATATTTTAGTACCTATTGTTATGTGATCTTGTTAATTATGCCTATAAATCAACATTAAAGAATAGTTTGTCAACAGTTTTTGCCTTTAGCTGTAAAAGTTTCACTATAGTCAGAAAGATGTTGCAATGTTACACCTGTACATGCAGATATAGAGATCAAATAGTGTTTCTAAGTTGAAAGATACCAGAACCTTGTCTTTTGTCTGTCAAAACATGTAAATGCATTAAAGAAAATGAATCCTTTTTTAAATAACGATGGTCCCATTTGTGAATTTGTCCACATTAAAATTATAATTAATAATTATAATGTATTTATATGCATTTATAGCTATATTCTGGGTAAGGCATAAGACTAAAAAATGTTTATCCAATTAAATAGTGTCGGGCTGACATTTCCCATAATTTGATAAGTAGCTCAAACTGCCGGCAAATGCAGATTTGAACTACCGCCCACATAGCAAACGGAGCAAACGGACTTGGCCCAAATGTGGCCTCATTAGGCACTGCTGGCGCCTGTTGCCGGCACTGGCATGCATAATGTCAGCTGAATGTGGGCCATGCATGGCAATCGTGGCACTGCATGCATGATGGCAAACTACATTTGGGCCAGTGTAGCAATTCTTCACATTGTTTAGGTAACATTAGGTTGGGTTATGGCTCAGTTTTTGGGGTTTCTGGTTAAAGTATAAACTAATAGCTGAAAATTTGTACCAATAATAAACCTGTTTTGGCCCAGTTCAGGGCCAGTTAAGGGTGATAAATTGCCTGAGATTCAGGCTGGTTATGGCCCATATGTGGCCCTTGTCTTTAATCCAGTTATGGGCTACTTTAGGACCGTCATTTTTTGTGGTACTTGGGCCGAGGGAAAGTTATTGTGTGGACCGGAGCTGGGCCAGAAAACATTTGCTATGTGGGTGCGCACCCATTTAGCCTTTATCCCAACAAGCGGAGTTGCATGAGTTGCTAAATTGATGTATATAATAATATATCAAATGACTTGGTTGTGGATGAATTTGGAGAAAACTTTTGGTGAAAATGTTCTCTGGTAAGTATTTCCGCCATCTTGCCAACAACATCTCGTTGGTTTAATGGGATGTCGATAACATCAAGTTACGCCTCTAACTTACTACAAGTTACGCCCTTTCATCTTACGCCCTCGTCTTGCAGTCCGCAGACAGATACACACGGAGCCCCTGTCTGACAATAATATCCAGCTGCAGGCCCGCAGACATGGTTTGTCTAGATCGTGTGTGCTGGATTGTGTGTGTGCCTGAAACGTGTGTGGGTCTGCGGGACTGCAGCTATTTTACACAGTCTTTGAGCTGGATCAGGAGCTGGATATATCTCCTGTCTGAATGTACACTCCTGTTATCCATGAACAGGGGGCGGTAACGAGCCTCTTAGTGTTTAGATCGGTTCAGACGTGCGAACGAGTTAGACTAAACTAACCCGGATGTACCGCGAAATTTCAAACAAGACGAGTTCAGCGTTATTTATTTAAATGCTTGTCATAAGGTAACGTCAATATGAAATATTATCTTTTCCTGTGTGTTTGTGAACTAAATAAGCCGAATACGGTAAACTCATTGCCTTGTGTTTTGTTATTATGCACTTTCCATGTCAGTTAACGTTAACCGAACAGCAAAACAGCTACAGTTGATTGTTTCTGAAAAGACCATCAGTGTTTAGCTCGTACATTAGGTTATTAAGTTATTTATATAATCATGTTATTTTACAAAATGTTATTCTTATTATAAATGATATTCCTATATGCATTATTATTATGATTTACACTTAATTATTTATGGAAAGAACACCAAAGTCGTACATTGTTGTTATTACTTATAATCGTGTTATTTAACTAATATTTCTACTTATTATTAATTATACTCTTCTAATTATTCAATCTAACTGTTATTTCAGCCTGTACCATTAAGCATGAATCCGTCAGAGCGATTCTTCTCGAAGCTGCGAAAGCTCACCGTTTATCTGGAGACTGAAAGCAGCAGCCTCTTGCATGCAAGCCAGAACCTCAAAGACGACGAGGGTAAATAAATAAATAGTTATACAAAAATGGTTTATGGTCATTCATAAAATCATAAGCTGTATTTGGTCTTGTTTAGAGGATGAAGAGACTGGAGCTCAAGCGCTGTATCAGCTGCACTCTGAAGTCAGAGCACTAAAGGTATATCTGTATTCAGTTATGATGTTCTATAATTTCAGTTTGTTTTAATATTTGGACTGCATGTATCTTACACTAAATCATGTGTAGAGGCAAGTTCGGGAGCAGGTGTCTACCCATGATACAACCAGTGCTGAGCTGAGGAGCTTCATCAGAAGATGTTTGGTGTTGAAGCAGAGAACCACAGAAGACATTGACAGTCTGAAGAAACACTATGAGAAATATGGTTACAGGCCACGCATATCAGGACTTAGAAGCACAGGTAAATGTTTAGCCCATCTATTTGGATTTTATATGTAGGGATTATTACAGTTTTAACCCAACAATGACCGCTCTGCCAGATGAAGAAGAGCCAGAGTCAGAGTTTTAAATAAATAAAGTTTACTGAAGATAGTTAGCAGTTTCACCAGCAGAAGCCAGCTTAAACACTCACAAATTAGTTCGTAGGCCACTCTGTTTACAATCACTAATCAACAATTATACTCTTATATAACGCTATTAAATGCGTCATACATATAGGTGATTGGTTAAAACACAGATAGACTTAGAAAATTTCCACATGGGCGTATTTGAACAACTCTGAACACAATCTCAATATTTCAAGCATACAAACGTCAGACAGCCACTAGGCTGTTTAGAGCTGACTCCACCCTGTGAAAGGATCTACAATCAAATAGAAGACATATACATGCACACACTTAAAGTACAATCTGTTTCTTACCCAAGCCTGATTGTACTCTCTGTCGTCTTTATCAAAACTGGTTAAAAACCGGTATAATCTACATTCAGGCTGCTGTCTATCACTTAAACAGAATTAACACATAATTATAATAATATCAAAATCACTTTAGACAGTATTAACTCAACAATACAAATAGAAAAAAACGTTGTTTTCAATCATCAAGCCCTTCAGTTCCACTCGAGGTTTCCATGACCTCTGACCTGGTTTAGCGGCTCCTGAAAATAAAGTTACACAGAGAGGGGCAAATGCACTGAACATTCTTATATTAAGCAACGTGTTAACTTTATTCATTAGTCAAAATCATTTCAGGATTAAATATTGATTTAAATAATCATAATAATAAAGTAATGAGAAAATGATAAACATTTATCTTTTCTGGGATGGATTTGAAGACATAAATCCGACCCCATCATATAGTTTTTTATTAGAGATGCTGTTGGATCATTTTACAAACATCTGCTTTTTGATGTAGCCTTTGTTGATAGAACAAAACTTGTAATTTATTGATTGAGTAAATTGAAGTCGTTTAGTTTTGTAATCGGTTTTGCATAAAGTGGATAGAATAAATAAAATGACCAATTAAAATGAAACTTTTAATATTAAATATGTTGTCCCATTGAATGTTAGCCCATGGTATAATTTTTGTTCAGTTTCAATGAAATTCATCTGCTTTTATTTATTTAAAATGTTTTAAATAAATTTGTATTTTAGGGTACTAAATAATAGTTGTAACTTATGCAGTAGTTGTAATAAATGTATGACCTGAAAACCAGTTTCTGTACAATCCAGAAAAAACATAAACTGCATATTGTTTTAATGATATGAAGCATAAACTTATATTTAGTTTCTTTTTAAAGAATATGTTATTGGCACATTGCAGATAATATAAAACTAAAATAAATAAAACAAAATAAAGTGCGAATTTCAGTGTTTTTTTTTTCAGGTTCATATTTAACTTTTTTAAATACAGTCAGTATTTTTTTTCACACACTGTCACCATGTTTTGTACCATTCCTGTGAAGAAATTGTAATAAAAAAATCAGCTTCTCCTATTTTATACATGATCAAACCAGTGATCTTATTTAATGACAAATTTTCTCATAACATAAAAGTTTTCAAATCTAAAATTTGTTTATTCAAATAGATTTTTTTAAATATTTTAATCAGGGTAAAAAAAATCCTATCAGAGCATACAATATATATTTTAACTTCTTTCTTTGTTTCATGTATAGGTGTTGCTACGTTTTGTTAATTACGGTGAAAACTTTCTCTCTATTCTAGAGGTGAATGGTACAAAAGAAGCAGAGGAGCGTGCAGAGAGGGATGCAGAAAAGCCGGATGCAGCAGAGGAAGATGAAGAGACTGAGTGTGGAGATTGTGAAGTGGTTGATCAGTCAGTGACCCCTGAGAAGATGCCACCACCCGTTGACCAGCTGCAAACACCCAAGCTGTCAGATTTTGGCCTGTCTGCACTCCAGTTTCAGAGAGTGCTTGGTGAAGCAGAGGTGCCACTGAGTGCTGCTCCTGAGCCTGCCGTCGCTTCGTCACCTCCCCCAATCCTCATGAACCTGCAGCCTCCACAGCCAAAGACACCCAAGTGCTCACTGAGTATGGAGGAGGATGCTCTGACCCCACGACTGGAGGACTTTGGCATCTCTGAGTACACCATGTGCTGGAATAATGATTTCACCATGGATTTGTTTAATAAGAAGCCACCAAAGAACAGCAGGTAATATGCTGCTTGCTACCTTCAAGTTGTTAATAATACATCACAAAAATGTGTGTTTTGCTTCCGAAAACATATTTGCTAATTTTAAAAGGTGCTTTGGGTTTTTAAAATAATAAATTTTATAAAATAAAAAATGTAGCTTTATGGGTGGATTTAATGCTGGCATTGTGGAATATAACTGGGTATACTGACGAATTTAATGGTGGAAAGTAAATGACTGTTGATATTTAACAGATCTCTGCATTGAAGTATCTTATGTAATGTCACAATATCTATTTTTGGTAGTACAATATATTGCGATAAGCAATATTGTCATTTTAAGACCATTTTATGTCACTCATTATATAATGCCTGAATGACCATATAATATTACCACAATGCAAGTACACTCTTCCAAAGAACACATAATATTTTATTTTTAGGATAGTTTAAGCGAATTATAGTCATTTTAACAATTTAATATTTATCCATTGAAATCAGAATGTGAAAACGCAAATCCTGAATAAACAATAATAAATGTTAACAAAATAGTGCAAGGTAAAAAGTAAAAGATATTTGCTACCAAATCTATTTTCAGTTGTCAGACAATCACATAAAAATATACTAGTCATTTTAAAGTAAACACTATAGTGTTTTTATAACCATACTGACACCTCCAATAGAGATAAAGATGTTGCACAATCAGCTAAAATGTTGCTAGAATTGGTTTTTATGTATGGGTGATACATATTGCATCACCAAAAATGATTGAGATCATGTCCATGTGTTGTGCGATAAGCCGATATATTGATTATTATGACAGGCCTAATCTTATGTTCATCAATCATTTATTTGGTTAGAAATACAGTAAACAGTGGCATAGTGAACTATTTTTACTGTTTAAAATGACTATTTTTCTCTCTGAGCACATTTTAATGTTTATTTTATTTGAATTCAAAGTGATATTTTGGGCTTTATTTGAGTCTTCAAAGTGTCTTGATTCTTCGGAAATCATTTAAATATGATTTGGTACTCAGGAAAAGTTTATTTGTATCAGTTTTTTCAGGATCCTTTAAATAAAAGTTGAGAAAAACAACAGGATTTATTGTAAGAAGTTCTTGTAGCATTATGCACATCTTTACTGTCACCTTTGATCAAACTAATTGTTGCATTAAATGTATTCTTTTATATTTCTTAAAAGATTAGTGAGCATTTCTCATTTCAAGTACACATGGATGCTTAATAAACAACCCACCTTTCTTTCTATTTGAAATACATGACATATGTAGTCATAATATGGAATAAATTATATAAAAAGATCTCTGCTTTTGAGAATCAATATTAAACTAACCACTTAAGAAAAAAATGGAGAAAGAATTTGTTCAAAACCTAAAGATAAAAGTATATGTGGTACTGTGCTTGTGTGTGCTTTACAGTGAAAGAAATCCCCATAATGTATTCTCCAATACATCATCTGTGCTGAACAAAGACATTGCTAACAGTAAGTAATGTTGGCTGTTGTTTTCTTCATATTTGTATTATTATTATTATTATTATTAGTAGTAGTAGTTTTGTTGTTTACTCTTATGTGTATAATTGATCTCTGCAGCTCTAAAAGTGTGGTTACATTTGTGGGTTTACATTTCATTATAATAGATGCTTAGCTTTTATCTTTTAGATTTATCTGCTTAGATTTTTTTTATATGCACGTTTGTGTTTGATTATATTTCAGAAAGTCTAGAATCCCCAGAGCCTCCGGAGTTTTGCACCCCGGGATTTAGGATTGCGAAAAAACACATCCCATCCACTCCACTATTCAATGAAAAGAATGATCTCAATTCTCCTCCTCGCCCCAATAATAACTGTCCTTCCACCCCAGAACTCCCTGCATTTGAAACCCCTTTTGTCAGCAAACTAATAAAAAAGGTGTGTTGTGCTGTTTAATTTGACACTTTTATCACTGGCATGTAAATCTGCCACAAAAGACTACACATTAAGACATGATGTTATCAGTAAAAAAATGGTTTATGTGGCTTCACTCACTCTCTGTAATTACCGTTTCACAGGAGGACAGAGAGGAAGAAAGCAAGAGGCACTTTGGATCACAGGAGAACAGTTTGCGTCTACCAGATCTTTCAACCACCAATGGGACATCTTGGAATGACGCTCCTGAAATGCCAAAAGTGTTACGTTATGAAGAGGAAGCGTTGCCCGAGATGCCGATCTTGCAGTCTCATTTTGGAAGTTCTCTGGCTTTTGTAAGTAATTATTTCATTTATTAATATTTAGAAAAGGTATGCCTTAGTTTTAATTTCAAACTTCATGAACTACTAGACTGTGATTTCTTTATGTGAATGATGTCTGACCTTTCTTCAACTAGAAAAATACATCTGGTGAAATTCTCTCAGGGATGAAAACAGGAGCAGATCATGTGTTAGAAATGAAAAAGACCCCTGTCCCAGTGGCTGATGATAGATTCAACCAGGACTGGTGCCTTTCAACTCCGAAAGTCAGAGTGAAGTTTCCAGCAGAGCCATGCACACCAGAGATGCCTGATATGAGCTCTGTCACTCAGGATATCTTAAAAGTGAGTGACTAAAACCTTGTAATTCTGAAATGGTTCTATTTCAGATGTGTTGATAAATGTCCTCATTCTCTTTTAGCTTGTGGCTCAGTGTAAGTATTAAGCACTCGCCGCTGGATCTGCGCTGCAGACCTCAAAGCCTGGCTTTCAAAAAGTGGCATCAAGAGGATTGATATAACACCAAGGCTCTACTGACTTTCTCTATCATAAGTGCAAACACTTTTAATAAGAAAAAAAAACTTAATAAAGATCATTTTAAGAAGTATAAGTACAAATATAACGATCCATGCTATAAATTCCAGCATTACTAGTAAATGTACCAAACCTTTGCTCGACTTTTTTGTGAGAATATGTTAGTGCAATTTATTTCTTTTGGTCTTAGACTAATGATTTTTTTTCTGAAATGCCACTTAAAGAACTGCTAGGTATACTGAATATTAAAGAGATACTGTAGATCACCCAAATATTAAAATTTACTCCCCTTCAGGTGGTTCCAAAGCTCTATTTTTTTCTTCTGTTGAATACTAAGGAAGATATTTTGAAGAATGTTTAAAAACAGCAACCACTGACTTCCATAGTAGTAAAAACAAATACTTTGGAAGTCAATGTTTACAGGTTTCTACATTTCCTCAAATCTTCTTTGGTGTTCAACAACAAAAAGTAAACAAACATGTTTTTGAAAAGTAAATGACAGTATTTTCAGTTGTGTTAACTATCCTTTTAAGACTAGTTAGATCAGGGGTGTCCAAACTGGGTCCTGGAGGGTCAGTGTCCTGTTGAGTTTAACTCCAACTTGCTTCAACACACCTGGCAGGAAGTTTCTAGGTCATCTAGTAAGAGTTAGATTACCTGGTTCTGGTTTGTTTGATTAGGGTTGGAGCTAAACTTTGCAAGAAACTGGCCCTCCAGGACTGAGTTTGGACAACGCTGAATTAGATAATAAAGTCAGATGGAAAAAATGCTTTTGCAGTTCAACTTAACTACAATATACTAACATACAAATGCCAACAAGGCCAAATAGTTACTTTACAGCTACATGTTTTTGGACATTTCTGACATTTTCTGCTAATGAATGTGAGGTATGGTTACATTTTGGAGTAATATTAGGGGTAACATTTATGTGAATACATCACTTTTAAATTGTAAGTGTACTTAAAATCCACCAACAATGTACATCTTTTATATTCTGCACTACATGATAAAGTACAAAGTAGTTAGAGAGACACTTATAAAGTTATTAAATCTTAATCATTAGTGCATTCATTCTGAAAGTTACCTTTGCTAAAACAAAACATATATTCATACAACGAAGTTACTTTAACCAAACATTGGGTTATAAATGATACAACTAAAGACAAGATACTGAAAAAAAAACATTTATTTATGAATGATGGTTATCATGGCAACAGGACTAAAACTAAAAAGGTAGACCTGATATAAAACTCCACAAAGAACGTAAAATATACGAAAAGACTTTCCTTTTTACTTCAAAATCGAGATTATTAGCTCAATCATGCTGTTCTACATGAACCTTCCTGCAAAGTTTAGTTCTGACATAAACACTCGATCAAATCAAAGTCCTGCGGTTCACCTGAAAAGCTCAGAAAAGGGCTGAACTAAACTCTGCAGGAAGACAGACTTAACCTCTTTCATTTAAATGCAGGCAAGTGTTGTGTCAGCTCAGTAGGGTCTCATGCGTCCTTGGAGAGGTGGTGCACGGTTAGGCGGAGTGATGGCGATGTCAAGATAATCTCCGATCTGGAAGCTTTGCGACTGAAGAGTCATTGAGTCATCTGCACCTTTGCGTCCAGAAACTGTGTTGCCAATTTCTTTAACCCTGCAATGAAGCCAGTGGAGTTATTAAATAATTCCTAACAAATCTTAACATGAAATTCAGAATTCTGTATGTATTACCGGTAGATTTGTCGTTTAGGGTCTGGGTAAACAATGGCGAATCCAAAATGTGTGCCTTTCTTTCGAGCTTCGGGATAGACTTCCTTCACCAGGCTTGTCAGTTCTTTTAAAGTAGCATCCATCCTGCAGCCAATGCAGATACAAATCAGGATTGTACAGTTCAGTTTATCATTGATGCAGCGCCTGTTTTATACTAATACTTACCAGGTGTAAATCTGAAGTTCACTAGAGGGCACGTTCCCCCGGGCAAACTCATCCATGCGATGATGCCTTCCATTGTTGGTGGTGAACACTCTCAGAAGAAGTGGGCATGTCTAGCACAACAAACAAATGTAGAAATAATTAATAACATTGCATTTGCATTCTTATTTCTTAACCAACATCAGCTCTGATAATTGCCAAAATTAGCTTTAACACTAGTTTGTTTTTCACTATGCAGACTTTTGGGAGGTTATTGGTCTTTAAGTCGACGATCAGAACAACATTCAACCTTCAATGAAAACATGTTTATTTTACTCCAAAGACAAAACTTAAGAAATGTGCCAAAAATATTATGAGTTGAACATTTTTAATAGTTGCGTTTTTAAATGGAGTGTGTTAACCAAGAGTATGTGACTTTTTACTTAAATGGCACTGGGATGGCAAAATTTGGGTCAAACTTTACCAGTCTAAAACGGACTCTTGGTAAGAAAATGGATGAAATATATTAAAAGCTTAATAAAATCAACTTTTTATTTGCCAGAATGTGCGTTATGTTGTTTACATTAACACATATAGAGTACAAAATAAAACGAAAAGGGCCAGATGTATAAAAGGATGCATATGGTTTAAGATATGATTTGTAGTATAACGTTAGGCATTTTGTATTATTTCTGTGTAAGTTACCTAATTTTTTTGTTAGCGTTAGATTTACAAATTAGCTTAGCATGCAGGACGCCTCGTTTGTGCACGACTATTCGCGCGATTGACGAACAGAAGAAACGGAAAAACAAACCTTTTCTCTGTCCACTGGCTTTGCTGGCTCTTTTTTGATCTCCTCCTGTGTGACCCTCGATTCCACGGCCATTTTATACAATTTGATGAAAGAATAAGCGATGAGTCGCTGTTCCCGACGCCAGTAAACGCTCGATCGCGGCGCGGCGAGATGATATCATCACAGCCAAGACAGCGAGAACCAATCACGACCGAGCGGTGACGACTAGTGAAATGACGACACACTCGTGTCGCCTACTCCCCCACCGCCATTTTGGGAGTCAGATTGTAAATATTACTAGTTCAGGAAACCAAATACGTCCACTAATTTGGTGGCATTAATATGGTGCACACCTGCGTAGTGGCCGGTTGTCGGAACAGGAGGACTCCCGGGACCGCGTTATCCTTTTACAGGTTTCCACGCGACCCGGAGCGGAAGCAGCGGTGGATCGCTGCTGTGAATCGTGAAGGGTGGGTGCCAAACGAGGGCAGCAGACTCTGCAGCACACACTTCATTTCAGGTAGGGTAGCATCTGATGTGCATATAGCGTGTGTAGGTTAGCAGTAATCTTATAACAGTAACGCTAATATCTGGGAGGGTTGTAAATATGGCTAGTAAGAGAAAAACGTGTTTAATGTTGATGACGCCCCTGCCTGATGCCTACATTATTCTTACTGTTATAATGCACTTTAGGAATTGGGTTCAATACAAATATGGTCTAAGCTATTATTCTTTAAGGTTAAACGCATGGTCTTTCTCGCTAAATTAACGTGTGAAAAATGAATGCGCTGCTTTTCTGTTATATTTTTCCTTCTTTTTTGTATTAGTTGTGATTTTCATGATACAACACAATTTACACTTCTAAAATATGCTCAATAATATAATAATAATGTGTGTGTGTGTGTGTGTGTGTGTGTGTGTGTGTGTGTGTGTGTGT
>CAIGQZ010032266.1:6267794-6279864 GCA_903798205.1 Danio tinwini | reverse complement strand
TGTGTGTGTGTGTGTGTGTGTGTGTGTGTGTGTGTGTGTGTGTGTGTATAAATATATACATTTTACATTAATAAGCCATTGGTGCCATCTGGAGGGAGAAAAAAGATTATATGTAATAACACAATATAACCACTAGATGAATGTGTAAAAATACTGTATCAGACCATAGATGCTTGTAAGAGTTTGCATTTGTATTTAAATATTTAGACCCCATCAAAGACTAATTGTGCTTGATTTGTACAGTCACTGATTCAGCCTGCTGAGTTTTGAGACTGCCTTTGATGCACTAAAGTTGTACAAAGAAACGCTCATAAATGAAGTTGTCTGGTGAATGTGCACATAGTTTTTCTTTAAGTGTATTAAAAACAATAGATAGTGAACTATTATTGATCATAAGTCATTTTTTACATGAATGAACTCTTAAATAATTCAATGTTTTTTTTTCATTTACAGGAAAACAAGTGAAAAATCCTCGATCTCCAGACTATGTTCCTTCAGTTTTCACTTCAGCGCCACTGTCCCCAAATATGAAAGAAGCAAGTTCTTGTGAAATGTATGATAAACAAGAAGCACAAGTGGAGGCCGCCAATGCTTTGCTCTTTTTGCAAGGACAAGGGCGTTTCTTGGAGGACCATAGCCAGATCACAAGTCAAGAAGAGCCAGAGAGCGTTTCCTCTTCACTGAGCAGTTGTGACGAGGAGGATATTAAGACTGAAGATGCTGTAAAAGAAGAAATCTCACAAACAAGCATACTCCAAAGAGGACAACCAGTCAAAAACATTCCCTCTGACTATGAGTCCAGTCTCGAGACTCTTAAGAAAGAAAACATGGAGCTGAGGGAATCACTAGAAAAAATGTCTCTTACTGAGGCTTCCTTTAGGAATGATCCAGAGAAGGTTCGCTTTTACACAGGATTGCCAAACTACTTTGTGTTTGAGACAGTCATGTTGCTTCTCATTCCACATATGAAAGGAGACAAAAATGTAAAACTTTCCAAATTCCAGCAACTTCTCTTAACACTAATGCGCCTCAAGCTGGACCTCAGAAACCAAGACTTGGCTTATCGTTTTGGGGTCAAGGTTGCCACAGTGGCCAGGACTGTCCATCGGATTATTCATATAATGTTCACTACTCTTGTGCCAACTGCTGTTTTTTGGCCCTCCAGAGTGGAGCTCAGAAAAAATCTACCCGCCGCATTGCGTTGCACGTATCCAGACTGTGCGGTGATCATTGACTGCTTTAGGGTGTCTCTGGAAAGAGCTCTCGGTGTGGATGGAAATCAAGATGTTGCATCTACAGCATTGACCACACCAGTGCAGTCCACTGTGAATGAGCTTAAATACGTCATCGGTGTTGCTCCTCAGGGTGTAGTCACGTTTGTTTCCAAAGGATCTCCGGGTCACGTCAGCGACAAGAGTCTAGTTGAGAGTTCTGGCCTCCTCTGTAAACTCCTGCCTGGTGATGTTGTTCTGGCAGAGCGTGACTTTGACATTGGGGGCTTAGTAGGTGCTCGGAAAGCCGAACTCAAAATCACTAGTAGCAATTACTTTGAAAATAGCCAGAGCGGACTGGATGGAGACAATTTCTCGTCAGTGGGAGCACTTTCAGATAAAGCGATTGCTCATATGCATGTTGAAAAGGTAATAGACATTGTTAAGAGGAGATATTCGATGTTAACTGGACCAGTGGAGAGCCCCTTTACAGTTGTAGATCGCACTTCCAATGTGAGCACTTTTGATAAGATTGTGCAGGTTGCTTGTGCCTTGAATAATCTGTGCATTTCTGCTGCTCCCCTGGAATGATATTTGCCACATTTTTGTAAAAACCACTTTTACTTGTACCATTGCTGAATGCACTTTTATTGTTTCTCTATTATTACAGAAGAGATTTTCTGTTCAGAACATATAGGACTGGTTTACATCTGGTGTTAAGATGCTTTTTTTGTCAATCTGATTAGAAGTAGACGAGGGAGACACATTCCCAATTATACCTTCTGCTTAATCCAGCTGTTTTGTTCACTTTGAACCACTTTCTTGATTTCTTTTAGAGGATTTCAATGTAATATTTTGCAATAAGCTCACACATAATATACATTAAATATAATAGCAGACCGTGGGAAATGAGAGCAAAGAACAGCCGCTTTTGTTTATGCTACAAAACTGCAGAAAGCTGTTGTGTTTTTGTTAGAGTCATGACTGGTAGGAGAACTACTGGTAGTTGTAGATCAAAGCATAAAATCTTATCTTCAAATTCATGGAATTATTGTTGCATTTATAGCCAAAAAGTGAATCTGTTTAAAAAAAACTTACAGTGGCTGAAAGATTAAAAAAGTAGACAAATTGAGAAAAAAATAATTATGCACTTTAATTCACACACATGCAAGCAAATTCTTTAAACATATCTAAATACTGAAATGCACTATAAATTAAGAAAACCTTACAGAAAAGCACTAACACGTTAAGAAAACATCATTAATTTGTCCACATACATGCGCGAGTAAATTCTCACAAAGCATGCAAATACAGAAACGCACTGCAAATAGCACAGAGTACAACAGAAATGTGTCAGGGAACCAAACAACAAGAAATCGTACAATCACAAAATTACATACACAAAAAAACTCACCTTTCACATCTCTGACAACATCGCTGACGCTGACTCTAAATTAGAGTTTTCACGATGCTGGAATTTGATACCAATTGGTGCTGAAATTTTCAAAACGTCCATTTCCCATGAACATTTGAGCACTGTTGAGCACGTTCCTAAACTGCGCTGATTTGCCATTGTGTTTACATGCTCAACAGAAATGACTGTGATTGGCCGTGAAGGTTATCTGCTCACCGAACTCACCGCTGTTCACTGCGTGTAACCACAGATACAGGGACACTGGAGCATTTCAAAGTCTCATCGATCAGCTGGTTTGTCTATAAGCTGACATATGAGTGATCAGTTGATGAATCACAGCTTTAAAGTGCTCCAAATCAGCTCTGTTTAAGAACGAACTCAACAGCACTCAAATGTTTGCAGGAAATGGACGCTTTTAAATTTAAGTACCGATTGGTATCGAATTCCAATATCGTGACAACCCTACTCTAAAATAGAAAGCCGCGGGGCTCGTCACTTTTTAGTGTGACACATTTGCAGTGTTTTTCTGTATTTGCATGTGTTGTGAGAATCTTTGTCAAACTGATGATGTTTTCGCAGTTTGTTATTGTTTTTATATCTGCTCAAGCGCACTTGAACCATCGTAGAAACTAGAAGTGGTATGCAGAATTAAATAAATTAAGTCTAGTTTGCACAGAAACTGAACAAAGTTGAGTGGAAATTGGATCAAACCAATACATTTACATTTAGGCGGCGTATTGTGCTTCATTCAAATTATTAAATACATTCTCTTCATTTGGTCTTAAAAACGTTATTCAAAAAGTATACTATTTTTTTTCAACACCTTCAAACCAAGCTTACTATTATATGTGCTGAAGTTAAAACCGTGTCTGATTAGTGTACTTTAACAACACAAACTTTAATGGTAGGATGAGTTAGCGTAAATGAGTTTTTTCTTTTTCTCTGATTTTTGTTTACATTTGACCACATGAGCGTCTACATTAATGTGTTTGGACTACCTCCGGATGTGGTTGATAGTTTACAAGCTCAAAGTGTTTCAGCCTCCATTTGTGATCAGATTGACAGAAACACCGCTTAATATCTGCTGTTAACAGGGCCTTATGCAACTTAAGGACCAGTTCCAAACATTAATTAGGCACAGTTCACTAGACAATCTTCCCTCGTGTGTGTGTGTGTGTGTGTGTGTGTGTGTGTGTCTGTTTTGGTTTACGTAAGGAACTTCCTTAGTCTCTGAGCTGACTTTGTTGATGCTTTGGTTTGATAGAGACATTCCATCCATAGCTTAACTTTATATTGGTATTGTCGAGAGTGGAAGTTGTATGCTGAGAATTTCAAATATTCAAGTCCCTGAAGAATCGCCTCGGTCAGAGACACTTATAGTCATTTACTTTGACAGCAGCTGCCTTTAGGTTCCAGTGCCTTTGAGTTATGGCTCTTACGATTTTCTTTTGCTTCTGTATAGATATATAATATATTTTTGTCAATAACCTAGCAGTACTGTGCTTTTTACTTCTGATGATGCCTAGTCACTCTTACTATGGGATTAAGTACCATCAAATTACCGTTTAGTTATTTGCATTGTGTGTGATCATTGTTTTAATCAACATTAATAGCATTTAGCATGATGTATGCACTCCGAAATTCAACCATTGCACTTGTTTATCCTCAAATGTGTTTGTGTGCTCCATTTATCTGCGTTTGAGAAGATGATGCTTATGTTTTCCCATTTTTCTCATGTGTCTGATGTGCAGAGATGACCAACACAACTGTAATCCAATGTAGCATCCTGTTGTATAACATGTAAGAAAATGTCTCCATAAAACTTTTAATAACGGTTATTCTTTGGCTTCTTTATTACACGGGTATTTATTTTAATCAGCAAAAATAAGCAGAAGCTAAATATAATTTCGATTGAGGTAAAGTTGGTTTTATATTCGCACATTCATTCAGTGACAACTTGTGACTTGCTCCCTATATTGTTTACCATGTTACTTTGAATACTTGGTCTGAAATCACATGCAAGTATGACTTCAAAACAGCATTAGCACTATTTATTTGACTGTGAACAGTGTTGTACTTTGATAGTCATTGGATGCTAATATGATTTCCCTATTTAGAATTGGCAAAGAATATGTTTCTGAACTTCTATTATTAAGGAGAAAGTCTGAATGTGTGAATATAAAACCAACTTTACATCAAAATATATTTTTGAATGTACATTTTGGGTTAATTGACATGAACTTGTCCTGTGGTGTGAAATTCTGTATCTGATTTAAAATTACTCAAAGCTGAATTTAGCTTTTTATATAATGATGAATGTATTTTGGGGTTATTTATGAATATGTTTAATAATTATTTCATATTATTTTGATGACCCACATTTAAACCTAAAAAAATTAATTTGCCACACTGCTGCAGGACTAAAAGCTTTAAAGGTAACACTTTTTTTTGATGGTCCCTATTGCATTTGGTTGACTAAAAGTTTGACTATTTTTATTTGAGTGTTAGTAGAGTGTATAATATGTGCTGATACTGCTCTTTCAACAGACAGTTAACTGACTATAAGAAACTTTGCAAGTACATGTCAACTTACACTAACTATAACCCTAACTCCAACCTAACAGTCTACTTATAATCTATTGAGATTGCAGTGAGATGAGATGCAATGTAAATTAAATTCAAAAAAATGCATTAAAGGCACCATCGAAATATAGTGATACAGGTTTAAAGTACATTTTACAAGGTAAATAAGATCAGATAAGTTTTATTTTATTTATTTACAACATGAAATGGCATGTGTCAACTTTATAGTTCCTATTTTATGTAATATTTCATTTCTTTTAGGACTTGAGACAAACCAGTGATTGATTGAAGAATGCAATGCAACAATCCATTGAGCGAGAAGCCCAAGTAGGATCTGGGAACTATTTAATTATTACATTCACTATTTAGTTATAACATTAATGCCTATGCGAGCAACTCAAAATAGACTAGTACAGTAGGGGTATAGTAAAATACTCTCCTTCCATTGCACTTATCTGCTAGTGTGCATCAGATCAGAATCTCAGCGTTGTAAATGTCGGAAGCCCCGCCCAGGGTATGTGCAGCGCTGACGTGCATGGCCGCCTCACGTGACTCCTCTGGAATGTTAACAATGCAGTAAGTGTCCAACTTTGTACTGCATTCTAATTCTGCCGTGAGTGGCGAGAAAATGGAGGACAATCCCATGATTTTCACTCCGTGCTTTTTATGAGAGGACGAAGAAAGGCCATCAAATCTTTAGACAGATAATCCATAACTTTACTGAAGTTTAAATCAGTTCCTTGGATTAAGGTACCGCTTATATCACATGGTGAGTCGCTCAAAACTTTATCAACTTTTCAAAATGCGGGGCATTAGTTGGTTTCAGGAGATTCTGCATTTGATTTGCGCTCGTAAATAGCGTGTAAGTTGAGTAAATAAGCCGTGATTCTCATTTAAAGTGGGATAGGAGTGAACAGCACATTCTCCCTGCGCTGGAATGCGGATTTGCTCCAGCGGATCTGCGTTCCTCTCGCTCCAGTCCCTCTGAAACGCTGGGACCGTCCTCTAGGCCCCGCGACTGTACACCGTATTAACGGTACTTTGTGCTTATAAAAGCATTTTGAATACAAGATGTTTGCTAATTTAAAGGGATAATATGCGATTATGTATGTTAACAAGACGTTTGTCTGGTGTAGTAAGTGACTTTATTTATATATATATATATATATATATATATGTTATACAAATTGTCGAAACTCAACGTAACTAATGTGTAACTAACATTTATAATAAAACGTATGTCTACATTAATTTAGAGGTTTGTTTTTTGGCGATGAAGCAGAGGCTGCTACGAGCTGCAGGTAAAGTTGTATTTTTACTTGTGCGTAACAAAATCAGCTCTGCTTCCCGCAGGGTTTTGTTTATGTGTCTCGCGCCGTCAGGAGTTTTCCCAAAATCAGATGTTTTTTAGCCGTACTGTAAGTTAAGATGATGTACTACAGCGGGGCCGATCGCATTACACGTTTATTGTTTTGAAACCGTATAATTCACTCCACCCACGAAATTATCCCCTTTTTCATGTTGGATGTGTGATGATGATGATGATGATGATGACGTGTTGAGAATTATTTTCATATTTACGCCTGTTGTTTTTGTGTGTTGTCTGAATTTTTAGCATGTGATTATACAGTAGTGATTATAAGTTTGAGGAACAACATGTAGAGAGTAGCCAAAATATTCATGCCATTATGATACTGTGTTCTTGAAATGTGGATTCCAGACTTGATACTTTCTACTTTGTAGGGACGATAATGTAACAAATATCAGCAATATGAAAAATATTAAATCAAAATTTTTTTAATGATCTCTTTATTTGCGAGTGCCACTGCCAGCATACCATAAATGTGTATTATTTACCCGTGCCAGCATATGATAAATGAAAGACATTGCAATAAATGATATGTGGAAGATTGTTTGGCTTGCTCTTTCTATAAGTAATAACTAAACACAATTATAACTTTTGAATTATTTGAAGATAATGCAGCTCTAGATAAAAAATCAGTATACGTTGAGCATAAAAGGTCTTTAATGTGTGTTTTGAATATCAATGAATTTCAGTACAATTCATAGAAGTAGAAAACTAGCAGTAAATATTTTTGAAATACTTTTCCATATTACATTTATCTTCAGTTCTGAATTTATATTTTATATGTTACAAATGACTTTTTTAACCACATTGTGCAAGGTATAAACTTGCAGTTATTATCAACAATAACAATAGTTTTATCACTTTTATTCTATGGTGGAAACAAGCTAACAAACATGCATACACTCACTGCCTTTTGTGTTCAATGTATTAAATATGGAGAGCTAGCCAGTTTGTATGATAATGAATATGAACTCATTTCAGTTTTGTTTTCTAATGGATGAATTTCTCAGGACCGTCTCTGAACTTCTATACATGCTTGGATGAATGCTCTGCACATTGGGTTGTACTTACCTATTGAATAGATCCATACTGTGTAATTTTTTATTTTATTTTTGAACTTATTATATCCAGCATAAAGTGAAAACGTGACAAAAATTTCATGATGCCTCTAGTTTTACATTTGAGGTATTTTTAATAGAAGTTTAAATTTTGAATGTAATATTAAAGAGCTTCAGTGACTCAGTTGTTGGAACTGTTGCCTTAAAGCAAGAAGGTTGCTGGCTGGTTCGAGTTCCAGCCAGGTCAGTTGGCATTTCTGTGTGGAGTTTGCATGTTCTTCCCGTGTTTGTGTGGGTTTCCTCTGGGTGCTCCGGTTTCCCCCACAGTCCAAACACATGTGCTATAGGCGAGTTGAATACACTAACTTGGCTGTAGTGTATGTGTGTAAATGAGTGTGTATGGAGGTTTCCCAGTACTGCGTTGCAGCTGGAAGGGCATCCACTGTGTAAAACATATGCTGGATAAGTTGGCGCTTCATTCCGATGTGGCAACCCCTGATGAATAAAGGGACTAGCTTAAGGAAAATTAATATGATTGAGTATTAAAGAGCTTGAAGTCAAAGTTATAAAACCTTGATTTGTGTTTTATTTAAAATAAGATTGTTTTCAGCAAGAAACCCTTTTCCCAGATATTGATCAAAGGTTTTTGGTTCAGTATCTTATTTTATGTTTTTGAAATAGAGTAAACATACAGTAATACGACTTAAAATATATATTTTTATTATTTATTCCTGATTCCAGCTGAATTATTGAGAGTTCTTTATTGTCATCATCTTTAAGAAATCATTCTAGTATGTTATTTTAGTGCTTACGAAACCTTTCCTATTTTGTTATTTAATTTATGTAAAGAGCATTTTTAGGTTAAAATTATAAAAAAAAAAAAAAAATTTTTTTTTTAATATTTTGATTTTTTTAGTTTAGGATTTATTGTTGGAATTTTTTTTAAGAACTGCATCAAAGTAAGACATACATTTTATAAATTGCACAAGCATTATTATGAGGCAAAATATGCTGTATATTAGGGCTGCACAATATTGGAAAAATCTAACTTTTTATTTATTTTTTATATATATATTTTTTCTTATTGTATTGCGATATAAATACAATTTCACAAAATGAGTTGAATAACTATTTGGAAAGATTTTATAATTTTAGATTGATTGGGATGATTCTGTAGGGGAGTACATATGCATAAAATTTAATCTTTAATCTAAATCTTTAATCTCTTTAATCTTTAATTTAATCTACAAACCTAAAATAATTTCAATAAAAAAAAAAAAGATACCGATTAAATAAACAGTGTTATTTTTTTATATGAGTCGAACTGTATTCAGGAGTACAGTAATTGAATAATCAAATGTAAAATAATACTGCATAGTCTTCTTTTTATTAACAATTCAATTATTATTCATTTGTCAAAGTTACAAACGCTACAGTTTCTAATAGGCCTGAATGTTTTTAAAACCCTCGCACAGTCAAAGGCCTCAAAACACTTCAAAATGCTGAATTATAATCTAGACTCGACATTGCATATGCTCGCGATGTGACTATTGCGAATGGACACATTGTGATATCGATGCTGAAGCGATGTATTGTGCAGCCCTTCTGTACAGTATATAAGGCATGTTATTGTTTGTTTTGTGTAGTAGTTAGATTTTGATATCTAAGGGAGGGATTTACATTAAAACACCCAACTGCATATTTTGCTTCAAAGCAGGAGCTGACCTGCTTGTGTTTCATTATAAAGCTCAGACATAGTAGCTCATGTCTAATCAGTCTCCAGTATTTGACATAGAGTAATGATGCACGGCCTTTGACGTGCCAGACCTGACCCTTCTGTCCACCACTGTCCCCACAGGCAAACATGCATACCAGACTGGGATGGAAGAAGCATGCAGACGTAAACCCTCACATGGCTTTGGAGGAGGGGGAGTGTGAGCCTTGAAGGGGTTGCTGGGATGTGAGTAGACCTGCATCCAGCGCACGCCAGAGCCAAAGAGGCAGCAGCTACAAAGACTAGCAACAACAGCAGTGCTAATCTCCGCTCGCATCTTTCCCACTGCAGCCTGTGTTATCTATTCAGGTCAGATTGAGCCTGGGTGTGTACAGTTGTTTGGCTTATTTTGTAGGATTGAACAAACAATGCAACAATATATGTTGTGTATAATTTGCTTTTAAAGACGATTTGTAGTCATTTAATTTAGTGTCAGATATTATAATCGGGCTTTAAATATTGTAAACTCACAAGGTTGTACATTTCAGTGTTCTAGCTTAAATATTATTAATATGCTGTAAAAAAAACGCTGGGCCGCACAAAACTGATTTGTGTTGGGGAAACAAAGGAATAAAGTTAGCTTTTTAGTTTCTACAAATTTAATTGAAATGAACATAAAACAATTAAGTTGTAACAAAAAAAACTTAAGAATTGTGTTTCAGCTCATTTTAAATAAGTAGTTTGAACAAACAATTTTTTTGAGTGTATATAAAACATAAAATGCATTATTTAAGAGTACATTTGTATGTGTATAAAAACAAATCTTCGGTTGTCGCCAGGTAGAGGCATGAATGAAGGTTTCTTTTTTTGTTGCCACCATTCCATCATCGCAAATTTAATGTCAAATTTGGCCGTAAATAAAGTTCCGTAACACTAAAACAATGGTCTATTAGTTATTGTTATTTAAGTTATTTATCAACATGAGGATCAAAAAATGAACAATGCATTTATTACAGTACAATTCATGTCTGTTAATGTTAGTTAAGGTTTTTAGTTATATATAACCCAATGTTTACAAGTACAACTAAGGATTTTAATAAGTAAATGATTAATAAATAAATGTATTAATAAATACTGTACAATATGGTTTATACCTAGTTCATGTCAGTAAATACAAAGATTAACTAATGAGCCATTATTTTAGTTTTGATGCATTCAGACACAATGGATTTATCATCAAGCGAGCAAAACATGCATAAGCACCACACATCTAGATTGGTACTGAATGAGGTACACATTTACCCATCTAGTTTCAGTTAAAGCAAATTAATTAGGCTTAGCATTCATAATAAAATTGTGTTTATAATGAAAGGCAACTATAGTTGTTTAATTTCTAATTTATTTGGATGATTTTGTGAGTTTATGTAATTTGTTGCTTGGTGAGAAAAATAAAATGTAAGTTTTTTTGTTGTAGTGTTTGTAGACTTAAAAAAAAAACATTTTTTAGGGCTGCTGGCAGCTTATTTGACATTAATTTTGAAAAGAAAATGTAAACAAACTTTGTGTCCAGTCAAACCAGGAATGATAATTGTAAATATAGCTATATAAAAACATTTACACTAACACATATTGTCTTGTTGTAGCAAGCACATGGTGACTTTGTCATCTCCCATTTAAATGCATGTATTCTTTAAAGCAGGATGAATTCTGATTGGCCAGTTTTTTAGTTCATTAACTGGTAAAAACTTGTTCTGAAACTGATTTCAACAGTATTGTTTGTTTGTGTCTGCAATCGTCCTCTTATATACCAAAGTAAAAAAAAGTTTTTTCGTTTTTTTCCAATTTTTGTCCTGATGCCACTTCCAGAGAATCCTCTCACTGACTGAATCTTTCTGTCTTTCCAAGTGTGAAGAGTTTGTGTGTGAGAAAACAGGCCACGTTTACTCATGAGGCCGAAGACATTCCCTGCCACTCCATATGTGGGCAACACACGCCAGCGCCTGCAGGACATCAAGGAGGGTCTGAAGCAGCCGGCGAAGCTGGTGAGTCAGGCACTTCATGGAGGCAGCTCTCGAGGAGAGGGTGGTCGAGGTGGAGACTCAAAAGGCAAAGACCAGGCTGCCAGACAACAGCAGCTCCGGCCGCCTCAGAAGTTCAACAACTACCAGACTGCCCTGCGAGAGATCCGCAAGTCTCTGAGGCCCTATGCCAATGATTCAGGTCCAGGATCCAGCTCCGGGCATCCCGGTGAAGTCAGCAGACAGATGCTACAAGATCTGGTCAATGCTGGTTGCGATCAGGTAAAGTTAATGTTTCATATACATTTTATTTTTTATACAGTCTGAATACAAATAGATAATTGTATATAATTGTATATATTGTGAGATGAATTGTAAAAAGTTAACAGTAACTTGATAATAACAATAACAGAGTTTTGGGAAAAATTAAGAGACTACTTGAAAGTTCTTAGTTCTCTGGATGTACGGCATTTATTAGCTTTGTGTTTGAGTAAAATGTTAATGTTTGTTTTATTCTATAAAGGTGTGATAATGTTTATTTCAAGAAAAAAAGACAATTGTCAGAATAACAAACGTTTTCATTTGCTATGATTGAAAAGCAGCGCTTTTTCTCCAAGTGAACTCATTTGAAGTAAAAACATTGGCATTGTGTTTTCTAAAAACGTATATAAACAAACAAACAAACAGAAAACATGCATTTTTT
>CAIGQZ010032266.1:6250847-6267394 GCA_903798205.1 Danio tinwini | reverse complement strand
TATATATATATATATATATATATAGGTTTTTTTGTTGTTGTTGTTGAAACATGAATCTGATCATAAACATAATGCATTTAGAAATATTTGTTAAAAAACTCTTGAGCCTTGAGCAGTACTTGGAAAATATGCAGCTTTGAAGAATATCCAGTAAATTAGGACTGCACGATTTTATTTTTCTGCAACACATATTGCAATATTAAGTATAATTTCACCAGATGAAATGATTTGCTCTATTTGGAAAGAATGCATAAAATTAGATTAAATGTGATGATTGTGTAGGAAAGTACATCTGCATAAACTTTTATAAAACACAATATATATCACAAGCATTGATAATTACAGTAGAGCAAAGATTCAAATGAAATAAACCGTAATTTATGGTTATCTGAGAGTCTAGCTGTATTCAGGCACAAACTGAATAATGAAATGTAAAATAACACCCTATAGTTTATCTTCATCGTATATGCACATAAGTAAAATAATTTTTTCTTAAAGGTACATACGTAATTTTTGTGCCTAAACTATTCAAAGTGGCTTGAAAGGCTCACTCAGTCACTTGCCTTAAAAACACATGCAGATGATAAACTAATTGATAAATATATGGTTAAAGTTTGCAATGAGTCAACAAATCATGTATGCCTTAAACTGTTCAACTATAATATCATAGTCCTGTGTAATCCTGCTATGTGACTATTGCAGATACATACATTGGGATATTGATGCTCAAAAGATATATTGTGCAGCCCTACAGTAGATTCAGTGCTGTCTATTTAGTCTTTGCCAAATCTGAATCATTATATAATACTGAGTGCAATGTTGAAATTGCAGTTTTCACAATTTATTTGGCTATTTAGCTTTTTCTTGAGGAGCTCAGTGGAACATCTCTGCCCCACAGGAAGTGGCAGAAGCCAGATCTGATTCAAAACACAAACATGTGTACACACTTGTGTCATGTGGTTCATGTCTGTCTTTAACTAACTTTCTTTATCCTAATATAAGTTTAAGTTAGTCATATATTAGTTAATAAACAAATACTATACAAGAATATACTGCCGTAGTATTTTGTAACTGGTTGTTGCATATTTGTAAAATATTGGCTATTGTGCAATCGCTTTTTAGTTAAATGTGTTACTTGCACTCTGGTCCTTGTATTTAATTATAGTGGATGAATTTTAGAAGGTATAGTTTACTCAGAAGTAAAGAGTCTTCATTTACCCATGAATACATGTTGTTCCAAACCTAAATAACTTTGTCTGTTTGGTGGAACACAAAGGAAGATATTTTGAAGAATGTTGGTGACAGAACAGTTCTGCTGATCAATGATTTCCATTGTATGGTTGAAAAACAGGCACATTCCACAAAATGCTGTTTGCTAAAGCAATCAAACATAGTTTGGGCTAATTTGAACTAACATGAAATATATATAGTAGTATATTATTACTATTATATATATATAGTAAGTTTAAATATATTTATAATATTTTGCATAACCTGGTTACTAAAATATAATCTAAAATTAAAATCTAAATGGTAAATATACAAATTTACATATCATGACAGGTATTTTACATTTTGGGTAGCTATTTGAAATGACCAAAATAAAATTGTTAGCCCATATATTAATGTTTTTACAAAATATGACGCCAATTTGTCTCTGTGTTCGCGTGGGTTTCCTACGGGTGCTCCAGTTTCCCCACAGTCAAACACATGCGGTATAGCTGAATTGAATAAACTAAACTGGCCGTAGTGTGTGTGTGAATGCAAGAGTGTATGGGTGTTTCCCAGTGTTGGGTTGCGGCTGGAAGGGCATCCGCTGCGTAAAACATATGCTGGATAAGTTGACGGTTCATTCTGCTGTGGCGACCCCTGATTAATAAAGGGACTAAACCGAAAAGAAAATGAATGAATGACACCAGTTGTATGCATACTATGCCTTTTTTAATAGTATGTTGTTTATTCACACGTGTCAGACATGCAAGGCCTTATAGTTTAAAAGAGAGCATGTTTAGTGTGCTTTGTTTCAGACTCTCTAATACAGAGCCCTTGTCCGTCCGTTAATGAATATGTGTTGGGGCTTTGCTGCTAATGTTGAGATGGAGCTCAGAGAGCGGCTCTGTGATTGCATTCGGCATGTGAGGAATGCTGTGCTCAAGCCCATGCACAACACCACTGAGAAATCCACCACGGCCCAGTGGAATTACGAGGCCTCGCTGAAGGGAGCCGAGCTGCCTTTATGACAGGGCTAAATAGAGACTGGAATGGGGCTTTTTTAGGTCTCTGGAAGCTGAAACATGCTATCAGATGAAGTATAGTTTGGAGACAGGCTTGATTTGGATCATGTTGTTTGCGACATTCTTGATCGTTTTATTTTTCGATGTCGGTCCTGATGCTGGCTGTTTTTTTGTTGTTTTTTTCACATTTCAACAGACATTTAATTTAATACATATGCAAATACTAATAATTAGGTACCAGATTATACCTTGGGTATATACTCTTAAGTATATAATGAAAAAAAGCAGATTAGATTATTAACTAATCTATTTAATAAGCCTGTGCTTCACCCTGCTCCATTTTGACCATGTTGAAATGTATTTTGTTTAAAGAATTGTTTTGTGTATGATTTTTCTGTTCAAAATAAATAAATCAAATGTATTAAGTTTATATGGGTTTCCACAGAAATTATGTTAAATTATAAATATATATTCATTTAAACAGTCAAATAATTAATTGGATGACTATTTATTAATTGTGACAGTCCTAACATTAAACTGGTTTATTTATTAATTATTTTGATTGCCCTTGAAGAAAAAACTGGCCATAAAAAGGGCAAAAAAGGCACTTGGTATCTCTGAAGACAGTGAGTGTAATATCTCACAGATGTGTGAATTTTACAATCATTAGATAGATTGTCTTACCCTGCCTTTATTACAGCATGTACAACACTCATACACAAAGAGGAAGTGTTCAGTTCTGTAGTAAATGGGCGTTTCCCTTGGATAGCAGAGACACTCGGTCCCTGGCATGTTTTTTGTCCTTATGTGTGGGCTGACGGTTTGTTTTTGTTTGTTTTTTTGTTTTTTTTTATACAAAAACATGAAACTTGTGTTTTGTGGCTTAGCCTGTCTGACTTTGTGTCTCCCTCGTATTCAGATTTAGTGTGAGTCAGTTCTTGAGTCGTACACCACATGCACCTAGACCTCCCATCCCAAGGTCTACACATTTTTTGCATGTTTTTATTAATAGTTATAAAGTGATTATTGTGAAATGACTCAGTCATGGTGTGTGACTTGGTTTTTTTAGTTTAGTGACGAGCTTGTGTTTCTCCATTGACCCTCCCCACATTCCAGGAAGGTAAATGGCCGCCTCTGGTACTTCCCTGCGCTTCTTTGGTTTGATCATTATCGTTGGTTTTTCGCCTCACATATTACATAGCAATGCGGCCAGTGGTTACATAACCACCTTTGAAGGCGGAAATGTTTTGGTTGGGGAAATGAAAGGGGTGGGAGGGGGTACAGGAAGAAGATGAGCATGACATGTGTTGTGGATTTGTGGTTTTGAGCATAGGATCCGAAACACTGCCTGTATACATCATGCATGTGATGTTTGTGTACTTGGGAAATATGCGTTATGTGATACATGTGTAGTATGTGTTGGCATATCATGTTGGCACCTGGTCTAAATGTTTATATTAGCCTTCTCCTGCAACCAAATATGACCAGTCTAAAACCACAAGCTTTGTAACATAGCTTTTTTACATTAAAAGTCAACTACTCCATTTCCGTTTCTGAGGCAAATGCAATATTTAACAAGAATTAATGTTGGGCAGAGCTTTTAGAGCTGCACGATATTGGACACGAACTAACATTGCAAGTTTTTTTTTTTTTGTGATTTATATTGCGATGTGAATATCATTTCACAAGATAACTTAAATGACTCTATTTGGAAAGAATTGATTGGGAGTTTGTAGGAGTTTGTTGATTGGGATATTGTAGGTGAGTTGATCTGCATAAAATATACTGTATAAACATTTCTTAAAATAAACAAATTACATGTAGGCCATTTATATAGAAAATTAATGCAGGATAAATCCGATGACTCTTATTATATCAAAAGAAATTGGGAATTCGAGTTAAACACTGTAATAGAGGATGAAATGTGGGAACAAATATGCATAAATTGTCATTAGGGTATAAGCAGTCAAATATGGAAGGAGTTTGGCTGGAAGATGAAGATGAGGTTCTTCAGAGTTCCATTAGTGGTCGCCAAATTCGATAGTTCTTTACAATTATCACAGTGCTGGAGAGATTGTGAAGAAGTCAGGGACTATGTTTACATATTTTGGGAATGTCCCAAAATACAAATGTATTGGCAGGAGGTTAATAGGGAGATTAGTAAAGTTTACACTATATATATATATATATTATTAATAACAGTTAGGAAAATAATTACAGTGAACCGCATAAAGACCCGATGACCTAATTAGACAGAATGGACACAGAGGCTTGTTGTCTTTATACTGGAGTTTATTTATTTAATTATCCACTTTTCTTTTTTTTAATGTGATGATTTTTTTAAAGTTGTCACTTTAATTTATTCTTATCATTTATCTATTATTATTTTTTTCTCTATTTGTCTATTTTTTGTGAAGATAAATGTTATGTGTATACTATGTTTATAAAAACTTTAATAAAAACAGAGTTTAAAAAATTAAATAAAATAAACAAATTTAAGCATGGATAAAAACAACAGAACAATAATACAAATTAAATAAGCGATACTTTATGGTTTTCTGTGGAGTTTAACAGTACTGAAGAACAGAAATTCAAAAATCAAATGTAAATCAAATGTTTATCATTACTTGTGCTCAAATAGTTAAAATCTTCTTTCTGTTGCGGATTCGCACATTGCGACATCGATGCCGAAACGATATATTGTGCAGCCCTAGTTCACACTTTAGGAATCGATTGGATCATGAAAAGTAGAGGTTATACATCACAAATGAACCAAGTGTTTAGTGGGATGTTGCTTTAAAAGTTAGATAGATGGTGAATGTTACCCCAAAATGATTAGATTTTATAAGATCACAAAGGCTATTAAAGAGCCCCTATTATGGGTTTTTGAAAATGACCTTCATGTAGTGTGTAACACAGCTCTTAGTAAAGTAAAACATCCAGCTAAAGCTTAAATCTGAAAGTGGACAGTTTTTAAAACTATTGATTCATCTATAAAAGAGTCGACTTATAATGGTTTAAATTAATCGTCTTGATAACGAGTCTTCAACCGTTTTGACGTGACGTCGTTATGAAACATAATGGTTGCGCGCGCAGAACTGGCAAAAGTCAAACCTGCGGCCCGCCCACTAACACAGCAGCAAGACGCTCATGAAGATGCTGTGTTTACCTGGATATTATTGGAAGTGTGAGGGAAAGGAGTCGTTCAGAAATCTGCACGCTTACAATGGGTGATCTATCACTACACACCTCATGCATTAGTTTCTGCCTCCATCTTGTAATGGACAGACAAGACACCAGGGGTGCAGGCAAAATAAAGACAAATTATTAGGTACACCGGCAGGCTGCTGAACGCTGGGCTTCGGGCTGGTGAGCAGCACTGAAAAGGCTTGCGAATGGAGAGCTGGAGCCCGCAGAGATAGCTTGTCAGAGGACAGAAGATGCTACTACCTCCCGGCTGGGGATGTGATCGTTTAGAAAAGCACAAGTACAGGTAAGCCCTTAGAACATATAGCAGTTCACGGACGAGGTGCCACAGCAATGATTGCAAATAGAAATGATCTACATGTTTTGTTACTAGTAACTGCGTGTACTGTATCAGGTTAACTCTTTATATTCTCATATCATGTCTAATGCAACGTTGTAAATGCGACGCGTGCTGCTTTGTTTACAGATTTAAATGCTTTCGTGAGCTCGTTCCACTGCTGTTTGTCGTTGCTATGGCCACCGTTAGCTGATCCTGCACAAGTGCAGCAGTCAAGGTTCAGAATAGTTCAGCTTTTGCTGCTGTGTGGATTAAAACTGAATGTGTGTCATACATATGCTAGTGTTTAACTGCACTGCTTTCAGTGCTGAGGTGTCTGAATAACACTGTTGAGAACCAGGTACTGTTTTCTGTGGTGTTAGTAAGTTTACTTTAAAGCGTGTTTCGGGCGTCCGTTGCGATCGGATCCTATACTAATGTTGGCGACCTGCAGGCTTGATAAACCATGCTGGGCATTTTACTGTCTTGCGCTGAACGCTGTCGACCAATGGCAACAGGCTGTCATCGGTCCAATCAGCGCAGATTAGCTTCGCGCTAAGCAGGGGTTTGGGAACAAATGAATCGCTGAACGATTCATATGGGAGTCGCTGGGATAATTAGGTAAAAATAAATGCATATTATAAGACCATGAACGTGTTTTTTGACCTTGCATACATATCAGTATGTTGCTGGAGACCCATAAAACCGAAATATGACCCTTTTCAATGTGTAATAGGGGCTCTTTATTAAAAAAATTTATTAATCTTTTTAAATAAATAATTTTAAATAAAAGTACATTTAAATTGATCCTAAAAAGTCCAAGTAAAAACTCTTCCAGTGTTACAAAAGATTTTATTTTAAAATAATTCTTTTAAACCCTTTTCCATCAAAGCTCTTAAAATATGAAGCAGTACACTTGTTTTCATTCATTCATTCATTCTTTTTCTTTCGCCATAGTCTCTATTTCAGAGGTCGCCACAGCAGAATGAACCGCCAACTATTCCAGCATATGTTTTACGCAGCGGATGCCCTTCCAGCTGCAACCCCATATTGGGAAATACCCATACACTCTCATTCACACCCACTCATACGCTTTGGACAATTTAGTTTATTCAATTCACCTACACCACATGTCTTGACTGGAGCATCCGGAGGAAACTCACGCAAACACGGTGAGAACTCCACACAGAAACACCAACTGACCCAGCCAGGACTCGAACCAGCAACCTTCTAGCTGTGGACATCAGTGCTTACCACTGAGCCACCGTGCCACCCTGTTTTCAACATAAATAATATTAATAAATTTCTGCTGACATGACACTAAAGATTGAGAAATGACTGCTGAAAAATGTGCTTTGCCATCACATTGTATGTATTTCATCAGCTCGTCATGCATGTTAGGGGAATTGAACCCATGCTGTTTGAGCACTTATGGATCTATTCACTGATAATGATGAAGATGTCCATCCGGTCTAAAATCTCAGAGTCCTCATATGGTTTTCATTCTCAAGTTGAACGGCGGAATGTGTTTCAGAATTTGGGTCAAAGTGGAAGTTGTTCAGAATGAACAGCAAATAATGTATGAAAATACTTGTGTCACTTTAAGTAGAAAGTGTGTGTGTGTGTGTGTGTGGGTTTACTTTTTAAAGGAGAAAAGCCTGTGTTTTCATGTGTGTACTTAGTGACACCACAGTCAGAAATTGAGCGTCTAGTGTAGCATTGAGGCTTGTGGTCATGACGAGGGTGTAAATACAAACGGGATATTTTGGAACAGACCAAATGAATTCTAAAGACACACCAGAACAGAATGCTCTCAAAAATAAAGGGGAGGGGGGAGAGACAATTTGAAGCTAGATTGAGGCATAGATTTTCACATAGCTGGAATTTATGCTTCCTGGCTCGTGGAATGTCCTGAACATCTGTCGCCTTGACAGTGGAGGTCAGGGCTGAAACTCTGACCTGGGGCCAAACCAGACCCAGCCCTTCCCGAAACCAGACTAAAGTCAATGGTGGACTGTTTTGTGTGTTTTTAAAAAGAGAGAGTGGCGCCTTTAAATCACTAAGAGGGTTGTGAAGGCACACACCCTTGGAGCGGACAGTGATGGAATGCAACAGAAAGTGCTGGCCCTTCTGAGACAGCGATCACAGACTGTGTGTTTTGTACAGTACTAACCGTAGTTCCAGCAAATGTGTGAATATGCATTTAGACATGCTAGTGGAGATACACATAGGGTAATTCTAAACTATTCTGGGAATGTGTAGAATGTGCGTGGATGTGGCGCCGCAATAGTGAGTGTGCCCACTGTTTGCATGTCTGCTTGTTTATACCCATTCAGTTTTTACCTAGACATAAGTTTTAGCATTGTCTGACCAAAGCTCAGAAATACTCTTTGTAACTTTGTCTTTTTTTCACTTTGCCAATTTGCATTTCTTTAAATGCATAGAGGTTAAAATGCACAAGTATGTGCTGAATTAGGCACTTTCGTCTTTCCATGGCATGCTTGGTGCGGTATCAAGTTTTCCCACCAGAGGCAGCGTAACACAGCTTGTTGTGCTGCTGTAGAAATTGACTTGGGCAGAATGTCTTCTGAATGAGGTCATATGCCATTCAAGGGGATTTCCTCATATAGGTGTGGGTCTCTACTCATAGAATACTCTACATGTTTGAGTTTTCTCTTAGCTCACAGTCCTCACAAAACGTGACAAGGAAAACTTTTGATTAATTTGAAGAACTCTTCAGGTTGAAACAGAGCTGTTGCATGAAGGTAATCATGAGTAGATATTCAAGCTGAGGAGAACTACTTTTCTTTAATCAGCCTCTAAATTAATAATTTCAATTACACAACACTCTACATTGCTTTGAAACAATAAATAAATAATACTAAAAAGACTTTAAAAAATCAGAAGTTAGTCTCACTATGAACAGTGTGACTTGTTTTCATTGAATTCATTAATAATTGCAAGTTTCTTACTGTGTGGTCGAATGTGCCAATCTTCGGTTATAGTATGCTTTTGGCCTGGCACAGGAAGGAGCTTGTGCATAACTTGCAGAGGAAGCAGCTGCAGAGAATGTTAATTTGACCATTATGTACTGTATGTGTTCATAGGCTGGTTTATATGTATATATATATAATATATAATATTTATAAAATGGGCATTTTCCATAACCACTAGTGTCCACTACAAATTCTAAAACTGTACAAGTGCCAATTTTTTTGTAGTATTTGTGTAGAAAAATATATTATGTACACCTCCGTAGTAAAAGATGCTACTTTGGCTTATTTTCTCCAGTGGCTATGTTACACTGGTGCATGTAGCAAACAAATTTTTTTCAGTATCTAGTGTAAAAGAACAAAATCATAATTTGCTTGTTTAGCATCTTCTGTGATTTTTTTTATTAAAATATCAATGTAATATAATCTTTAAAAGCTTCAGGTCAGGTTCTTAAGAAAAACTTATTTGAGTCGAGAAGTTGTGTTTATTGGTGCATAATGACAGAAAATGCTCTGATGTGTGCTTTGCAAATGTTCTAATAGTTCTCTGCTTGAATTTCTGAAACAGGAAATGGCAGTACGTGCCCTGAAACAGACTGGTAGCCGTAACATTGAGGCAGCATTGGATTACATTAGCAAAATGAGTTACCTTGATCCTCACACTGAACAGATTGTACGTGTCATCAAACAGACTTCCCCAGGCAAGAGAATACTAAAACGTATACACTATAACTATGATATAACTCCATGAATTATGTTCTGTATTTGAACCTTTAAATATTTCCTATAGGAAAAAGTGGCATGCCAAATTTGATGGATCACAGGACAGCAATGGAAGGCAGTGTGGATGGTGCACTTCCCTCTTATCACCAAATGGGAGCACCATTGTATGAGGGAGCTAGTTATGGGGCTGAGGGTGAGATGGCTCGAGCATACATGGGTGGACCACCTGTCATGAACTACATGCCATCGCCTGCCAACCCTTCACAGGGTGCTACCATGGGAAACCCGATGGGACGCCCTGCAAGTATGGGTGCCTACTCCACAAACATGGCCCCTCAAAATAATACTGGGAATCCAATGTACACCCCTGGTCCAGCCCAGCAAAAAGGATACCCTAGTGGGATTGACCAGGCCATGATGGGGTACACTGTGCCTGGACCACCCATGCAAATCCAGTCTCAGCCCTCAGGAGGGCCTGGAGCACATTATGACTACAGGTCACATATGATGGAGAATTCCAGCTACGGGGTCAAAAGAAGTGCTTCCTTTCAGAATAAAATGCCTCAACTAACTCCAGAAAATTATGTCAATATGCCAAGCAAAGCAGCAATGGGCCAAAATGCTGGTGGCTATGCTCCCAACTTATATCTGCCACCACATTCACACCCACGCCAAGCCAGCCCCACCTCACACCAGGTTCACATGATGCAGCGCCCCTCTGGTGTTGCCCCTGGAGCAATGGGTGGGGAGTTCTCTGATGTTCCTCAAGGCCTTCTAACCCCTTCCAGGGCCAGTCTAAACCTTGACTTGTATGAGCATCACTGGCCAGGAGCTCAAGGTCCTGAGGGGACTCCTCCCGGCAGGCAGCCACAAGGACCTTTCAGAGGGGAGGTACGCGTCCCCAGCAGGACCAATTCTTTCAACAACCACCAAAAGGTGACTGTGAGGCAGACATTGCCCCCAACAACTAATGTTGCTGGGATGCCAGAGTCATCTTTGGGTCCACCTAACACAATAACTGCAGTGACCTCTCCACCAATCCAGCCACCTGTTAAGAGTATACGGGTCATGAGGCCTGAGCCAAAGACAGCAGTGGGACCATGCCATCCAGGGTGGCTGAGTGCACAACCCCCGGAAGCACAGGATTCTCTTGGATACATCCCAGATGAGACTTTTACCCTGGAGCCCAATCAAGAACATCGCTGCCCACCTCCACCTTACCCCAAAACACTGCTTGTGCCTGGATCTGGACCTGAGCCTGCATCCTTAGAGCCTGTAGCCATGGGTGGACTTCAAGATGTCAGTGCTACAGGTAGGACTATCCAGAGTTCCTCGGTAGGAAAGCAGAAGGAACCTATCTCCAAAGACAAAGTGAAGTTGGGCAAAGGAGAAAAGGCTCTGAAGGATAAGAAGCAGATCCAGACATCACCTGTGCCTGTACGAAAAAACGCCCGTGATGAAGAGAAGAGGGAGTCTCGTATTAAGAGTTATTCTCCATTTGCCTTCAAGTTCTACATGGAGCAACATGTGGAGAATGTGATGAAGACATACCAGCAGAAACTTAATCGCAGAATGCAGCTGGAGCAAGAGATGTCCAAGGTAAGCTGTGCAGGAGCTGTTTATCACAAAGAACACAATTTACTCTTCAACCTGTATAGTTGAGTTGTTAACTCTTTGAGTTATCCATAACAGGGTATACTTTTTTATTTGTTTTAAATTGAGCCACCTCTTTACAATCTCTTTCTCTCTTTTAGGCTGGCCTTTCAGAGGCTGAGCAGGAACAGATGAGAAAGATGCTTTACCAGAAGGAATCCAATTACAATCGACTACGACGTGCCAAGATGGACAAATCAATGTTTGTCAAAATAAAGACACTCGGCATTGGGGCCTTTGGTGAGGTGTGTCTAACCCGTAAAGTAGACACAGGGGCCTTATATGCAATGAAGACTTTGCGAAAGAAAGATGTTCTTAACCGAAATCAAGTAGCCCATGTGAAAGCTGAACGGGACATTTTAGCAGAGGCTGACAATGAGTGGGTAGTCAGGTTGTACTATTCATTTCAGGATCGAGACAATCTGTATTTTGTCATGGATTACATTCCTGGAGGAGATATGATGAGTTTGCTGATCCGTATGGGAGTTTTTCCAGAGGTCTTAGCCAGGTTTTATGTGGCAGAACTGACACTGGCAATTGAGAGTGTGCATAAGATGGGTTTCATCCACAGAGATATCAAGCCAGACAACATCCTCATTGACCTGGATGGACACATCAAACTGACTGACTTTGGTCTGTGTACTGGGTTCCGTTGGACTCATAACTCAAAGTATTACCAAAAAGGTAAGAGAAGGTGATGCTCATAGCCTTTAAAATGCCTCATTGCTGTTGCAGTGTTTACCAAATCCAATGAATTGGTTGTCTTTTCTCTCTGCACTGCTTGGATAGGGAACCACATCCGACAGGACAGCATGGAGCCAAGTGACTTTTGGGATGATGTGTCTAATTGCCGTTGTGGTGACCGGCTGATGACTTTGGAACAGAGAGCAACTCGACAACACCAGCGTTGCCTGGCACATTCTCTGGTGGGCACCCCTAACTACATTGCCCCTGAGGTGCTCCTGCGCAAAGGTAAGACCATGCACATAGTAACCCTGAAGTACAAGGAAGTTACAAAGAATTGCTAGTGTTTATAGAACTTTTCTCCTTTTAATTGCTCCTTTTAAATACTTTTAATACACAGGATATACACAGCTTTGCGACTGGTGGAGTGTTGGAGTGATCCTGTTTGAGATGCTGGTTGGCCAGCCACCCTTTCTTGCTCCAACCCCAACAGAGACGCAGCTTAAGGTAAGAGTTCTGTATGCATGTTCTTAGTTGATCCTGCTCCTGGAGGGCGAGCATCCTACAGAGTTCCAACCAACCCTAACATACTTGGAAATTTCTAGTAATCCTGAAGACTTTGAATAGGTGATTCAATTAGGCTAGACAGTGCATGCACAGAGGACACAGGAATGCACAGCTTTGTTTTCTTTAAAGTTATTAATATTTGAGGTTAACAGTTTTGATGAGAAGAAATAAACTTTTGTTGATGTCACTACCCCTACAGGTGATAAACTGGGAGAACACTTTGCAAGTGCCACCACAAGTAAAACTGAGCCCAGAGGCAGTCGACATCATTGGCCAGCTTTGCTGCTCTGCTGAAGAGCGTCTAGGAGGCAATGGGGCTGGAGAAATAAAGGCTCACCCATTCTTTTCCGAGGTGGATTTCTCTAGCAATCTTCGGACACAACCTGCACCGTATCGACCAAAGATTGCCCACCCCATGGATACATCCAACTTTGATCCTGTGGAGGAGGAAGGAGGCCCAGGGGCCTGGAGTGATAGTGGGGATAGCACCCGCACTTGGGACACCCTCTGTTCTCCTCACGGCAAACACCCTGAACATGCCTTCTATGAGTTTACTTTCCGAAGATTTTTTGATGATAATGGTTGTCCATTCCGTTATCCCAAGCCCCTAGAGGCGACACAAAGCCTGTCCAGCAGTGACGGGGCAGGCAGCCTAAATCCTGAGCTGGAGGAGGAAGAGGTCCATGAAGAGGAAGAGCAAGGGGAAGGGTGTGAGCCGGTTTATGTTTGAAAATGTTGGATTGGTTGTTCATGTTGCTCTGCCTTTACCCATAGAGGACCTCACCAGTTAACGCGCTGCATCTTCTATACTTCCTTTTAACACAATTTTTTCTTCAGGGTGTTGCATTAAATGCATGGAAGAACATCAGAAATGTAGTGCAGAAAGTTCCATGTGAAATGTGTTTATTCCCCTAAACCATTATGCAGTATCATTTAGAAATGATTGAAACTCTGACCTGGGACCAAGGAAATACACAAGACATGCAGCTTAGTTCATGTGGACGTTGATGTGACTGATAATCTCCTATGAGAGCACAAAACAGAGATGTGTAGCTGCTGGTCTGTGGTTTGACGTTTAAACCACTCTACTCATGGTTAGTGTGGTGTGTCAACTGTGTCCTATTCTTTTATTCCACTGGGAGGAAAAAACTCCCAGACTTACATCATATGTTAACACATCCCTCAGCTCTCTCACCCTGGTGAAGCTAACATTCCAAACACCAGAGAGTTTATGGTGAAGGATTACAAGAGTTTTTGGCTTGGGATGGCAGCTCTGTGGTTTATTTAAAAAAATTCATAAAACCAAACTGAGTTTTTATAGCTGTAAACCCATAAATGTGCTGTAAAACTTATTTTTTCTAAGGTATGGAAGCCAGATTTGGAATTATATGATCTCAGTCTTTTTTTAAAGCAAGCAAAGTTAGTTTTAGAGGATTTTGTGGCGCCACCAAGTGGTTCAGAGTGACACTGTCAGGTGTCTTCTTTTCGAAGATGCAAGTCCTACATTATGGACTGACAGTATTTGGTCACTTTTTTTATGCAAAGTCTGCCCAAAAGACCATGCAGGATTTTACAGTTAATAATTAATTAATAATAATACAAAATTATTAATTAATTAAATAGTCTTTTGTAAATACTATACAGTTATCCTTCATTTATGTTTCATGCCTAATCATGTCAAACGGTGCTCTCAGTCGTGACACAATATTGAAACAAAATGTTTTTATGTACAGCCAGCACTTCAAGGACATGGGATCTTAAAACTCCCATTATTATAATTATTAAAGGTTTTTAAAAACATACTTCAATTGTCTAAACAACAGCCTGTTACTTGAGAGCTGAGGCTAAGCATAAGCATAGTCATAAAATACATAATGCCACAAAAAACTTACATGATATGAAAATATCATTTACAATATGAAAATGTAAGTGTTAATTAACACTCTTAAATTGTGAATATTAAGAGTGTTAATTAACACTCTTAAATTGTGAATATTAAGAGGCCTAAATCCTGCTTTATGTTTGCTTGCTTGTTGCATTGCAGTTTTAAATGTTTAATTTTGCTTAGGTGTGTTTTAGTTGCTGTTTAATTCAGTTAGTATTTAAATTCAACAAGCATTTACCTTGCCTGGCTTGATTTAAATTGTTTCGTTGTTTTAAGGCTTAATTTTGTTCCCAATAGTTGCTTACATTCATCAGCTGCTTGCGTGTGTATCTTGCAAGACACATAGTTTTGTTTTGAAGTGTGTTTTCTCAGACCACTGCAGTTGGCTATCCGGAACAAATTATAAACATTAACTCCAAGAGCTGAGACTACAGCTATATCCTTTTCTAGTTATGCAAAAAGATTATATGCCTTTCATCACAAATAACTGTCTTTTATCTTAGAAAATGTATCATATTTCCCACCTCATCCTAATTGCATTTAGTTTCATAAGAAGATCTTAAAAATCAGACGGGTGTTTTTTTTGTGTGTGTTCTTGCTTATCCAGATCCACTGGAAATGATCTTGTCTGTCACCATCAGTGAACTTATTTTACTATACACACACACTCACTCACTCACAAATGTAATCAAACAATTGCAAGATGTTTTGTCATCAAGGCTGCTCAGACAGCACAGTATTACAACAAGACTTTGAGGCAAAAACCTTTACGAACATGGTGAAAAATAGTTGCAAAAGAAAAATATATCTGATGGTATAACTATGTGCAATACAGAAAATACATTATATAGTTTTCTAAATACAACAAATAGCCTTTATAACTTTAAAACTGAATTATGCTATCTAAAAGTATATATTCTATTGATTTATATATGTTTTCAATATAGTTTCATGACCCAATGCTGCTTATTGTTATTAATATTACACTCTAAAGTACATTATCATCAACCTTTCAATTATACTTTCTCTTTGTGTAAAAAGTGTGGTTTTGATTGTCAGTGTGATTGATCCGATGTAAGACGAACTGTGTGCCTTCTAATGAATGTGTGGGTGTGTTTACCACGTGCTGATCAGTATTTCTGGAGAAAATGGAAATGCCGTCATTTCTTGCACTCAGGCCGGTCCTGAACGTAAGAGGCGGCATTTGGTTGATAGCTGGAGAAAGACAAAAAAAAGAAGAATGAATGATTGTCATTGAGACTGAAAAAGATGTATTTGGATGTCGTAGCATGATGGATATGGAAACACATTGTATGCGTTTGGTCAGTGATAAGGATCTTTTAATAAGTCCATTTAATAATGTGTAATCACGCTTAATCAGCTTGCTTGCAGTCAGTATGGTCAAACTACACTATATGACGTCTGACTAGAAGAGCTTTAAAATAACAGCCAGTGATAATCCACTTTTATATGTTGCTCACTCCTAAAAGTTACATAGATTCTTTAAAATATATTCAATTCAGACATGTATAACAACCCAAATTGGCAGCATTTTTTTGTTTAATCGGACTAGTAGAATGGAGTGTGAAAGCAAGTGCTGCAGATGTTTTTGCTACCCCGTATTTGTCAGAATGGACCACTCAGTGAAAAGGCATGAGCTTTCTACGAATCTCTCACAGAGTCAGGTTTAGGGTTTGAATGTAATGCGTGTGTTGTGCTGAGGATGGATTCTTTGTTTTACTTTTGAACATGTTGACTGACAATCTTTGACTGTATTTAGAGCTGTGTGATGATGGAACTTTTTTCCTCTAATGTATGTTTTTGTATTTTAATGAATGAATGGGTTGGGACTTTTTGACGTAATCTTTTAACTGTATTATACAATACTGTTACTATTGAACATATTTATACAGATATACATATTTTTTGTATTCTTTTATCCTTATTTTTCCTCTTTTCTGAGCTAACTTTTGAACCCTTGTGTCTACAGTATTACAGACAGTTTGCATTTGGATTTATCTCATTTTTTACACATGTATGAATTGAGAATGTTTAAGAAATGCTTTTGCTGTCTTCATGTGTAAATGTATATGTCTAAATTAAATTAAACAAATCATTCTCTTGTTTTGAGTCTGTGTGAGTGTGGGCATGCGGGTGAGCGTGTGCACTTCTCTGTCTTTAGCTGATGAGACACACACAAGAGCATTTTTAATTAAACCATTTATTTCCGCCATTAACCTTGTCACACACACACACACACACACACAAAAAAAAAAATATATAAA
>CAIGQZ010032266.1:6221415-6250447 GCA_903798205.1 Danio tinwini | reverse complement strand
TATATATATATATATATATACTTTTTTAAGATTGAAGAGCGCATTTGCATATACTGTCACCAGCCACTTTATTAGGTACCCCTCTCCAACTGCTTGTTAATGCAAATTTCTAATCAGCCAATCACGTGGCAGCAACGCAATGCATTTAGGCATGTAGACATGGTCAAGATGATCTGTTGCAGTTTAAACCGAGCATCAGAATGGGGAAGAAAGGTGATTTAAGTGACCGAACGTGGCATGGTTGTTGGTGCCAGACAGGCTGGTCTGACTATTTGAAACAGCTGATCTACAGGCATTTTCACACACAACCATCTCTAGGATTTACAGATAATAGTCAGAAAAAGAGAAAATATCCAGTGAGCGGCAGTTCTGTGGGCACAAATGCTTTGTTGATGCCAGAGATCAGATGAGAATGACCAGACTGGTTTGAGCTGATAAAAAGGCAACAGTAACTCAAATAATCACTCGTTACAACCGAGGTATGCAGAAGAGCATCTCTGAATGCACAACATGTCCAACCTTGAACCGGATGGGCTACAGCAGCTGGGTGCCACTCCTGTCAGCTAAGAACAGGAAACTGAGGCTACAATTCACACAGGCTAACCAAAATTTGACAATAGAAGATTGGAAAAACGTTGCCTGGTCTGATAAGTCTCGATTTCTGCTGCAACATTCCAATTGTAGGGTTAGAATTTGGCATCAACAACATGAAAGCATGGATCCATCCTGCCTTGTATCAGCGGTTCAGGCTGCTGGTGGTGGTGTAATGGTGTGGGAGATATTTTCTTGGCACACTTTGGGCCCATTAGTACCAATTGAGCATCTTGTCAACACCACAGCCTACGTGAGTATTGTTGCTGACCATGTCCATCTCTTTATGACCACAGTGTACCCATCTTCTGATGGCTACTTCCAGCAGGATAATGCGCATGTCATAAAGCGCAATTTATCTCAGACTGGTTTCTTGAACATGACAATGAGTTCACTTTACTCAAATGGCCTCCACAGTCACCAGATCTCTATCCAATAGAGCATCTTTGGGATGTGGTGGAACGGGAGATTAGCATCATGGATGTGCAGCCGACAAATCTGCAGCAACTGCGTGATGCTATTATATCAATATGTAAAAAAATCTCTAAGAAATATTTCCAGTACCTTGTTGAATCTATGCCATGAAGGATTAAGGCAGTTCTGAAGGCAAAAGGGGGTCCAACCCGGTACTAGTAAGGTGTACCCAATAAAGTGTATACTAAGTACATTATTTTTATATACCAAATTAGTATTACACATGGCCAGGACTATTTAGTTCCTTATGATCTTGTCTGTCACCATCAGTAAACTTATTTTACTATACACACACACTCACTCACTCACAAATGTTTAGTTCCTATTAAGAGGATCTGTGTCATATCTTTATAATACAGATAAATTGTAGTGCATTATCAATGCAGGCCAGATTACTGATGATAAAAATGGTAGTCAGTATTGGAATCTAAATGACTTATTTTATTTTATTTAGACTTTATTCATACTGGCAATTCTGGGGTTACTTTTAGATAACTTTGTGGTTCCTTTTTAGTTTTAATTCATTTCAAAATTCTGATCACATGACATGGCCATTTTACTACTAGGGCTCCACGATACTGAAAAAAAATCAGACATTGCGATATTTTGTTTTTCTGCGATATGTATTGCGATATGAACACAATTTCACCAGTTGGTTTAATAGCACTATTTTAGAAAGAAATGTTGATGTTAGACTGATTGTGGTGATTTTGTAGGGGAATGAATCATGGATAAAAAATAAAAAACAAATTGCAAGCACAAATAAATACAATAGAGCAAAGAAAAAAGTACAACAAACAGCGTGATAGTTTTCTGGAGTGTCAAACAGTATTCAGGTTCAGAATCATTACAGGTAATGTAAAATAACAGTGTAAAAAAGGTTTTTTTGTCCCCTAATGATTCAATCTCTCATGAAATGCCTTTAAAACATGCAAATGATAAACTTTCACTCAGTTTTGGTTAAACTTTAGCGTTAGAATCAGAATCAGTTTTATTGCCAAGTGTGCTTCACACACACAAGGAATTTGTTTTGGCAACAGAAGCTTCCAGTGTACATAAAGTGACGAGTGACAACACAAAATTAAATATGAGAAAAGAAAAAGGCGATAAACATTACACAGAGATGCAGTAAGTCAAAAATATCTGGATGTTGAGTTGTATGTACAGATATGTTGTGAATATACAGGTTATAAGGTGCTGTGTACCAATGCCAATGGAGAAAGTATTGCATTGTACATTGTTATAAGGTGCTGTGTACAAGTGCGTATGAGAAAGTATTGCACGTTTATTGCACAGTAGGGGAATATTTAACTGTTCATGAGGTAGATGGCCTGAGGAAAGAAACTTTTCCTGTGTCTGGCTGTTTTTGTGCTTGGTGCTCTGTAGCGCCGACCAGACGGTAACAGTTCGAACAGGTAGTGTGCTGGGTGCGAGGCGTCTAGAGTAATTTTGTGAGCCCTTTTACTTACTCTGGAAGAGTAGAGTTCTTGAAGTGTAGGAAGGGTAGTACCAGTGATTCGTTCAGCAGTCCGGACCATTCGGAATATTCTGTAGTCTACGGAGGTCAGTTTTGGCAGCTGAGCTTAACCAGTCGGTGATTAAAGTGCAGAGGATGGATTGGATGACAGCTGAGTAAAACTGTATGAGCAGCTCCTGTGGCAGGTTGAACTTCCTCAGCTGACAAAGAAAGTACAGTCTCTGCTGGGCTTTTTTCACAATAGAGTCTATGTGAATGTCCCACTTCAGATCCTGAGAGATGGTGGTGCCCAGGAACCTGAATGACTCAACTGCAGCCACAGTGCTGTTCATGATGGTGAGTGGGGGGAGTGCAGGGGGGTTTCTCCTAAAGTCCACTATCATCTCCACTGTTTTGAGTGTGTTCAGCTCCAGGTTGTTGTGTCTGGACCATAAAGCCAGCCGCTCCACAAATCTCATGCATTTTCAACCGTGGTGCTGACCAACTATAATCCAAAGCAACACTGCATATCCTATAACTACTGTAGATGCACACATTGCAATATCAATGGTGAAACCATATAATGTGCAGCCCTATTTGATATTGAAAGACAAACAATTAAACATTTTTAAGAAAAGTAATCAATTTAAATTAGATCAATATTTTAAATGTAATTTATAGCATTTGTATAAATGATTTGTAATCACATGCTCAAAAAAGTAATCTGATTATGAATATTTGTAACATTATAAAATCAAATATGATCTTATTACAATACAGTTTTGCAATCTGATTGCAACCTTTTACTATTAGTATAATTTTTTAATGTATTCATAAGATTCATACGTTTTATAAGAGTGACGATCAATATTGAGTAACATGTCTACAGTCAGATTTGTTATTAAATAAGATCCCCATTTTAGTAATACTAAAACTATGCTTAGTTATAACTTAAATTATGACTTTCAAAAGTTACAGTTATGATCAAGAATAAAACACACAAATGAAAATTACCTGTGTTTTTATAATAGTAAAAGTGTAGTAACCAAGTTTTACTACAATTACCATGGTTAAACTATGACAAGTCTAGCAAAACCATACTGAATTTGTGGTGTCAACAATAGCCTGATGTTTTAGTACTTTGATAAACATTTTTTTTTCTAAAGGCCAAGTGTTTCTATTAAATCATTCATTTATTTTCTTTTTAGCTCAGTCCCTTTATTAATCTGAGGTCGCCACAGCAGAATGAACTGCCAACTTATCCAGCATATGTTTTACGCGACGGATGCCTTTCCAGCTGCAACCCATCACTGGGAAACATCCATACACACTCATTCACACACATACAGACAATTTAGCTTACTCAATTCACCTATAGAGCATATGTTTGGACTTGTGGAGGAAACCGGAGCACCCGGAGGAAACCCACGCCAACACGGGGAGAACATGCAAACTCCACACAGAAATGCCAACTGACCCAGCCGAGGCTCGAACCAGCGACCTTCTTGCTGTGAGGCAATCATGCTACCCACTAAAGTAACTGGCTGCTTATGGCCACAGGAAATCAGAGGGCCCACAAATAAATACCTAGAAGTATAAATTATAATATAAGCTATATATAACATCATTTTCTATCATATTTTGTATGACGAGGGCCTAAAAAATAAGTTTAATGTTTATTATATCTGCGCAAATGCACAAATGTGTCCCCCACCCTCAACCATGGAGCAGTCCAGCAGTCAAATAAGTAAAGACATCATTTTTAGTTGTTAATCCATGTTAAGAAAGCAAATCATTTTAAAAAGTTTTACAAGATGCTTTACATGTTGTTATTAATATTTTGCATTAAGACAAAATGTAGAAAAGGAGACTGAGTGATACAAGTTATAAATAAATTAAAGTACAAAAGGTGCATTTTAAACTTTCGGGTCCCATGGACAGAATTTCTTAGAGCCCCCAAATCACTAAATCCGCCCCTGAAAATGAAAACAAACACACACGTGCGTTGATTGAAAAACAAACGAATAAAATCGCTATTACAATACAATGAAATGATCAAAAGGCACCCAATGCCATATCACGCATTACATAACCTTTAAGTGGGCATCAGTGGTGGCTGCCAAAAAGTGCCCGTGAACTCGCTGGCCCGAAGTGCTGCTTAATCCCACAATGCAGTGCATGGCGCGTCACTGAAGAACGACCATGATGGCGGCGGTCGGTGCACCAGAAGTGATTTCACAGCTGGAAAGCGCTGCCAAAGTTTTAATGGTGAGCATTTCGCCGCTGTTTTCACATCTCTGTCAGTGTGCTGTTAGCTCTGTGTGGGGGGTTCATCATGTGCGGGTCTCGCTGCTCGGCGGTTGGCGGGGAAAGTCTCGCTAAACGCGGAGCGGAGCGTGGCGCAGTGCTCGACTCACTCCATCCCGCAAAAGCCCAGCGCAGACACCATCGCCTTCATCATCCTCTTCATCGCCTCCGCCAAACAGCAGCGCTCTGGTGACAGGCTCGCGGTTCATAACGGTCGCCCTGGGCTCAGGTAAAGTGTCCCAGAGGCCTAGTTTGATCCTCCAGCCTTGGAAAAGCACGCTGTATGAGTTGAAGTGTGTCTGCTGGAGTTTCTTTATCAGCTGCTGTACTTCCACACGCTGTTGATTCAGCCGCATGTTTGAGGGAGAGCACATGTTTAGCGAGACTTACAAGAAATCATCAACAACTGAGAGATTCTAGCTTTACATTCATCTCTTAATTACTCCATATCTTTCCTTTTCTGCCGTTGTAAGAGTTGACTAGCTATATTGTGAGCTAGCCGAAAGTTGAGAGCAGGACATGTGCAGTTAGATGCTGTCCACTGGTAGTGTTTCTCAACCTGTTTGCTTTACCAGACTGCTTCTCTTTTCCTCATATGAGGATTGATAACTTAAATTAAACATGGGTTTTATGGGCGTGTGAAGTTAAAGCATTGTTAGGATCTCATGGCACTTTTCATAAGTTACATTATTATCAGTCTGAGGCTATAACATGTGGTGTTTGGTGAATCAGCTTGGCTGTAACTGTCTTAGAAGCTTTTTGTGTTGTATATTAATCTTAATTTTACACATGTGGCATTTGGAGCTCTTGCAGAGTTCTGTTTTCAATAGTTGGTGTTGATATTTGAAAATAAGAGAGGTAAATATAAAGGACTGCAAACACCTGCATTAAGCAATTCTATGAACAATGGGGTATATGCACCCAGACTTAATTTTCAGCCAGCCAACCACAGGGCTTCTGCTGAACTGTCTAATTACAAAATTGCCACGTTTAAGATCTGATTTCTTTAAAAAACACTGCCTGATGAGTATGCAATATGAAGTGGGTCTCAGACCAGACAAGAAGCACTGCATTAAATTCCATTTTCCCCCGCCATCTCTTTAAAATATGAAAAAAATGTTTTTACCCCAGTATTTTCAATGGAGTTTCTGCACTAGCTTGCTGGTACTGATAATTCTAGATCGCGTTTTGTGCTTTAACAACTAAATTGATACATTCAGTTAAACAGACTTAAGCATTTTAATTGCGTTACAACATCAATGCTGTAAAAGGACCCTTATGAAATTGAAAATAGTCACATTAAGCTTTCACTGGAAGTTTATCATTGGCTGAAAAACATTAGCTGTGCATATACCTCATTAAGTGGACAATGAGTGCACTATAAATTAACAGGGCTGTGACAGAATTTTGGAAATAAAATCAGGAACGGCTTTCATTTGTGGTGGTAAACAATTGAAGTCAGCAAGGTTAGGGAATAATTTCTGGCTGAAAATTTCTGATGCTGAAAACAATTTCTGATGCTGAAAATTTCATCTATTATTTTCCAGAAATATTTTTCATGTGTTTTTATTATGTTAAATACTTAAGGTCTCTAGAGAAAATATTACCATACTGTTCAAAGTATTTGGGCTTGATAATTTTTTACAGTCTCTTATGCTTTTCAACACTTCATCTATTTGATTATAATACAGAAATCGGTGAAATTATTGTCACAATCTCTTTATAAAGATTTATTTTTATAAAAACTGTAGTGAAATGGAAACTTCACTGTTTTACTTATTTTTTTTAAATCAATATAATTCGTACCTGCTAAATAAAAGTGCATTTAAAACAAACAAACCAAAAATATTTAACGGCTGTTCAAACAAAAATACACTTTTTTTTTATTACATACTAAATGTAATAAACACTCTAAATGTAAAATAAAAGCTTCGCAGCCACTCAGAACCCATGCATTTTAAAGAAAGAGTTAATTTTAAGCATCAGTTGACATAATAACTGCTCTCTGTGCTTATTATAGAACAATCTTGTGGGTTGGTGTAATTGTCTTTGAACAATGTTTCTATATCATTTGATGTGTTATTTCCCTGCTCAAAATGAGATGGAGTTGGTATCCTGATCATGACATTTTTACTACTTGAAACAAACACATTTTGCACTATTCTTGTAAACTTATGAAGTGAGACATTTTTAAATCTAGCATTAAATCTCATTAAATGCATGGCACTTTAGCATCACTTTGTGTCCGTTGGTAGCTGTGACTGCCTGACTGATCTTTTTCAAGAGGTGGAGGTGGTACAAAATTGGATGGAGGAGGCCACTTTATAATTCTCTATGCAGGAAAATCCAACTGTAAAGCCTAAAATTTATGGTATGCAAGGCATAAATACTCATATGGCTGCACCATGTATTGTTTCAGCATTGATAACGCAATGTGTGAATGCGCAATAGTCACATCGCAGGACGTGCAATATGAAGTCAGGATTATAGTGGACCAGGTATAAGATTTTAAAACGCATGAGCATTTTGTAATTTTTAGTTTTAAGATAATACAAGTATAGTTTACCCTAATAAGTGAAAGTGTATCAATTGCTTGTGTTTTAATGCCTGTTTAAGTTAAGCAAGTTTAAAGCATTTAGGCACAAGAAAAAATATGTTTGTAGCTTTAGCAAAGATGAATTATTTACACAATGAAGAATATATAGCTTTTTTGTACATTTTTTTATGTATCAGTTTTATATTTGCTCTATCTCCACTTGTAACTTGTTGATTGTTATGCACTCCTCTATAAAGTCATCCCAGTCAATCTAAAATCATTAAGCTATCTTAAGAAAAATTGCAAAACAAATTGCAAAAATTTGTGCAGCCCTACTCTGTATTCTATCAGCATTGTTTTTATTTCTCTGCCATAAAATCCTATTATTCATAAAATCACTCAACAGTTTTATTTTATCAGATCTGCTTTTATAAATCATTTGTTATTTGCTGTCTTTTCATTCATCTAGCTTGGAGCCTGGTCAGTCGATTGCTGAACTGTATAGATGAGGGCTTTTGAAGTCAGAAAAGTCTAGGTTTTGTTATTTTTCAGTTAGCAGAAGGGTCAGACTGTAACAGTGGAGATCAGATATTGATTTGTTGTTGTGGCACATCAGATTCACTGATGTCACTGCAGTCATGCTTGTGCAGCAGATTAATTACTGAGTTAGGGCAGGGGTGGCTACATGACAGAAATATATATCACAATATTTTACCATTTCTCTAAATTCAGTAAATTAATTCTTTACACATATTGACCACATTTAAGTGGCTATTTCTTTGTTTTATTTTAAAACATGTTCTCCAAAATGTAATCATTCATATGTGATCATATTTCTCACTTTTAGAACTTAAGGGCAGTTTGATTAATGTAGAATAATGAAATATAAAACACTTGTGTTATTGTATGAGGGGTGTTGAGGTGTTTTAGTACATCACTTTTCTTTCCCACTTTCAAGAGCAACCACTTTGCTGATTTCTTTGAGAAGCATTTATGGTAAAGGTTATCTGTTTGCTTTTTTGTCTTTAAATTTGATATTGCAAAATAAGCTCTGGGAATTTGCATATAAACATGACAGAAGACAACAGCAAATGATATGTAGAGCAGCAGCATTTGTTTCTTTTGCAATAACTTAAACTGTGAGTTTGTGTTAATCACGACTGGTAAGATAACTTTTTAAAACATTTTTTTGCTTTCAAATTAGACTTCTAATTTCAGATGGCAAAGTTTAACATGCCTTGTAATGTTTAGAAATTAAGCCTGTATAGTCTGCTAGGGCTGCACAATATATCGTTTCAGCATCCAAATCACAATGTGCGCATCGGCAATAGTCACATCGCAAGATATACAATGTTATAGTTTACCAGGAGCCACATAACACATCTGATTTGTAGAGTCACTGCCAGGTTTAACCACAATAACGTAAAAGTTTATAATTTACTTGTCTGTTAAGGGGTTTGACTGATAATTTCAAGAGAGTTTGGGCATACAAATCTATAATGTTTGGAGGTAGGACTCCATGATATTGGAAAAATCTGCCATTACAATGTTTTGTTTCTCTGTGATCTAAGCTGTGATATGAATTAAATTTCAGCAGATAGCTTGATTAGCTCTATTTGGAAATACATTTTGAATGATTGGGTTAATTTTGTAAGGGAAATGTAATATAATAGAGCAAAAAAAAGAGAGTCAAACAGTGCTTTATGGTTTTCTAGAGTCAAACAGTATTCAGGTACAGAAATTGAAAAATTTAATCTAAAATAACCCTGTATACTAGTCTTCATTGTATTAATAATTCAGTAAAATTAATATTCTTTAAAGTTACATATTAACTTTTTTTGTGTGTCCGAGGGTTTTAGACTCTCTTGACGTGCCTTTAAAATACATGCAGATTGACTTTCAGCCTGTTATAGTTATACTTTGCAATGACGCCACAAGTCTCCTATGTTCTCAACTTTTGATCATCTAGGCTAACTCAACATTGCAGACCCTGCTATGTGACTGTTGTTGCAGACACACATTGTGATATTGATGCTGTAATATTGTGCCGCCCTATTTGGAGGTGTAGCAAAGATTAATTGTATTTATTTATTTATGCAAAAACAAAATCTTACTTAATTTTTGTCTTGTTTTTAGTCCAAATATCTGTATTTTAAAGTGAAATTAAGACCAAATTGGCAGATAAATTTGCTTGTTTTAAGGAAAAACACCTAAGAAAACTTCCCAGAAAACTGTCAAATAGAGCTATTTAAACCGTCTTGTGAAATTGTATACATCACAATATTTATCACAGAAAAAATTTTATATTGCAATTTCAGATGTTTCCAGTATCATGCAGCCCTAGTATAGGCTGAGATTAAGTAGTCTCCCGTTGCTGTTCAAACATGTCTGACTACATCACTGTCTATACAAGCAGAATCTGATTGCAGGCATTTTCAAACAATTCTAGAAGTGCGAGACCCCATTTACAAACCAGGGCCTATAAGGCATCTGTCTATAGCTCTTTATGATCATTCTAAACGTCAACGTGATTTGATAACATGACGATGTGTTTAATGTCACTAGATGACATGTTAAATGGTGTTAGGCGTCTTTGGGATGAGCACACATGTTCCTGTCAGCACTTTTAGAGATGAATGCTCTTGGCTTTTCTCCACCAGGGGTTAAAACATCTTCAAAAAGTACACCCATTATATGTTTGAGGTTGAGTGTATTAAAATCCTAAATTAAATGCAGAATTGCTTTTTATCTGCAAAAATAAAAGCCATTGTGTGTGTGTACCAGTCTGTCACAGCATCTCCACAGGCATAACTGACCGTGACATGTGCGTAAGCTCGGTTAAAAGTGAATGTCATACTGATAAACTAAATGAAATTAGTAGATTAGATTGCCTTAATATTTATCACAGTTGGGTATTTACAATAAATATCTCATGTCAACATGCGTCATTGCTTTCATATTAATGAAAGTATTACCAAAGTAATCAATAGAACCACTGAATGGAGCATAAAATGTGTTTTTCTTGGGCTTTGTTTAGAATTTTATGGGCAAATTTAATTTTAAACTACAATTCTCACTATTAACAAACCATTAAAGGGCAGTAGGTGACTTACTGCCTTAACGCTATACGTTAGCATAATAACTTCCCAGCCGTCCAAAGCCACGCCTCCTTAAAAAAAAAACTTCACCTTAGTAAAGCAGGCTAGGCGGAATAGCGTTGTTAAACTAAATAAAAATCTAAATAAAAGACCATTTATGAAACTGAAAATAGTCACATCAAGCTTTCTCTGGAAGATTTCAGTGGCTGAACAACACATCTGTGCATACAACCCATTCATAATACAACAAAATCTACAAAAGCTTTACGGTACTAAAAGAGTTTTAAAATGTAACATTACCTCTCTGAAAGAAATACTTCAGTCATGGTGTTGTCCTTTCTCCAGCAAAAAAGTATTGATTCAGCATTTGTTTTTACCAGTCACGCTTTCTCTCTCGTGTGCTCATGAAAACGACAGATCTGTCTGCGTGAACAAGTGTGCACAGAAATCTACATTTGTTGATCAGCAGTTTGGGTTACTTATAAGAATTATGGGAATTACCGACCTGACAAATTTTAATTGGATGAACATTTTTTAGTCGTATGCCTTACTAAGAATATAACAATACATTTAGATAATTTACTTGAATCATTACTATTGAAACGTGAAGAGATTTTTAACCAGCACAACAAAAAATGTTTCTGAAAACAATCATTTACTGCACCTTTAATTGAGACTTTTAGCTCAATAAATGACTAATTTGCTGCTTAGTAATAGTTAGTAAGGTAGTAGGGATGTTAGTAAGGTTAGGGATGTAGAATAACACCATACTTTATAAGTGCTAATAAACAGCAGCCACTGTCTTAATTTATAAGCAGGTAAAAATCAGTAGATAATAATTTGTATCGCTACTCAAACTAAAGTGTTACTAATTTTATTTTTATACTTCTCTTTATTTTGTGAAGATGTTTCTATGAAGTTGAGTGTATTAAAGGGGCAGTAAGTGATTGTCTTCAGAAACATTTTTTGTTATGCTGGTTGAAAGTCTCTTTACATTCCAATAGTAAAGTAAATAATCTAAATGTATTTATTTGTATTTTTATATTCTGGGTAAGGCATAAGACTAAAAGATGGTCATCCTATTAAAATTTCTCGGGCGGACTATTCCCGTAATTTTTTAAGTAGCCCGAACTTTTGGTCAACAAATGCAAAATTGTACATCTGCGCACCCGTTCATGCAGACAGATCCGCCATTTGCGTGTGCATGCTCACCGCGGTCACAAGGACACGAGTGAAAGCGGTAAAAACAAATCCTGAATCAATACTGGAGTTAGTTTTGCACACTGGAGGAAGGACGACACCATGGCTGAAGGATTTCTTTTAGACAGGTAATGTTCTGTTTTAACACTATTTTAGTCACGCAAAGCTGATGTAGATTTTGTTGTTTTACGAATGGGTTATATGCACAGAAATGTTGTTCAGCCACTGAAATCTTCCAGTGAAAGATTGATGTGAGTATTTTCAGTTTCATAAAGCACCTTTTACAGCATCGATAATGTTGATTAAAAAACTTTTTATTTAATTTAACAACAAAACATCAGTAAATAGCACTATTTCGCCTAGCCAGCTGTACTGAGCTGAAGTTGCTTTTATATTCACATTGGTTCATTTTTTAACAATGATGACCTGTGACGCGCTCCCTATATTGTTTACCATGCTACTCTGAATATTTGGTCTGAAATAGCATGCTAGTATGGCTTAGTAATAAGTGTAATTCCTGCACCCTGCCGGCCAACTATGAGGCAGTCGCTTTAGGACAAAGCATGTAAGAGAGTGTGACCAGCGAACATTGCACGTTGACAAGTTTTGCTTGCTACACAACTGAAAACAAAAATGTGGTCCTCCAGGAACGTGGTTGAGAAACACTGTTTTAATATACAGTGCTAATATGATGTTCATGTTTTCAGACTAGATTGAGACTGAAGCAGAGCTCTGCAGGATTCACAAGGATTAATAGGCTGTAATTATACTCTTGTTCTTGTAGCCCAGGCAGGCACTCTTCAACCAGCAGGAGATGGGATTTGATATTTGTGTATTAGACAAATGGCGTAGTGGCACATTTTTTCCTGTGCCTCCTGCTGGTAATCTGTCCTAGAGGTTTGCAGTAACTGTTCAGTGTGACATGATGTCCTGTGGCTCGTTCATGCTGCTAAAGTTTCATCGGTACAGGCAAGATGTTTCTCTTGTGCAGCTTGGGTTTGTTTTATATTCCTATCAGGCCATGTGAAGGTGTGTGGATGTATGAAATGATGTCGCCCTCTCTCTTGTCTGGTCACTGTGAGTTTGATGACTGCTGTGCTGTAATTAGGAACAGAATGTGATGGTAAATGTTATAACTCAAGTGTGTGATGCATTCACGGAGAAGATAGGCCTGGGTGTGTTCTTGTTGTGTGTTTGTTACTTCATTGGCGATCATTGGGAACAGTTTGCTTTATTTCTGTCATCACTGTTAGATGGGGCAGTCATAATTATTAGTACTTCTATGATTGTGATTTTTTATTTTTTTATTTATTGCAGTTATTTAACATGTTTAAGTTTGTTTTTATTGAAGTGATATTGTTATAATGTAGAAAATAAATTTACTGTTAGTGTTGCTTAACACTCGCATTGTTTAATATTGTAATTTTTACCAGCATCCTCTAGTTTTGTAGCTTCTGTTGTTGGGGTACTCTTTTGAAGCTGGCAGCATTAACAATTAAAATATTGAATTGTTAATTATTGACCTTATAGACTAAAAGACTATAGCCCAATCCCAATTAATTTTTTTATTCCTACCCCATGCCCTTGGCCCTTGAAACAGTGTGAAGGGGAAGGACTTCAAAATTTACCTGTAAGAAATGGGACAGCACTACAATACCCGCACCCATCATCTTTTGTCATCCCGAGCTCTTACTTTATACAGTATGAGATAGACGAATGTGACTGCTGTGGTTATTCCAGTTGCATTATTTTGTGGTATTTATCTTCAGGACATCACTGAAGGCAATGATGCATGATGTTCTTATAAGGATATAATGCGACAATAAGATCTTAACTATACTGTGCATCTACACCGTGGCTATATTCATCAATGTAAACGCAAGAAAACAACATTAATGTTATAGCAGACACTGTAAAAAGGTCATTCCCAGCCACTAGACTTTTCTGACAGGGTGTTCCAGTGTCATCGAGTGACAATGTTGTGGGACTGCTGTACAGGAGTTATTATTAGGGATTATATATAGCAAGATGAAGTGTTTCTTTTTTTTCTTTTTTTAAATAAGCGTCTTCAAGCTAAAGAGAATTGGAACACCCCTACCCCTTCACATAAATGCACAAAGCAAGGGGTGGTAAGGGGAAGGACATAGGGGTAAAATTGGGATTGGGCCTAAATGTAAATTATCAATATTGAAAAAAAAGTACACCTTTCTTTGCCATCTTCGTTGAAGTAGGCTATAATTTGGGCTTAACTCCACTAATGAATGTGTTGACAGGCACCGCCGTCCATGGTCAGCACAGAGCAGAGGCAGCATGCAGAGCACATATTCCTGTCCTTCAGGAAGTCAAAATCCCCCTTTGCCGTCTGCAAACACATCCTTGGTGAGTCTCTGCTCAGACACCATACACTTACAGAAACATTGCTTAAAAGCAGGGGTGCTCAACCCTGTTCCTGAAGATTTACCTTCCTGCAGAATTCAGCTCCAACCCTGATCAAACACACCTGAGACAATTAATTAGGACCTGACCAGCGTATGATATTTACAGGCATGCGTTTGATATGGGTGGCAACTGAAATCTGCAGGAAGGTAGATCTCCAGGAACAGGGTTGGTCATCCCTGATTTAGATTGTAAAATGATGCTGTAATAATAATAATAATAATAATAGTAAACATGCACGTTGTCTTTCCTTCCTGACAGAGACGAGTAAAGTGGACTATGTGCTGTTCCAGGCCGCCACAGCCATCATGGAGGCCGTGGTACGAGAATGGATCCTTCTGGAGAAGAACAGCATCGAGTCGCTCAGAACATTCCTCCTCACCTATGTTTTACAGAGACCCAAGTAAGTGTGTGAATGAACAGAATATGACCACCTCTATACTGGAGCCCATCTCTGTTTTGGTCTGTTTTCAGCCTGTCTCTAGAAAAGTGTATGTTTCAGTCTGATCTGGGGTATGAGATACAAATGGAAATTTACAACTTGAGATATTTTCAATACTGAAATTAAACAGCATTTTAGTGCCACAAGTTCCTGTCTTAGTAAGTAATTCATTAAATTATGGAAGTGATTAATTCAAAAGTTTTACTGTCTTTATAGATGAATCATTACATTGTCGGTATGTTCAAAAACAGGTTGCCTACACTATTACTTAAGTATCAGTTTTTACATCAATATAACAAAAATATTATTAGATGTACATTTTTATAAAATTATTATTATTATCGATAAAAAATGTATACTTCTAGAAGATTTCAATGTGTTATTGCTGAAATCTCAGACTCCCTCATATATCCTGGTTCTTCAATGTAAAACAAAAGTTAATAAAATTGCAAAAGAGAAATGTTAATTAATTTACTTAGGCTTGCACAGTTTAAGGGTGCTCTATGTAAGTTTTTGACTCTTCTAAAGCATAAAAATACCATAATATGCTTGCAAATATTTAAGAAATATGCAGATTGAACATACTTGTTTATCTGAAACAGTTCTGAAGTCAGATATTCTGCTTTGAAAATGTGTTTTCTGTGCTAGAATGTCTTTTCTTTTTTCTTTTTTTTGTTTATTCAACTTGCCCAATGCCAATTTAGCCAATTATATTTCAGCACCCTGGCTTGCCTCGATGGGAAAAACAGCATATTTTATAGTTTTACAGTGTATTAATTAGGTTTATAATCTATTTTGTTACATATTAAGCCTCTTTAACATTATTAAATGTACATGCTGAATCACTGATTTGTTTGAATTGATTTATTTTATTTTCAAGACCTGAGGTCAACTATCTGCTGCTGCTTTCAGTATATGGCAATAAATGTCATGTAAAATGGCATTCAAACTCACATTATTAGCGTTTAACACTGAATAAAGCACATGAGGTTAACCTGAGGTGAGCATGTCATCAGCTGCAAAAAATAAAAGCCGTTTCTAAAATATAAATTTCAGGTGTTGGTCAGGACAAAAACTTCTTTTAATATAAAAAAAATATTCCTTCCATCGCGTGCCGTTGCTTTTATTTAGAACATGGTTTAAATGAGCCTAGTCAGGCGCTCCTGTTGGTATCCTCAATCTGGCAACCGGCGCTTGCATTTGTTTTGTTCCAAGAATGAAATACCTAGTTCAACCACTGGGTGTCAAACTTACATACTGCACCTTTAAAGATGCAGACGAAACTGTCAAGCAGCACACAACACTGCTTGATGTTAAGCCCTCTTTTGAAAGATTATGATAATGTTTATCGTGCAAACAATTGGCTAAACCATGGGAAATGATAAAAATACACACATTAAAAGTTATGAAAGTCATGCTAGAAAATTAAATTGTAAAAATAAAGTACTGCAGGAATCCAGTTCTAGTTTGTCTTTGTGTTGCCTTATTTAAAATGCTGGGGAACTGACTACGATTGCTAAATTCACAGTTTTATTAGATTGATTACACAAGCTCAATAGTATGTTCAGATGTGGTAGTATCACACTGAGAACATCTGCTGGAAACAAGGGATGATGCCAAATTAAAAGCATAATCTAAAAATAAACAGATCGTTATTATTTGTCTGTGTATACACAAATATATTTATCATTATTGTACTTGGTGTGAATGGGCCTTTAGACGCATACATATTTTCCTCCAGCCTGTATTATATTGTAACTTAAATTTTTTACTTTGGCAAAACAGAAAAAAAGAAATTGTGTCTAAGATGGATTTAGTTCAAAATAACATTTGTTGAACTGTGTATAAAATTAATATTACATTTTACCATCACATGCTAACATATGGGGGAAAAGGGCACTCTGTGTGTGTGATCCCTGAACTATATCATGCCTTTCAAATATATAATGAATTATAGGGTCAATCTAAATGCCTTCAAATAGACTTCATCACACAGTCAGTGCATTGGAAGATTAAGACATGTTTTTGTTTGCTTTGTGTGTGAGTGGCGTACTGACACGAGGACTCATGACAACAACACAACTAATATGTTTGTGATCAGTTCTGATCATCTTGCTCTTTAAGTTCTCTAAATTTCTCTGTTTTCCTGTAGTCTGCAGAAGTATGTTCGAGAGCAGATCCTGTTAGCAGTAGCAGTAATAGTGAAGAGAGGCTCCCTCGACAAATCCATCAACTGTAAGAGCATCTTCCACGAGGTCAGCCAGCTCATCAGCAGTGGCAATCCCACAGTGGTAAGACCTGTCACCGTCTGCAGCATTAGCAAAGCATGAGTCAGAAAAATACGCAGTTTATGTTGTACGCAAATGAATGCTTTAGCTATCCAAGGATGAAATATAACATATAACATTATTAATATTTATGACCACTGCCTTCACAATAATGGGTCTTATACTTTTATTGAAATTAAGAGTATGGTAATTTATGTGAGCAAAATAATAATAATGATAATAATAATTTATTAAGGCTTTATAGTTAAGTATTAATCATGTTCTACTTAACCATAAGAAAGTGTTATGTTTTAGTTTTAGGATATGAATGTATATGATATTTCTGTGTTCATAACATTGATCCAAATATATAATTTATTCCAGAATCAGTTTTTGATTTTCAGCTAAAATAATTTTACTTAACAAGGGATTTTGCCTCCACAAATATTTACACTTTGTTGTAAGATGACATAGTTACAGTACAGTATAAGTATTCATTTAACCATGGAGTAATATAAATTAATTGTATTTACTTTATTATTAGGGTTTGAATGTAGGATAGGTTTAGGGTTAGTTACATGTAATTATGCTTAATTCATTGTAGATGATACTATAGTAAGTGCATGGAACGTGTAAATAACCTTATATTTTTAGATTTAGTTGATCTTGCAATAAAAATTGATAAACATTCAGTAATCTCAAAGAAGCTTTGTGTTACAGATTATTATAACATGTGGAGACCCTAATGTGTGTATTTTGGAATAAAATAACTGTTGTAGAGACCCCTGCTGCCCCTACACTTTGACCCTGTTCTTTAAAATGAATTTATGCACTGTGAATAAATTAAATGTACGATATGTCCTGCAGAGGGCGCTCTAGTTTCATGTTTTGCATTTGTTAAGCTTGTGATTTCATCTGTTAAATCAAATAACTTCTGTACTATTTATTAATATAATAATGTGTTTTCTAACATATTTACCCATTTTGACATGATATTTGTCTTTATGCAGTAATATTAACCATTGTGTTTGTCCTTATATGTTCTGCTAGCAAACATTGGCCTGCTCCATTCTGACAGCTCTATTGAGTGAGTTCTCCAGCTCTAATAAGACCAGCAACATTGGCCTCAGTATGGAGTTTCATGGAAGCTGCAAACGCATATTTCAGGTCTGTTCTTTCCTCCCTGTGTTATTTTCTAATTTTTTTATGTACATTTTTTTTATAGTAGGGATTATTCAGGTATTTAAAAGTATAAATTTCAATATTTAAAATGTAATCTCATAATTTTAAGGTTTTAAATTGATAGCATTGATTTTTTTTTTTTATATTATTCCCAATGTTTTAGTTTTACATTAGATTAATTTACTTGAGATGCAAAATGAATCATGTCATGTTTTCCGAAGCAACTAAAAAATGTTCATTCTTAATAAATGTTCATTCTTAAATCAAGAGTAAATCTCTGCCAATGAAATCTGAAAATAACTTTTTAATTTGGAATAAGTTTTCTTTCCTGAGCCCTTTTTACATGAGTTTTTATTTTAATCATAATCTTTTATGTTTTAAGTAAAAAAAAAAGGGGGGTTTGATTTAAAGATGAGTATTTTCTGAATCATGTTGTTACGTTTGACTATATATGTAGTAATAATTATAATTATTCATAATAATAATAATTATGTAATGCTGGACAAGTTAGTTAGGGCAGGAGGTGCATCTGCCAGTAAAGCATGATGTGACCCTTGATTAAGAAGTCAAAAAGCTGAAAGAGACTGAGTGAGAACTATTTAATAACTGAAACACACCTGTTGGCATTTTAAAGTACTTAAAATGAAAATAATTTCAAAATTGGTTTAAATTTCATGTTATAGAACCTGGAAGTAGCAGTACACATCATTGTTATGTTTGTGTGTGTGTATTGCAGGAGGACGACCTCAGGCAGATCTTCATGCTCACTATGGAGGTCCTGCAGGAGTTTAGCCGGAGGGAGAACCTCAATGCTCAGATGTCCTGTGTTTTCCAGCGCTATCTTGCACTGGCTAATCAAGTGCTTAGCTGGAACTTTCTTCCACCCAATCATATCCTTTCATGAACATGTTAGTGATCTTTTTATATATATATATTTATAAACATATGTGCTCAGATGTTAGAGGCACAAGGGTTAAGAAAGTAAATTGACTGTGACTTATGTTTGGGTTAATAATAGGCAAGCTATAATCAGATAATCGGTCATAACATTTCTCATAAAATAATCACGTATGTAGACCAGATACCAACATGGTACATCTCTAATAGGAACTTTTTCACGGGTATATCCACAGCTGTTTTCTAGGTATACCGCAATTTGGTAAAAGTCAAGGTTTTAAAACCGCCAAAATTTTCTGCTATACCATTCCTACTCTATATATAACATTGCACTCTGTATATAAGTTTTTTTGTGTGTGTGTTTTTTTAGGACAACAGTATCTCTAGCAGAAAAGATATCCAAAGATGCCATTTTAAATTGTAATGAAATCTGTGTTTTTGAGACTAATGTAGACAGCGGAAATCAATGATTGATTTGAATTATTCAGCCTGACATGTTTGCTGATCCAAAATATTTTAAATGTTTCTCAAAATAAAATCTACCGTGTTCAAAGACCCAGACATTTAAAAAGAATCTGTTTTAGAGCAGTAAGCACTATTGTGAAACCGTGATATTTTTATCCAAGGTTATCATGCCATTAGAATCTTATACCGGCCCATGCCTACTTGAAGCCATAAATTTGTATTTAGAATTTATTTGGACCCCACACTTTAATTCATTTGAGTTTCATTAAATTTCTAAAAAGGATGATTTTATAGATCAAAATAAAAAACTTTGGAGAGATGTGTTTACACTATTTTCTAGAAAGTAACTAGAGAAAACAGTCACTAATAAAATACACTAGTGTAAACTGGTGTTACAAATCTCAGAGTTTCATTGCAGAAATTATGCAAAACAGTCTAGCTGTAAAAAAAAACCTAAATTGTATATTAGTTCACTTTACAATAAATTTTTTAAATTGAACTACATTCAGGGCAGAAAAAAAGCATGTAAATGTAAAACAAATTCAATATAACAATTTACAATGCAAGACTAGTTTAAGCTTGACACTTAAAACTAGCAACGTGCCTGTTGTTTAGCACTAGTTCAAATGTGTATGTGATTTATAATTTTTTTAAGTTGCACGTGTAATACATTTCTGATAGGCTATTTAGGTTTATGTACAGTCCTCGGCGTATATAAGTACACCTCTCACAAATCTATCTTTTTAAATCTATCTTTTAGGAAGCTATACAATATTATATTTGTGCATATACATTAGCTTAGTCAGTACTGAAGACAAATCTGGAGCTTATCTAACAAAATAACTTGCGACAAAGGTCCAAAAATTAGTACACCCAAATTAATGTTATAGAAAAATATTAAATACTAAATTAAAAAAGAGGAAAAATCAAGAGAAGCAAAAAAAAAAAGAAAAATAAATTAGTTGAAATTTTGTAGGTTGTAATAAATTTTTGCAATTGCTTATTTAATTGTATTAGCTTTCAATTTCTAAAAATGTTTGGTGACTAAAATATTATTTTAATAAATATATCTGTTAAATAAATCAGTTTTGTTTAAATGCACCAAGATACATTGCCTATATTCACTGAGAAATAGATAAAAATATTCATTTTCAAAATTGGCTGTACTTAAGTAAAACCTACAGTGCTCAGCATAATTAAGCTTTTTGTGTAATTTTCTTAGCCTGTTAGCTTGTGCTGGTGTTGGAGTTAAATCATGAGTTGTGATTGATGGTAAGCGTGCGCCTGTGTGTTTTAGCTCTGTGAGGTGTTAATCCCACTCAGGCTGACTTTGTGTCTCTGTGTCTCTTTAAAGAGATCTGAGCTGGCGTCTGTGCCAACCAGGGTCACGTATCACTTACAAAGGAGGCCTGTGCCAAGCCCTTATCGTGCTCAATAAGTGTGCCTTTAAACACACAGCTCATTGAGTGCTGGGCTGGAATGTCGGCTGGCCATTTGTGCATTGATGTGTTTGCATAGTTTCAAGTCATATTAATTGCCCACTGGGCGCTGGGGGGGAGATGCTGCTTTGATATGAAGAGCACATTTGTTAAGGACACAGAGAGGACAGAGTGGCTAAGTTTATTGGTGTATATTTTTTAAATTGACTAGTTGGTGTGGTGTAATGACTAGTTAGCTAAACTGCTCTTTAATGTCTATAGTACCCTCAGATTTTGTTCAAAGCTCTTTTTTTTTTGTGTGTTTTTGTGTTTTTTTACTAGTTGCACAGCTATACATTCTAAATGTTTTATACCTTTATTTGATTTTCATGCATCAAAACAAAAAAAGGTTAGTGCAGCTAATACAGCTTTAATCCCCCACCGCTCATATGATATGATTTTTTCTGAGAATCATTTGATTGTTTTTCTGAAAGACTTATGTAAACTATATTTTAACACTGTCCTAAATTTCTAAATAATTAAAAGTATATTAAATCGTTATGATTGAATGCTCTTAAATATTTGAGGAGGATAGCAATAGAATGTCTCATCTTAGACTCTTGTTTGATAATATATATTAGTATGAACTTGTATTTAAGATTGAAAAAACTATATGATCATTTAATATGCAAAGACGATAACATTTTATTTTTGTAAAAGTCTATATTATTTATCCAGACTGCATTTATTTGGTAAATGATAAAGTTATTTTTTTATTAAGCTGAGTTTACAGCTGTTAAAACTAGTCAGTAATGGCACATGATATTTATGAAATCATTGTTGAATATTTAATTCAATTCAATTCAATATTTCTTATAAAATTGTTAAAGTGCTGCTTTTTGAATGGAAAGTTAAAAAGAATAGACTTTAGTTTAAGAAAAAAGGTTTAATATACAGTTAAAGTCAAAATTGTTGCCCTGCTATAATTTGTTTATTAAATAATATAAAGTGCTGTGTAATAGAGTTGTTTTTTTGTTTGTTTTTTTTTGAAAAAACTATATGATCATTTAATATGCAAAGACGATAACATTTTATTTTTAAAACTAATTTTAACGTTTTAAAATCTAATTTCTAATAACACTTTTTTTTGTCTATTCCAAGATGACAGTACATACTGTTTTACTAGGTATTTTGCAAGATACTAGTATTTTGCTTTAAGGGCACCTATGATTTGGAAGCTGTTTGGACAACTGTCTGTGGGTATAGTGTCTACTGTCATATTGGAGGGATATAAACACAACAAGTCTATTTTTTTTTAATTCCTGATGTTAAAATAGGATCCAAATCTCTCCCATTTTGAGGCCCACCACAACGTGAAATAGGAGTGCAGTTTTCCACGCCCACTAAATTAATTGACAGCCGCATATTAACATGTCTCCGTAGTAACATGTATCAATCATACCAACAAGACTGGACATGCACAAAGTAACCGGGAATAAAAGATCTGCTGAGCTCTCTGTGATAATCAATTATCATCAAATGTGATCACGAATGAGTTTAACAAGTTTAAAAGTTTTTAAAACTGTGCATATCTGTAATGAATTACACGATTTTACAGTCTCTATCACCACAGCCGCATGTCAGTACAATTATAAAAGAAGACACTTCAATTCCGGTTTGTGGATGTAAATCAAAAAGATTTATTTTGTACATTAACATAAAGAATATCCATACAGCAGTGGATATTAACCTGTAACCTGTCACAATTGCTTGCAAAACTTTTTGCGAAGTTGTGTGTGTGTGTGTGTGTTCGCTGTCTGTGTGTGCATGAACTTTGTAATGACATTGTGTGTGACTCATCATTGCAGAAAGGCTTGAATTAACTTCAGTAGTATTTCTCACAAACGCTGTTTCTCACTGTGCCGTTTATCTGACGCAGTCGAGGTGGAGATTGAGTCCAGGTGGAGAACGGTGGGCGGGGAGAACTAGCATTAAAGGCACAGGCAGCAAAAACAGCCACAGTGTGTTTAGACCAGACAATTACAATATCCTGAAAGGTGTAATAAATAATCTGATGGGTGTTTTGAGCGTAAATTTTACAGACACATTCTGAAGACGCAAAAGACCAAGACTGGACTGATTTTAAAGGCTTAACTAATTAATCAGGTAACTAGACAAGTTAGTTTAATTAGGTAAGTCTTTGTAGGCCTCTGTTTCTGAATCCAATAGAATCCACTCTGAATCCAGAGTGGTCTAATATTGACCTCAGCAGTTGAAAAAAACTTTCTCTAGAAAAAAAATATCATGGAAAGTACCGTGAACTTTCTTTGCTGTTAAACATCACTTGGGAAATATTTGAAAAATGTGTATTTAATACATGTTATACTTTGTTTCTAAAATATGAAGACTAGTCATCCACCATGACTCCTCGTGTGTGTGTGTGTGTGTGTGTGTGTGTGTGTGTGTTTGTGTGTCCTTCCTGACAGCCGCTTACACTGTGTTCTCCTCAAAGTGCCGCCGTCTCTCAGTAGTAAAGGCATGGCATGCGTGTCATCTGTCTGTGACACACTCCCTCTTGACGTATGGACATGGTCGTTTGTGTGATTCCTAAACATGCAATTCCACTCTGTCTGTCCATGGCCCTGGTGACCCGGGCCGGGTTTTGGTCAGGTGCTCTGAATGGCAGAGAGAGATGACAGACGGCTGTGTGCCTTTCCTCATCTTTAACACACAAAGGCACACGCACGATTGGAAAAGAGCTTTGTAGGACTGTTGTCTGGGGCCAGACGTTGGGGAGGAGGGCATTCTTTGGACTGTGAGGGGAATCTTAAGAGGGAGGATGTGATGCTCGGGTTTCCTAATAGACTTGGATCTCAGCTCTGTCTCTGGCATCGGGCGGCTCTCAGCACTCTCATAATCATTATGTTCACTGAATGTCTTTTCATTGATTCAGTCTGCAGTCCTGAGCTAAACACGACATGTTAATCTTGCATGCAGATACTGCCCATTTTTTTCAGTGTGTCCACGTTAGGTTAATCAGCCTCACAAGGATGTCAGGCAAGCTGGGTGTTCATACGCAGTCAACCACATGAACATCTTTGCTGCACAATCAGTCTAGTCCGATGTTTTTTTTTCCACTGCTGAAAGTTAAGGGTGGGAATCAGGGTGGGAGCCCCACAATACGATACGATATTATCACAAAATCTGTTTCATGATATGATATGGTCAAGATTTATTTTATATTTTGTTATCCTGTGATATATTGCAATTTATGACCTTTTTTAACCAGACATCCTGACCAGCACTTTAATTAAAACCTGTCTTGAAGGGCACCTATTTTACCCCTTTTACAAGATGTAATATAGGCCTTTGGTGTCTCCAGAATGTGTCTGTAAAGTTTCAGCTCAAAATACCCATCAGAATATTTATCATAGCCTCCAGAATATGCTCATTTTGGTGTCTGAATACATTGTAGCTGTTTTTGTAGCCTGTGGCTTTAAATGCAAATGAGCTGCTTCTTCCAGCCCACTGCTCCGATGTGCATGTCTGCTTCTCCTGCGTTATAGCAGTCAGTGACAGAGATGGACTCGGATGAAGCTGAAATACAGCTCATTAGTCAAAAATACTAAGTAAGTTTGTTGTTTTTGTGGTGGAGTTTATTCAAGCCTTTCTGAAATGAGTCGCACTCAAATGCTGTTTGCAGAACACTCGCGCATAAGCACGTTTACTGTCGTTGTGATTACAGTGGTTAAGAATTTGACAGCGATTTTACTGTCTTTATTACAAACATGCTCTGTTTTTAAAACATTTTAAATGTATAAAACATAAAAATCACAGAGAGATGTAACAAATATATTAATCCCACTTTATTTGCAAAAAAAAATTTCTGTGAACATGTCAATCAATTCAGTGGGCGGATAAAACCGCACTCCTACGTCATGTTGCGGTGGGCCTCAAAATCATAGGGGCTTGGGTCCTATTTTAACCTCATGAATTAAAAAAAAAAAAAAGAGATTTGTTGTGTTTACGTCACTCCAATATGACAGTGGACACACTATACCTACACACAGTTTTGTACAAACAGCTTCAATGTTGAATGTACTTTTGTGATGTTGCCAATTTTATTATACTAACTTGCTGCATGCTAAAGGTAACCACGCTTACCAATATAAACAACCAATTCGTGGACTGTAAAGAAATTAATTGTATTATTGAACTAAATAGTATAATAAAATATTGGTAATATGGTAGTCTATGTATTAAGATTGTATTGTGGCAGAAAATATTGTAATGCAGTGCTAAGTTTACAAGCTGAAAATGTCTGTTTACAGCTGTATTTATTGTTGCCCACTTGCGGTCAAACAGACAAAAATGTGTCTTGAAACCAGCTGTAAGTCTATTGGACTGTTTGTTTTTTCAGAACTGACTACTTTTAACCTATCAAGCTTTATTTTTGTAAAAAATATATATTTAAAAAAGAATAATTGTTCAGTTCACAGCATTTACAGTGAATCATGCTACTCTGAGATACTGAAAACCAGATCAAAAGCTGCTCAAATATAAACCAAAACACAGTGCTGTGCTTCACTTTGAAACACATAGCATGATACAGTATCCAATCCATAAATTTAATTAGACTCTGCAGCCTTTTATTTTAAAAAATCACAATATCGATTTTAGTTCATTCAACAGATGCATTTTGAATTTACGGAAATTACCTTTAAATTGAATTGAGATCAGTTTGTTTACATTTACAGCCTGCCTGTTATCTTGTTAAACCCTTTAAAGTTAGAAGCTACCGTCTTCACTGAGTAGTGCATCTCTAGCTGAACTGTAGTAATGACGTTAAGTGTGTATGACTTTGACTTCACCCACTGAACTCATTTGACCCACTATTCTCTCTCTGCCTCAGACACAGCATGAGTCTGTCTCTTAAAGCCAGCATGTCAGACTTCATCTTTGTCATGACTTGTTCTTGTGCTTTTTAAAAAAAATTTTTTACATTGCATACACCTCAAATACAGCACAGATAAATATTAAATCTTTCCATCTGAAATACATAAAAGTATGTGGTTTTATGCAAGTATTCTTAGTGTGTCCTTATGAAATCAATGCAGTTGTTTCTTTGTTTGGAGATAAATTAACATTTATTCCGATGTTTTGTCAGTCTAACTTACAAATTTCTTTCTAAAAAGTTAAATACTTATGTATAATATATCTATATACATGTTTCTAATGCTTTACATATATTTGTAATTTTCTGCAGACAATGCATGCTGTTTTTTTTGTAAAATTTAGATTTATATTTAATATATATAAAAACAAATTAACATAAAATTCTGGTATAAAAATGGTATAAATATTTCACAACATTAATCACAGTATTAACTGTAATTCTGATCAAATACATGCAGCCTTGGTGAGAAGAAAATTGTAAGAATTTTTTCCTGATTTGAAATATTTGAACACTGGTGAATATGCAACAAGTAATTTGAATAAACCAGTTACCCTACTGAAAGGCATTGCTGCTATTTATTCATTTATGTTTTTATTTTATTTATAAACACTTGCTAAGTTTGCTGGTTGTGCATGTGCAAAAAAGGCAGCATAGGCTTTTGGTGTTATCACACCAAGTTAATCTTATTTATTTCTATTTTTAGTTTATTTTATATCTTATGATTGATATTAAAGGGATACATCACCCTCCAAGTTTCACAAACCTGTTTGCATTTCTTTCTTCTGTTGAACACAAAATATTTTGAGGAAAGCTGGAAACCCGTATCAGTTGACTTTCATAGTATTTGTTTTCCTACTACGGAAGTCAATGGTTCCCGGTTTCCAGCTTTCTTCAAAATATCTGCTTTTATGTTGTGCAGAAAAAAGGTGCGAAACCACATGAGAGTTAGGAAAAGTTTCATTTTGGGTGAGAACTCTCGCTATGTGTGTCAAAAGTTTAAAATGCTTAAATTTTTAAGATGGCTGCTTTCTGTCCCTCTTGTGTCTAGCTCTGTTAAAACTTAATGAACTTTGTGAACTACCACAGAGTCTTGTCTTCAAGTCACTGCTCTATGTCTATTCAGTTTTACAGGACTAAGTTGAGACTGACTAGTCTGTTTGCTCGTGTGTGTCGTGTCTCCAGCAGCTGAGACGAGAGCTGGTGGAAACGAGTCATGTGTTCGTTTGTGAGTAAGCCTGGCTTGGATTTCAGTAGGCCATATCTTTAGTCACCCTCCCCGTTTTTCATGTGCTCGCACACTTTTCCAGCAATGCCTCCAAGTGACATTAAGTGACCGGCTGGTTTATCCACTGCGCTTGCTGGCGTCCGTCCATCCATCCGTCCGTCAGTCAGTCTGCATCAGACCACTGGTGGTCAACACACTCGCTCCAGCCGCTCTCCCTCGAGGCCTGTCTCTCCTCAGCATGGGTCACTCAGAGTTCTGCCGGCCCCTTGCTATTTATAAGTGGCCGTAAAGTCAGGTCTGCTCTGGATGGGCACATGCAAACCTCTCCATCACACTTATTCTAGAGCGGCCACATATTTGTGTGCTGTAGGATACTACTTTGAATCTATGAGCAGATACTGTAATGTTGGTGTGTGTGTGAGTGAGAAAGCGTCTGCATTTGTCTTCTGGGAGTGACTGTGGGTCCGGCTCAGAGGAATGCATGGCCTTTGCCGGTAACTGGCTTTGATCAGACATTCCTGTGGGAGCCTTTTCTTTCTCTCTCTCTCTTCTCATGCTCATTTTGTCGCTCCTTTTTTTTCCTTCCTCTTCCCAGTGGGCTGCATATGGAAAGGGGGAATTTTTTTTTTATAGAGGTAAACATTAAGTGGGAGGGGACAGTACTATTGAACGGTGGTGAGGCTGCTGCTGAAAGCAATAGAGAGCTGAAATTAGGGATTCGCTGCACAACAGAGCAGGAGGAGCAGGCAGTGACAGAAGGAAAAGGGGCTCACAAACGTCTGTGTTTATCCATTGAGCTGTTGTCCTTAACTAAGGTGTCACTGGGGAGGCACTACATTGCCATGTTTGAAGCCACTCCGAATGTCATGCTCAAGCCCACAGAGTCCTGGAGGGAGTCTCTTCTAGACCACAGAGTCATGGACCTTTTCTTCACTGTAAGTACAATCTTTTTTTTAAATGATGTAACATTTAATTTAACAGAATGACATTTAGGGTTTTTTTTCGTGTGTGTACCTGCTTTTCATCATGTTTAATCATATGCTTCATTCTTCATTTTTTTTTCCAATACTAATGTTCTGTAATGATGCAGAGTCAGAACCAGTATTAAATAATCAATATTGAGCAGATATCAAGAGCTGAAGCATATATGGCACAGTTAAAAGTAGTGAGCTGCACTTTTATATGAAACACAATGCAAAATGTTCATGTGATGCTTTGCAAACAAAGACACTAGAAGTCCATTCTGGCTTTTTTTATAATTTAAGGAAGGAAAAATTGGGAGGAGAAATGTGTATATAATAAAATATCACACACACACTGTTTTTTTTATTCTCATGTTTACAAAAAGTACAATAAAACTAATATTTTGAAATGCTTTTACAATTTAAAATAACTTTTTGAATAAAAGATTTGTTATAGATTTCTATTGTAACATTTTCACTAATCTACACATTGATTAATGCATCCCTTTTGAATAAAGCACTCACTTATTTTTACATTTATCTTTAATGACTGGACCTTTAAATATAGAGTATATTATGTATTCTTTCATAGCTTTCAAAAGTCATGCTTTTCTTGAATTTATGCTTTTGATTGATACTCAATCTGTGGGTCACACAGCTGTCCCAAAGCAAACTGTTTTTTAGTAATGGTTGGGGGTTTCATGGCAGTAACGTCAACATTACAACCAATTGTTGAAATTGTCAACTAAATGATTATTACAGTTTATGCATTAAAAACACTGAGATGTAAATCTTTCATGACTATTGAGTATATTATAATAATCCATAGTTCTTTTTTTATTGTGAACGTTCTAGTTCAGTATGAAGATTGTTGAAAAAAAATTACCAGCCAAGAGCAGTGAAGATTTTTTTTTATTATTTTATCAGTGTTGTTTGATTTGTTGTATTTTTTAATTGCCCGTTTTAAATTAATCATTCAAAAAAATTGATTTAGTGTAGTATTTCTTTGTTTTTTGGTGTGTGTAGTTTAGTGTTATTTAGTGTAATACAATGTTTCAGCTTAAAATGGGCATACATTTTTCACTGCCAATCATTTCACTTATTTTTTTTTATTATATA
>CAIGQZ010032266.1:6188234-6216415 GCA_903798205.1 Danio tinwini | reverse complement strand
AACCTCAGGTTGAGTTGGCACAGCAAAATACTAGAATCCCAAAAAAGAAAAGAGAAAAACACTTATTCCACAATATCAAGTTGCTGATAATATTTTTATCCATACAAGCCTCAAATTAGCAGATTAGAAAGAAAAATCTGCTGAAAAAACAGCTGAAAGTTTCCTAAATTTAACTTGTTAACTTTCTTTTTTTATGCTTTACATTTTAGGAAGAAAAAGAAAAAAAATACAAATAATACAAAATACAGTAACACATCGGAACTTAAATGAATAGATCACATTAACAAATACATATAAAGATCAATTTACACTGTGTAAAGGCATAAGTGCAATCCATTTCTCCCAATATTGCAGGTATTTGTCCATTTGTAGTTATTTGTAACAAAGTCATCCTCTCCATATTTTAAATGTTAAATACGATATCCAACCATGAAGATTTTGTAGGGGATTCGAGTTGTAGCCACTTTCGGTTACAGCTTTCTTACTGGTTGCTAGAAGTATTTTTAATGAATACTTGTCTTTTATCATTAAGTTGACTGCAATATTTCGCAGTTAAATTGTTGTAAAAGAAAAGTTCACTCCATCACCAAAAATATTTCATATTACTTGCATTACATCCTGCCTATGACTGAATGGCTGGGCAACTCCAAAATATGTAAAAAAAAAATAGTTTGCTAAGTCTTTCCCACATTTCCTTCAGCACTGTCCCCTATCCTTCTCCTGTGTTTGCATGCATGTTAACTTGGGGGTTATAAAGTATCTGGTAAGATTCCTCCAGCAAAAATCTTGCCACATACCAGAGCTGGAAGTAGTCTTCCTCTGAGATAACTAGGTTGGATTCTCTCTCATTTTCGAATGTCATTTGTTGAGTGCTCCTTGGTGGATTGGTTGGAAGCTGGTTGTTTTTAGAGATGTCAATAACTTAATCAATTAAGTTGGGGGAATGGTTCTCCAAACATCTAATCTCACTATTAAAGTTGACCCTGGTTTGCAGGTACCTAAAGAAATCAAAATTGTCCAGATTGTACATATCTGAGATTTCCTGAAAACTATCTAAGCTCCCATTTGAGGAAATTAAAACTAAAAGTAGTGATGTCAAGCCTTTACCAAACTTGAAATGTCCTATCAATCGTAGCTGGTTTAAAGTCAGGGTCAAATGCTTCCCATTTAATTAATCTAGACTGTTTAAGTAGTGGAGAATTACACTCTTTAATCCAGATTAACCTAGTTCACTTTCTAAGGTAAAAATACACCAAAATATATGGAAAATTTAATTAAAAAAGTAATAATACTTTTCCCAGGGATGGATTGCGGCTGGAAGGGCATCCGCTGCGTAAAATCGTGCTGGATAAGTTGGCGGTTAATTCCGCTGTGGCGACCCCTGATTAATAAAGGGACTAAGCCGACAAGAAAATGAAGTAATAATACTTCACATTATTACTGTTTCAATGTAAAATTGCTGGAGTAAGTATAGCCTGGGTGACTGAGTGACTTTTTAAATGGGAAAATAAATGCTGGCTTTTTGAGAACAACCTTTAGATATGGAACAGCTAAAGATGGAGGGCTAAACAAGAACTACATGAGTAATGAGCCAGGTTGAAACGTTCATCAGCCATGTGTCAGAGCAAACATGATGATGTCTAGACCACGGCTCTTATAGACTCTGACATTAAGATTGTTTGGGAGTTCAGTGAAGTCTCTTTGGAGCTGAGCATGATGTTGAGCGGTTAGATGCTGGTTCCTCAGGGTGTTGTTTGGGCAATGTGATATTTGGTGGTATTTACAGCGGGTGGGGGAATGTTTTTGTTAAAGGATGAAGAGGACTCAGCTGTCACACCCTCTGTGTCTCTTTACGAGTCTACTTGTAATTGTGTGTGTGGTGTGTGCTCAATGTTTCTCTAGGCCAGTGCCAGGGGATCTGTGTGTGTATATAGGGTGAGTTATTGAGCGGGAGGCCGAGTGTTCGTGTGTCGGCTTGTCAGCGGCGTGTGTGTGTGTGTGTGTGTGTGTGTGTATTTGCTGTCATGTCAGCTGTTGCTTCTCACCTCTCAGCTGTGCCCTGAACAGACGAGGGGGCGTCCAGACACGCGCTGCTGGGGTCAGAGGTGACTAGAGATGAGCTGCAAGATTAGACTCTGAACTCTGGATCCAAAGCCCCGTTAACAGCCTCCAATCTTCCCCCAGGTGGTCCGAGTAGAAGGAGAGCTGTGGTCCTCCGTGAGGGAAGGGAAGTGTTTGGAAAGATGCAGAAAAAAAAAAACAAGTGCAACTTAAAATAACCCTCATATTCGCTCTGCATCTAATAAAGTCTTGGTTGTGCTAACATTTTCCTACCAGCCAAATCTGACTGGAGGGTGTTTTTGTTTGTGGTTTTAGTGTAGGTTTGTTCTTTTACACCCTCCGTCTTCACATGTACTTATATAGTAACAAACAGTCAGATTTTTATATATATTCATAAAATGGGTAAGAGTCAGACAAAACATGTCTGGGTTGCAATAAAAACTTAAAAGCTTACAGGAAAATATTGCTTATCCATAAATTAAGTTTAATTTAGGACCTTATTATTTTTTTTCATCAAATTGTGACAGTTAAGCACATTTCTTCCAAATTGTCATTGCAACTTTCTCAAGAATACTTTTTAGAAATGTGATATGGATTCTTAGTAGTGGTGTAACGGATCACAAATCTCACGGTTCTGAGTACGCTATGGTTTTTTTTTTTGTCATGGATCGGACCATTTCTTTGGATCAGCCAAAAAGGGAGCAGATTAATATAATTTGCTTTCTGTTTATTACAAAAACAGCACAGCTAGAAACTTTTGGTTTTAACAAACCGAACTTAGAGCCTGTAATTTCATAGAAAAATAATATGAAGAAATAATCTTTAATAAAAAATAAATAATATTTAGTACTGTAAAGAATTACACAGTAATTTTAAAAGTACAGTGGTTTTTATCTAGCTATAAACCGTTATCGCAGTAATTCTGTGTTGTTTGACTGTTTGTAACTTCATAACTAGCTAAAAAAAATAAAGACTCCATCTCTTTTTTGATTTTTGCTTTTTTCAAACACCAATTTGAATGCAGCAACTCAAAGGATTAATAAACATATGCAAGTCACCATCATTTATAATGCATGTTGTGTAGGTGTTGAGATCCCAAACTTTTAATAATTAATCATGCAGCTTACACTGAATGCATTAATGCAGGCTAAACATTTTGTGATTGAAAACACCTTTAATGAAACCAACACATCCTGAGTAACCCACCACAACTTTTTCCGTTGTCATTATATTTTACAGGAAAGCCTAAATGCTTTCATACATGCGATTTGAATTACACAGGAAGCAATCTCTCTGTGATCATCATAAATTTAGGATTAATCTACAAGTAAAAAACTATTAATCAAAGGACCACGTGTGTTCTGTGATATTTTTTTTAATTTTAAAACATTAAATGTTGCTGTCATAGTTTATTTGAATATTAAATTGATTTTTGAGTTGGAACACTGAGAACATTTTATGTTTTGAAGAATAAAGCCTGAATTCAAAACACCTTGTCAACCAACCTTTTAAATATTTGTCTTTAGGTTTTTTTATAGTTTTTTTCTCAATAATTGTTTTGAGGAGGAATATACTTGTATTGCAAAGATTTTGTAGTTCATTTACTTTATTTAAATATGTTTTGTGTTGCAATAAGATTTGTTTTATTTATTTGAAATGCAGAATGAATTCAATGTTGTCACTTTGTATGTACTTTAGTTCTTTTTAATGTATTTTGGCATTTTTCATATTTCTTACACCGTTTATTCTTCTAAGTTTATGTAAATTTCAACTTTTACAAGTTCATTACTAAAAACATTTATGTAAACATTTAATGTACCATGAACGAAAATTAAAATGAGTATTTTTATTAGCAAAGGTTAATAAATGCCATACAACTATTATTAAAATGTTAGTTAATGCATCAATTAATGGAAACCAATGAGACCCTAATGTAAAATATTTTAGTTTATAGTTTTTTATAGTTATAATTTATAATAAAAAAAAAAGATTCTTGAAGTTTACCCTCATCAGTGAGTGTTTAGTGCAGAGCATTGAGTTTTAGAAGCTGAGCTCAGATTGTGACTCAGAGCATGTGCGTGGTTTGTTTATGGTATAAACACAATCAAGGCTTGTTATGGCACTTTGAGTATAACGCTGTCGTGAGGTGATTGATTGTGGCCTCTGATTCTGTAACAGGATCTGAACCCGCTGAAAATGTGGCTGGAGCAGCGAGCGGTGAGAATAGAAAGCTGGAGAAGGTCTAATCCTCCCCGTGGACAGACACAAGGCTTTGTCTTTTCTCTATTTATAGGTCTCCCTGCTGCTTTACTCTCTCGCATTCGTTTTGGAGAGCTACCTTGTCTTGTTTTGATTTAGACTGCCTCCTCGCCCCCTGCCAGACTCTAACTATAGTCGGACTCAAGGCGATTGGCATAGTTTGCATGGCGTGGATGTTCTTCAGCGCAGCTGTTTTACAGGGCATGCTGCTCACTGAGCGCTGGCCTTGTACTCTTTTCTTTCTTCTCTCTTTCCCTGTTTCCCTATCCAATTCTCTCTCTCTCTCTCTCTCTCTCTCTCTCTCTCTCTCTCTCTCTCTCAAACACCCCTCCTCTCCCCCCTCCCTCTGTTCTTCAGCTCAAAGGATGATTTCACACCGCTTTAGCAGACAGGGCTGTGTATGGTGTGTTAGCGTTAGCACTTTACCCAGTGGCTGATGTTCACGTGTGTCTGTAGAAGCTGGTATGTGTTGGGGAAATGCAGCTTTAGCACTCAGATTCTCCAGAAGGCTCCATACGACTCCGTGCACCTCTTCACACAGCATCTCCAGCAGAACGTCTGGCGAACAGACCAGCGAGAGTAAGATTCCAGGGCTTTAGGAAAGAAAAAGAGCAAAGGAGTGTGCCAAACATCCACATGTGCCGGAGTGTGGAGTCGGTCCTCTCAGAAACGTTCAGCCGTCTCTCCGACTATATAGCGATCGCTTTTACGCCACTCGTCTTTGGACTATTGGTGATTGAGAAGCTGGACTGATTGATTAGTTTGCGTTTTGGTGGCCTGGTGTTTGTATTTTTTCGTTAGTTGTCAAAGGTGAGGGGTATTCACCGATTTTTCTCCGTTAATTGTTTCACAGAGCAGAAGGTTTGGGAGACTTGCGTGAGATGAGATATGGAAGACAGACTCTCGTATTGGTGCGTACGAGGGAGGAGAGAGAAAGTATGTTTTTGTATGTCAATGAGAGAGGCTTTTCTCTGTGATTCAGGGAGACTTTGTGTGCGCTCCCCAGCCTGAGTGTTTTGTCAGCTGCCCATGGGCCGGTCAGCAGTTCCTCCTGGACTTTTTGAGGGGGCCTGTCTGGCTTTTTTTTACATTGTAGAGTTAATACCTACAGTCTCTCCAGTCTCTTCTCTGTCAAACGCTCAAGATATGATCGCTTTCTTTGAAGAAAAATGTGTTGATGTTGGATGTCTTTTATCGCTGGTATACAGACATTAAAATCCTTTCTTGTGTTTATTGGAACGTTGGTGGTCTGGGATCAGGCATGCTCCTTTTAGTGGGTTTTTGAAGATGAGATTGGTTCTTATCATCATATTGACTAATGGCAGGTAATAGCGTGCGTTTCAGCCCTTGTGTCTTCTTGTCTTGTAGGTGCACAGAAAGATCAGAGAGGACTCGGACATGGCGCAGGACTCTCTTCAGTGCCTGGCTCAGCTGGCCTCAATGCATGGTCCTATCTTTCCAGATGAAAGTGCTCAGGTGACCTACCTGGCCCACCTGGTGGAAGGATTACTCAACATGATCAATGGGTGCGTTTCTCTGAGACCTCCAGTCCTGCTTGTTGTCATTCACAAATGAACTGGTTTTAATTAGAGGATGATGGCATAGTAGTTTTTAATGCATAGAGGAACATGACTGAAACATGTCTTTGTTTTTATTTTACATAAAATTTTATTTTACATGAATTGTTTCTATTTTAATAATTGTTATATTTAGTGACTTTTAATCAAATTAAAGCAGTTTAAACCTCTTTGTGGTCTTAAACAGCCTTCATTTTCTTTAGGTTAATGGGCCAGACATGTTCTTGACAATTCCACCGTATAATAGAGTTCGAAACTTACCAGAGAAATGACAGCTGGTGCCCTGTTTATTCATGATAATGATGACAATATTATGATATTTTAATTATATGTATTTTATTTATGTATTTAGAATGCTTAAATAGTTTTATTTACCTAACTAAATAATATATTAAATCTTGTAATATTTATAACAAAAATAATAATAATACATTTACAACTGCTACTAATATATCATTAATTATTCAATATTTGTATTGTTAATTCATAAATTGAGCATAAATGAAGAATTACTCCTGAAATCCTGTCCCTGATTAGGGATGCAACGATTAACTGATTGTTAACCGCACTTTAATTCATCACAGTTAATTGTAAAGGTTTCTCAAAACTGTGTTGCTGCACAGAACATGCTTATGCACAGTTATGGCAACTGCGCTAGTTTAAAGTTCTGAGCTTGTACATAATACACACACACACTGGATTAAAGGCTGATTTTAACTGTGGCTGAAGCTACTAAATAAGGACCATTCATATATCCCGTCTTTTGTGCGCACAAGTTGGTTATTTTCAAAGTAGGCACGCTGCTTGTGTTCAGTGTAAAATTATTACTTGTGTTTAAATGCCAAAAACTTTTTATTTATTTTGAAGTCCAAAGAGAAATGGATTATTTTATTTCTATTATTTGTACTGCATTAATTGGTTACTGAGCAGCAATAAATAACACTTTAAAATATAAGGAGCTTTCAGGTGATTTACTAAACTAGTAGTTTTTTTTTTATTTAATGAATGCATAATAATCGTGATAACCGTGAAACCGTGATTATTTCTCATACTATAATCATACAAACAAAATATATAATCATTGCATCCCTACCCCGGATATTGTCCATTAATAAAGTTAGATTTTGACACTGTTGTACAGCATGCATTTGCATATCTGCGTGTTAGTGGTGGCATTGTAAACGCTCTGTAATGTCTATAAAGATGGAATGATGTCTCCGCAGCTTTAAATAACACACATTCTCTCATACACTGCTGTTTGGAATTTGAGAACAAGCAAGCAAGTTCGGGGTCTTTCGCTCTCTCTCTTTCTTTCTCTCTCTCTTTCTCTCTCTCTCTCTCTCTCTCTCTCTCTCTCTCTCTCTTTCTCTCTCTCTCTCTCTCTCTCTCTCTCCCCAACCTCCCTCTGTCTCTGCCATTCTGTAATCACCTATTCCTGGAGCATTTTTCCAGTTGCATCATCGGAAAACCATGCGGCAGGTCCGCCAATCTGCTGTGATTGAACTCTTCTGCTTACAATTTAAATCCATCTGATATGGGTTAGAGCCACAGTTGGGAGCATAAAGAAAGGCAGACCTCGAGTGCTCTTTCAAACTTAAGAGGGAAAAAAACATGTGTTCCCAGAATCCAGGTAGTTTGCCAACACAACAGCAGTTCAGTGTGTAGTAGAAATATCCCTGTCCTGCAGGTAGTTGTGCCTATTGATGGATTATAAAGGGGATAATTCACTCAAAAATGAATATGCTCATTTGTTACTCATCCTCAAGAGGATATTCTGAAGAATGTTGGAAACTGGCAGCCATCAACATCTATATTAGATAAGAAATGCTATAAAAGACAGTGGATAAACCAGTTTCCAACATTTTAAGTATGTCTTTGTGTTTATCACAAGATAGAAGTGCAAATAAGTTTTGCAATAAGTGAAGGCTGAGTAAATGATGACCATTTTAATTTTTGAGTGAACTATCCTTTTAAGTAAACCTGAAATGTTCAATTACAATAGATTTGGAGTGTATCGCATGTGCACAGTTTACTTTGATCCACTGCAGATTCATGCTGTATCTCACACCCTAGATAAACCCAGTTAAGAGAACAATGATGGAGGGTGGTTTTGTGGAGAACATTTAACTGTAAGGCCTCTGACTATAAATATTTACTGTATTGTTCTGTCTTTTTTTTTTTTTGATAGTATTGAGATTGAGGACTCTGAGGCCGTGGGCATCTCTAACATCATCAGTAACCTCATCAGCACATTTCCTCGAAGCGTTTTGACGGCACTCCCAAATGAACTCTTTGCCTCTTTCATTAACTGTCTCACACTTCTCACATGCTCCTTCGGTCGCAGTGCCGCCCTGGAGGAGGTGGTGAGTACTGCAAATCACTGCAAATACACAAAGTTACAAATATACAAAGTTATTCATATATACTAATTTATATAATTAATATTAATTATATAAGTATAAATTAAGAATGAGAAAGAATAAAAAATTTAACCAGTGTTATTTTTCACACCCACATTTACAGCTGATATTGGCACTGAAATAAATTTCACTTAGATTTAGTTCTTTATTCAGTTGTGGTCAGTACACTGAAAAGAAATGCTTTTCTCCTGTTTCAGCTAGAAATTCTTAAATCAAAAAGCACTTTCAATTTAAGTGAGTTTTTCTACAAGCAAAACAATATTCCAGTGGTTCAGTAGGGTGAGGAAAACAATCTCATTTCAAACCAAAACGGGTAATCATGTTTATCTTCAATTATTTTATCGAAAGAAATTACTTTATTAAAAAAACTATATATTTTTAGTAATGTTTGTATTTGTGAAAATACAATACAAATTTGTGATTTATTTTTTTTTATCAAATTCAAATATCAATCAGAACATACAATACAGGGACGTGAAAAACTACTTTTACGCAAATACATATAGTATGAAACAATTTTGTTAAAGCAATGAGAATGGGATTCAAGAGTGTGAGCTTTTTCAGAGCACACTGTCAATCCAGTAACTTGTTAATATCAAGCAAATATTATCCCGCATATATTGTTCTCATCCATGGTTTTCTAAACTGAAACGTAATAGTTTCCTCAATGTTATGCATTTTATAACTGCTTTCATTTTAGTATGTTTTGAAATGTCATTTAATAATTTATTCAATTTGCACAGCCTGATCTTTCAGACATAATTTTATCAGTTTAATTATGATGTGTTATTGATGGTGAAAACATTTTTATTTTAAGGACTTTTGATGCATAGAAACCTCCAAAAGAAAAGCAGTTATTAGAAAAATAAATGCTAAATAGCTGTTTAAAAATGTTGTATCCCTTTCAATCACTTTAATGCATGTTAATTTCTTTTGAAAAGTACTGGCTCTAGACTTCTGAATGGTTTAATATAGTAGAAAAAGATTCTTATTAATGTTTAGTTTATTTTTTTAATGTACACAGTATTGATATTGATGATAATAGTAGTAATGAAGTAGAAATATTGAATTATTAATATTATTATAATATAGGTACTATTAAATATAATGATTTAATTTAATGGTTAAGATCAGCACAAAAAAGTATGTACTTTTTATAACTACCTTTTTGGGACAGTGATGAAATTTCAAGAAAGAATGGAATGCAAAAAAGTGTGTTGTGTGAAATAGTTAGGTAAATAAGTCACGTCTGTCTATTTGTCTCCAGCTGGATAAGGATGACATGGTGTACATGGAGGCATATGATAAGCTGCTGGAGTCATGGCTGACGCTGGTGCAAGAGGATGAGCACTTCCCCCGGGGCTGTTTTGTCCAGCCGGCCGTGCAGGTCTTCAACTCCTACATCCAGTGTCACCTCGCTGCTCCTGACGGCACCAGAAACCTGGTCAGAATCCACATTCACATCTTTGCTAAATCCCATCTGTTAACATTGTCAGGATGTCTCTGGCTTTTCAATTCGTTGGTAATTTGTTGCTTTTCTTGCGAGTCTTTTTTGTTGACTTTGTGGTTTGCCTTTCATCTTAATTAAAATGGAAAGCATGGAGCGCAACAAATGTCGAAAAATGGCTTTCTTTCAGCCAGCTCCAGCAGATGGTTAAGTCATATTCTTTACTTTGTCTTGTTAGACTGCAAACGGTGTCGCTTCTCATGAAGAGGAAGAAATAAATGAGTTGCAGGAGGACGACAGAGAACTGTTCTCAGATCAGCTAGCCAGTATCGGCATGTTGGGCCGCATTGCTGCAGACCACTGTATACCTCTGCTCACAGGGTACAGACACACACTCATTTCAGAGAAACCACTGTAATAAACAACCACTGTGAGACTCACGTTTCTCATCTGTCTGCAGATTGTTGGAAGACCGAGTCACGCGGCTTCATGGGCAACTCCAGAGACACCAACAGCACCTGATGGCCGCTGCGGACCCCGACACGGTGGACCGAAAAGTTCTAGATGACCTTTACGAAGACATTCATTGGCTCATATTAGTGTCAGGTCAGTGTCGTTCTTAAAGCTTTCAATTAAAAAATGTGGTCATTTACTTGTGTGATTGAGTAAAATGCCATTTTTGATTTATTCCGTAATCTGATGACATTTCTATCAAATTTCAAATAAAATGTTGTCGTTTATATAACAAAATTGGGTTGTGTTTTTTTGGCACGTTTATATTACATATTGACAAAGCAGCACATATTGACAAAGCAGCATGTTTAACATCAGATGAGTTTTTTTTATCAGAATTTAGTGGAATTAGCATGATTTTAGACACAACAAATTAATAAATGTGTTACTCTAAGGCTGCATTTACACTGCATGGTTCAAGTGGCTCCATTCCAATTTCATCCAATGTCATGTGGCACAGATCGGATATGGCCCATGTACGTGTAAGCAGGAAAAAATCACATGGATTTTGATTTACTCAAATCAGATTCAGGCCTTGTTCATATGTAGAAATTTATCCGATATAAATCTGATCCGTGCCCTCGTGTCTGCAGTGTAAACAGGTAGATCAGATTTTCTTCTGTCAATGCGAGTCGCGCATCATTAAAAACCATAGCGAATGACGTCAAGTCTGACGCTTTCATTTTAGAACAGATTTCAGTCCCAAACCTTAAATCTCGTACACGAGCACTAAAAAAAGCTTTTAGATTGTCATGTAACACAAGTATTTAAGCACTTTAATGAGGGAGCAATATCTGCCACGTAACCAATATAAACTACTATAAAACTATTGCATAGATCACATGCATAAATCACTTTATAGACATTACATTAAGTTGCCCACTGGTTTAAAAAGGCCTAGATTAAAAGATGGCCAAATGAGAACTTTTCTGTCATAATCTATTGTAAAACAAATTGTCAAAAATATATATTTTTTAAATGAAACCCTGGAATGGAGCTGTCAGCATCCGCTCTTTTTTTATATATATATATATATATATATATATATATATATATATTCTCTCTCTTCTTTTCTCCTGTTCATTGCGCCTTTGCCATGTGCAAGTTAAATATAGACAATCGGATATGAGTCACTTTTAAAAGATGATGTAAGTGGGTCATCAAAAAAATGGAATACAGCCACAAAATCGGAATTGACCATCAAGATCTGCAGTATAAACGCAGCCTAATTGTCATAGACCCTTTTCACAAGCTGGTTATGACGTGTTTAATGGTCATTAGCATCTAGCTTAAATCCTTGACATTTTTTTTAATATTCCAATTATTTTATTTTATTTATTTATTTTTACTTGCATACATTTATATTTATGTACATACATTTTGTCATATTTGCATCAAAAAAAAAATAAAATATATATATATATATATTACCACTTATTTCTAATAAATAAGTGTTTCTAATGCAGCGTTTATTGGCAGGACAGTAAATTTAACAATGCTCTCTCTTCTGGCTGCCATTATCAGTCTCACAGACTTTTTTTCCTTATTCTGAAAATCTTGGTCACAATATCATTGAGTTTCTTTCATTATTTGAGCAAATAGGATTGTAAAAAGTTTTTGTTGTACACTCTTATTCACTGCACTCAAAATTTACCCTACTATGGTGACTTCCGCTGCTTAGAAACTCGGAAATGTGAAAAGTGTCAATTTTTTTTTAAGTCTCTACATGACAATTTTTGAAACCTTTTAAACATTTTACAGTTTAGTGTTATTTTTAAGAAAGGTTATGTTGAAAAATTTGTATGTAAACAACTAGGCTTGCTATTTTTGACACTATGTAAAATATTTTGCTTAGAATTAACAAAAATATTTATTTTTTTTAATTATTAAATTCTTATTGATGATTTATTTTAAAAAAATATTTTAAAGAAAGTTTGATGGGCAAATAAAAATCTTTTCCAAAAATCCTTAATGTTTAGCTCTGTATGAGTCTGAAATGTCATTCATAATGGTCTTAAAAATGACTTAGTCTTAAATTTAACTTGCTGAAACCTGCAGAAACCCTGGTAATGTTCTCTCACACACCTAGGCTTTATTTTCAATCAAGTGTTTTGTGTGTGTGTGTGTTAACAGGCTACCTCTTGGCTGATGACCCTCAGGGTGAGACCCCCCTAATACCTTCAGAAGTGATGGAGTACTCCATTAAACACTCAACGGAGGTGGACATCAACACTACACTGCAGCTCCTCGGCTCTCCGGGAGAAAAGGCCACCTCCATCCCAGGGTGCAACAGGACAGACTCTGTAATCAGGTAAAGAGAGCTCTCACTGCCATTGTGTCAATACTCTGTAAAGCTGATCAAGTTTATTGGCTGTTGGTGAAAGTGGGTTTCATGCTATTATTTCTGCACAGTTGCGATCTTCGTTTTGCGTTTTTGTATTTAGTATACAAATGTTTTAATTTTGTCCTTTTTTTTTTCAAGCATATTCTACTGGTTGTGCTAAACTACTTATTGCATGACTTTCTCACATCAAATTTGAATGATGTTTAGCCAGTGGTTTGTTTTATCAGAAGGCTTGTAATGATTGTTGACAACCATGACAAAGATTTTGGCCAAATATTGAGTCAATCAAAGTTTAAGAGTTTGAGAGCGTCTGTTTTTGACAGCTGAAAATGGTGGAAAATCTAGTTGGGTAGAAAATCATCGTTCACTGCATGTTGAACTTGGCACGATTGGTCAAAAAAAATATAGTTATAGAAAATGTACATAAAATTAAATGGTGGCACAAGAGAGAAAGACTTACTGTATATGGCACAATCTAAACAGTCACCATCAAATTAGACAGTTTTTAGGAAGAGGCACTGTGGGAAAAAAACAACAATGCATAATGCAAATGGGTGTACAAATAGACTGTGTAATATCTGACAAATGGCTTTTTCAAAGAATAGTGGGAATGGTCAACTATTGAGCAGATCAGCTGTTGACTGATTTTATTGCCTTCAGGAACTAAGACTGTGTGATGTAAGTGTTTAAAGTTGATCAGTCAGAACTGCTGCTGGCTGTGGTAGAGCCCGAGCCGTTTGATGTGTAGCTGATTTGCCCAGCGGGGAAAGCCCTGGCACATGCCCAGCTCAGCCTGCCACGCGCACAGCAGCCCTCGATTGGCCCCTGCCCGGCGCCAGCACCACTCCTCACACATTATTCAATTAGAGGCTGCCAGGTGCCGCTCAGAGCCCGGGGTCAGAGGAGAGCACCGGGGGCCCAGAGTAATGCCTCCGTTCAGAAGCTGCTGTTTCCAGGATGATGGATTTATTCATTTCTTTTTTCAGCTGTTTCTTTTTAATGTCTGTGTGTGAATTTGATGTTTTAAAGCTGGTTTGACATTTGTTGTTGCTGATAATAGTAATATTTCTTCATCATCATTATAATAATAATAATAATAAAAGCAAGAAGAATATTTAATAAATGTTAATTATTAATTGTAATGAAATAATAATTAATATTTATGAAAGTTAAATGAAAAACTGAAACTGAAAAATACAAACAAAAATGCAATTACAAATTATTATTATTGTTATTATTATTATTATGTAAATTAAATATGATTTTTTTTTTATTATTTTTCGGGATTTTCACCTTTAATGGACAGGAATTGTATTGACAGGCAATTTTGGGGAGCAGAGTGAGGGGAAGGATCGGCACAGGACCTCGAGTCGGGAAACGAACTCGAGTCGCTGTGAGCACCGGACGTGTGCTGACGCACTAACCACTACACCATTGACGCAGATGAATTGCTTTATTTTTAATAAGACTAATTAAATAAGTAATATGTACATAAAATACAATTATTAAATTAATATATAATTTGAAGTTTGATTATTTATATAAATATTTGACAATTAAAAATATGATTATGTAATAATAATATAAATTTTATATATTAAGAGTTCAGATGTGGCTGCACAGTGGTGCAGTGGGTAGCACGTTCGCCTCACAGCAAGAAGGTCGCTGGTTCGAGTTGGTCAGTTGGCCAACTTTTTAATAAAAATAAAAATTCTTTTCTCGACTGGGTCAGTTGGCGTTTCTGTGTGGAGTTTGCAGCTCTCCTCATGTTTGTGTGGGTTTCTGGGTGCTGTGTGTGTGAATGAGTGTGTATGGATGTTTCCCAGTGATGGGTAAAGAATAAGTCCTTTACCTGGTCTTTAAAGTGAAATAACTTGACAAACAAAAGAGGCTGAAATTTTTTTTAATTTTTGATAGAAATTTCAGACGGCACTTAGAGGTTTTTGCATCTAAACCCTTCATTTATACTTTTGAACTTTAATTACTTGTTTGAAAATAGTGGCTTTTTAGTCAAAAACAATGTCATTTGAATGTTTCTGTAATATTTTGGTATACTTTTTTATTGTTATTGTTACACAAAGGAATACCTCATGGGTAGCAGGAGACGGGCTACACTTTATGCTTAAACACACACGGCTTTTCCCCCCCTGGCATTTTCAGTCAGATATTTGATCTGATTCTAATCTGATTGGAATGAGATGCAGACTGTGAATTTAATGAATAGTGTAATTTTAATGATGCTGAAGCTGTTTATGCGGTTACTGCAAGGGTCTCATGGAGACCTGGAGGTATTGTCTACTAAAATCTGCCTGTAATCTGATTTGGGCTTAATGGACGCTGTTATTCCAAAACTCTGGAATGGGATGGAGGTGAGGATTGAGAGACTGGAAGGACTTGGGTCGGGGAAGGACAGAATCTGAATGGGGCGACGTGGAGGTCAGTGGATTTGGACAGACAGCGGGCTGTTGATGGCTGAGGGAATGACAGAGACTGGAGAGAGGATTTGGAAAGACAGTGGGCAGAGATATTGTGTTTCCCAATAACAGACACCAACCCTGCAGGGCCCAAATGTCAGTGGGGTTTCATCTTTACAAACAATGCCAAACATTTAGTGCTGCTGCTCTCCATAGGGAGTGTGGGATGTCGCTCTTCCAGGACAGTAAGCTGCTCTAATCCCTTTCTTGTGTCCTCTTTTTTTTTTTACCAGCGGAGGTGTGAAGGAATGATAGCGTTTGTTATTGTGGGCCTTTGTTGAGTCTCTGCGCATCTAGACAGAACTGCCATAAACTCTCCTCCTTTCCCTACACTGTTTAATGTTTTTTTTTCTCTTCATTTTGCTGTGGAGAACACATTGTCAGATTGTGTTGGTGCTGCTGCCTTTAGCGGGATTTGTGCTTTAGTTTTTCTTTGTTTCTATCACAGGTTGTTATCGGCAGTGTTGAGGACATCAGAGGTTGAATCTCGGGCTACAAGAGCAAGTCTGACTCAACTCTTGAGTCCTCAGATGGGCAAAGACATTGTCTGGTTTCTCCGGCGCTGGGCAAAGACATACCTGCTGGTAGACGAGAAGCTCTACGGCCAAGTGAGTGACCCGGATGAGTGTGATCTTCAGGGTCCAATGATTTCAGAAAAAAAAAATTTCCAATATTATCTTTAATTGTCATATAAAACATAAAAAGCATCAGACGTCAAAACATACAAATAAGTCAAGTCGAGCTTTATTGTCATTCTGCTACATGTGTGGACATACAGAGGAACGAAATGTCGTGTCTCGCAGGACAACAGTGCTACATGGATTAATCATAAATACAAACAACACTGGACATTAGAGCTATTATAAAAACACCTATGAATAACTAACTTGTACTGTAAAATTAAATTAAATACTTAAATTATACATAAGACAGGCTATACAAGTACGTTTACATAAGACTGAACAATGTTGTGCAGGATATTGTGGAAAAATAGCTATTTAAGGTCTAATATTGTGCAAGAGGTATTTAAGGTTGAATCAAGAAGTGCAACATGATTGTGGTACTTTTATAGTAATAATATTAATAATAATAATAAAAAAAAAAACCAAGCTATAATTACAAATGATATTAATGCCATAGATATAAAACATATAGGAGAAAGATAAAACACAACAAAAGAGGGAGATGTGATCAAAATAGAAATCACAGAATCACAAATATGTTGATATTCTTTATTCAATTCAGTTCATGTTTATTTCTTTAGCACTTTTACAATGTAGACTGTGTCAAAATGACAGTTCTAGCAAATTGAAACTGTCAGTCTAGTTTTCAGAGTTGATGTTCAGTGTGGTTTAATCCATCGATGCACAGCTCCACGAGTCCCGAACTTTATTAAATCTAATCGTCTCTGTGTGTTATACAGAGATCATTTCAAGAAGATTCTGTGGGGAAAATGGAATTTAATTTTTAACCTGGCAAATTGAATTAGGCAAACTTTGAATGAATGAAGTACTTCTGTACACTTAATGAAGTTGATATATGGACTATTTTGTTTGATCATTCAGAAGGCTACTATTGGATGGTTAAAAAAAAGTGCTTGTGCTCATGATTTTTAGATGCATGGACCGCTTTTTTTTTTTTTTTCCCTTCCCCCGCATTTGTGTCCTGGGTATTATTAACAAATCTGTATATAATGTACAGAAACCCAAGCATTGTAAGGACAACCTACCAAAATAAACGTTAGTTTTAACTTCAATTTATAACTGTTTCTACACTAAAATGTAATAAGCTGACCTTACTTAGAAATACAGTTTGTATTTACAACTTAATAAAGTAAAATTCAATACAGTTGACTCAGAATAATTAGTTAACTTATTAGTGTTCACATTACTAGCAAAATATTAGGAAACTTAAGTTTTAGTTCATCTTACTTGATCATTTTAAGACAAAAACCAATACCTACACTTCTAAAACGTTTTTGTCAAAATATTGTACAGTATGCATCAATCAGTTAATCACTCAGGCATCACATCAATCACCCCAAGCAGTCTATACACGTCTTTAATTTTTATTATTATTATTATTATTATTATTATTATTATTATTATTATTATTATTATTATTATTATTATATATTTATATTATTATATACTGTTTATATGAATGTTATTAATATTATATACAGTTTATTATTATTATTATTATTACTATTATATAAATATTTTATAAAACAATTTATTATATAATCATATAAATATTATTAAATTGATTAGTATTAATATATTATAATGTAGTAATATATTTATAAATTTTGAACAAAGAAAACTGATTATGCTCAAGTTTTATTTCTTCCACCTGTTTTCTCAGTTCCCTCATCACCATTCTCTATCATTAACATGCTTTTGACACATGGAAAAAAGTTGTAAATGCATATTGTAAGTCAAGATTACTTGAATCTATTTAGTTTAACAACTTAATGTGCTAAAAAGTTAGGATTACTTGTTTAAATATTGTTAGGTGAACAAACATTCATAATAAGGTACCTGCACTTTTATTAGTGAGAACAACAATTGCTTTTCACAGTGTATTAGGCAAACTAAACCTCTGTTATAATCTTTTTGAAGGAATAATCACACAATAGTGCCATGTTTTAATTGACCATTTAACAAAAAATATTTTTATAATAATAATTTCACAAGGTTTCTAGATGTGTATTAATGTTGTCGTATAAATCTAATACATTTTTGTACAAGTTACATGATTTACATTTTTAAACAAGCATTTTAATTGTGAAAAATGTCACAGTTTTTCAATTTTAAGTTCCTCCAAATATCCTAGACATCATTTTCACAGAGCATTGTCCAGCTTCTGACTCTTCTTCTGTGTTTGTCTGCTGTATTGTCTCCCACAGATCAGTATGCCTCTCAGCACAGCTTTTGGAGCAGACACTGAGGGAGCGCAGTGGATTGTTGGATATCTGCTGGAGAAGGTGATCAATAATCTGTCTGTGTGGAGCTCTGAGCCTGAGCTGGCCAATGACACTGTGGAGCTGCTGGTGACTCTGGTGGAGAAGAGAGAGAGGTTTGTGTCTGCGCGCTCCAGTAATGTGTACGTGGGCCTCAATGAGGGCTAAAAATGTGTGTCTAATTAGCCAAACGCCCTGCAGAACAGCTGCTCACTGATGGGCACAAGGGAGACAGCAGTTTGTCTTCATAAACTACCTTCAGTAGATACCAGAACCAATGTTGTCAGTGAGCCCCATCTACTGGTGGAGTTATGACATTGCAACTGAAAGGTGGTTCTACACAAGTGCTTTACAAATCTCGAGATCAACTTCACTTCCAGTGATTTCTTGTGGTTTTATGTTTGTAGCAAACAGCCATTATGCTTGCTTGCTCTTTCTTTCTTTCTTTCTTTCTTTCCTTCTTTCTTTCTTTCCTTCTTTCTTTCTTTCCTTCTTTCTTTCTTTTCTTCTTTCTTTCTTTCCTTCTTTCTTTCTTTCTTTCTTTCCTTCTTTCTTTCTTTCTTTCTTTCCTTCTTTCTTTCTTTCCTTCTTTCCTTCTTTCTTTCTTTCCTTCTTTCCTTCTTTCTTTCTTTCTTTCTTTCTTTCTTTCTTTCTTTCCTTCTTTCTTTCTTTCTTTCTTTCTTTCTTTCTTTCTGTTCACGTTATGGTCAAGATCACCATTTACCCACCTCACATAAATAGTTAAATATATGCAACAAACAAAACATAATTTAATTTTTAACAATTTTATTTATTATGACCCTGTTATACACTGATTCTTTTCAATGGGTTAAGGTAAAAAAAGACTGTTGAAATAAAAACAGAAATCCACTATTTCTCTTACTTTAATGCTATTCAGGAGCCATGTGCACCGGCTGACAGGTAAACTCTGCTTCTCTCTTTCAAGTTCAAAGCAAACCTTAATGCCAAAGCATTTTAGATATGTAAATAAAATGTAATATATTAACTTCAAATTAATAAAATAATAAGCAAATGAGAAATACATGACAGAAAAAGGAATAAAAACTGACTATATCTATAAAGATTATCATAATAAGACTTGTAGATTATTTAAATAAGGCAAATGCGTTAACCACTATAATGGTGTACATATATTTTGCAGCCAGTTTAGATCAGTAATGTCATCCTCTCCGAGCATATAGTAAAAGTTTTTCTAAATCGTTTAGATTAAAGAATCTATTATTTACTTTTTCTCTTGGTCTCGCAGCTGCATGCACTGTCAGCTGTGGAGCAAGCGGAAAGCAGTCTTTAATAAAAGTGTAATGCAAAAACACATTCTCGCTTTAGGAAGCGAAAGCAAAAGTTGAATCACAGACATTTTACGACATTTAATAACCCCAGCCGGATGCACTTTTCCCAAGTCCCAAAAAGTCGCATCTCTGTGGGTCTGCAAAGCAAGTGAGACTGTCTGAAAGTGCTGACAGGTCTCACGCGCACCAGATATGTTTACTAGTCATCTCAACATTATATTCTTAATTGATTCTGGCAAATTCTCCTTTGAGTCTTGAGAAACTTTTTTTTTTTGTTTATAAACCATCCAGATGTTTAAAAAAATGTAAAATTATAGCAATTTGTTAATTGTAAATTAACTCAAATACCATCATACAAATTTGTTTCTCTCATATTTTTCTCTCATATTTTCTTATTTTTTATGTTTTTGAAATCTCTTATGCTCACCAAGACTTTAATTATGTGATTGTACTGTAAAATGCTTTGCTCTAGCCAAAACAGTAACATTTTGAAAAATTGAAAAACTTAAAACTTGTTTTATTGAATAAACTGTGATGTAAAGCTATATATTTTTACAATTGTTACTCCAGTATTTAGTGTCATGATTGTGTTTGAAAAATAAATGTAATACAGTACAGTACAGTAACATTATAAATGTCTCACTCCTTACTGTTGATGAATTCATTGTCTTCTTTTAATTACTCATTATTAATGAGTAAATAAAATAAGACAGACCACATACATTTGAATAATAAATAATATTGATGCACACACAATCATACAGGTCTAAATCTTCACCTGAATATCAGTCAATATCAGCCTGTGTTGTTTTTGGTTTTAGAGCGAACATCGTGGTGCAGTGTGAGAACTGGTGGAGCTTGGCGAAGCAGTTTGCCAGTCGCAGTCCTCCATTGCACATGCTGTCCAGCACAGTCCAGCGTACCCTAATGAAGGCTCTGGTCCTGGGCGGCTTCGCTCACATGGATTCTGAGACCAAACAGCAATACTGGGCCGAGGTGAGAAGAGATGATGATTTTGGAGGAAATCCAAATGTTTATTGCTGATGAGTGGACAACAGGACTTGATCTCTGCTCCACAGGTACTTCATCCTCTCCAGCAGCGCTTTCTAAACCTCATCAACCAAGAGAACTTTGCTCAGATCTGTCAAGAGGAAGCGGTGAAGCAGGAAATTGTGGCCACTCTGGAGGCTCTGTGCGGCATTGCTGAAGCCACACAGATCGACAACGTGGCGTCTCTCTTCAGCTTCCTCATGGACTTCCTGTCCAGCTGCATCGGCCTCATGGAGGTCTACAGGAACTCACCCGAAACCGTTAACCTCATCATAGAGGTGTTTGTGGAAGTGGCCCACAAACAAATCTGCTACCTGGGAGAGGTGAGAGACATCTGCCCTGGCTCTGATTTTGATGCTGACACATTTTACAGTTTTGATGTAGTCTTCCACACACATGGGGTTTAAAAGACTCCAGTCACCTACTTTTTCCCATCTGGGGGGGTTACTTATGCTCAAACTGTAGTGTGACCACTGCATGTGAAATTCTCTCGTGTGGTGCTGTGAAAAAGGGCAAGATTAAACAAGATTAGACATTTAAAAAAAGTGAGCCATTTAGTCAATATTTAAAATTTCTGTACAGAGGGATTATGTTTTGATCTTCGATTGGTCTCACACACTCACGTGATGCCATTTTACAGGTCAGGTTTCAACAAACTTTTCTACACAACGAACTCTAAAACTTGTCGCACAAGCTTGCATTTCTAGTCTGCCGCATTTGCATGCGTATGAATGCAAGTCTATGGGGCGAAAAGTGCAGATTGACCGTGGCTTAATTGTTTCATTACTTCCAGTTATTGTAAGCTGTACAGAAATGATAAAAGTACTTTAGATAATAAGGTGATGACAGTAGAGATTGTTTTAAAGCAACTTCACTGTATTAAACAGGAAAGAAAAGGAATCAATATTGCAAACTCTACGAATAAAGTAATTAAGACAAGCGCTTAACATGTCATGGAGAAGTTACAATGTACATTTTAGTTTTACAATATTCACTCATTACTGTACTAATTCATGTATTACTAAATATTAAGAGCCCTTGGGATCTGGCATTATGTTAGTAAAACTGAGAGCAAAACATGAACTAAATTGTCTCATGTGGAGCTGCTTTATAAATTTTAAATCACTGCAAAAATTTTGCGGCATCCACCGTCACAGAACTGAATCCACACTGATTGAAGCTAAATAACAACCCTCTGTCCTTCTGTAGCACTGCTTATGACTCCATTATACTTTTCATTTGTTTAACTAAACTAACTTAAGCTGAATAATGACATTGTTGCCATTTTAGAGTTTCTTTACAGCCAAATCCTTTTTTTCATATTTGATGATAAAATATATTCCTGTTTATTACTGTGAAGCTGTTTTTCACGGCTTGTATGAATAACTATATAAAATAAAGATGATTGTAGAGAGTACTGTATGTGTTCTTTATCCTATACATGTGTTTCTAGTCTGAATGCCCCTTGTGTTTCTCCTCAGACTAAGTCTATGAAGCTGTACGAGGTGTGTTTGACGCTGCTGCAGGTTTACTCCAAGAACAATCTGGGCCGCAAGAGACTGGATGTGGCCGCAGAAGAGGACCAGTACCAGGACCTTCTGCTCATCATGGAGCTCCTGACCAACCTGCTCTCCAAAGAGTTCATAGACTTCAGCGACACTGGTATGAGCACTCTTTCTTCAACATTTACCTCCAGCCTTACTTTACCCTGTGAGATGTGAAGATGGAGCTTGTGTTGTGTGCAGATGAGGTGTTTCGTGGGCAGGAGCAGGGCTCCGGTGCTGGACGGGCGGTATCGGCTGCTGATGTTGTGTTGTATGGGGTCAATATTGTGCTGCCCCTCATGTCTCAGGATTTGCTTAAGGTAAAATTGGACTTTTGAGCTGTAAATTAGGACTGGGCTCATAAACGAAATCATATCTAATTGTGATACAATTTATGTTGATAACGATAATTAGCTCTGGACATGTTTGCTCCATATTGATTTAAGAGCTTCAGTCTCACAGCAGACATATGCCACAACAGGAATCTGTAGTTGTGTTAATATTAGAGATGTGCTACTCCACCCAGTATTGTTTAGCGAGCTCGATTCACTTTCCCGCCAGATGTTTTTGCGTTTAAATTGCTGTTTATTTTAATGATGACTGTTTTTACCATTTTTAATTAGGTAAAACATTTATTTAAAATTGTTTATTTTTAGACAATGCATGTATATATGTATATTTTTGTTTATGTACTGTATATATGCTGTCAGTTTCAGCTCTTCAGAATATTATATTGTATATTATAAGTATTTTACAGGAAAATGTAATCTCCAAAAATCTGAATAGTGTAAACTGTTTTTGTTTATAAACAATACTTTAAAATGTTATTCAATCAAGCGTCTAATCTTGTTGGCTTCAGTCATTGTTGGGATACTTTTTTAAATCTGGAAGCATTAACAACATTATCGAACTATATCATTCACCATATAATCATTATCATTCAATATGGAAACGAATTATTGAGATTGCATTTTTGCCGTATCGCCCAGCCTTACTGTGACTTATAGAAAAGGCTGTATGATGATAACATCTCAATTTTGTTTGTTGGCTATAGTAGTACGTTGCCATGCTTTAATGTTCAAAAAACCTTTTTTTTTTCATATACTGTACATTTATTGCAGCACCTCTATTCCTAGTCTGTCTGAAGTTCAACTAAGTTCTGGTTTTTTACAAAGCCTCTCCTTCCAAATAGTCCAAAGTACTCTGAGTGGCCATCTGACACAATGTGTTGGGATTGGCCAAACACCTCAAGCACCTTATTTTAAAAAATGCAAAACAGCTAAAAATACATATTAAAAACAGAGACAGTCATAAAAAGCATTTCCCTGCATGTCATACTGTGTATAATTGTAAATGTGAAACAAAATTGGAATTCAAATGTAAAATTTTAGCAAAAGGTTTCACACAGGTATGGTTTTTTGTAGTTCCCTTTAGTGTCTTCCTATGTCATGGCCAAAACACTACAATTCACCTAATCCTAGGCTGACTTAAACCTTTCCAGAAGTAATATTTGTTCTAAAATGAATACATTACACTCATGTGGCCTTTTAAAGGTCCTGTGAAATTAAAATAAAAACATTTTGGATGTTAGTTTCAGTCTGTAACTTTTAAGGATAGCTATAAGCTAGCGTGCTCCAAAACAGTGACATAATTTGCATTTAGAAAATCTAAAACTGATGTAAACATGTAGAGCTTGCAGTTTGTCACTTCTGGCTATATTGATCAATGATTTTTTTCACGTAACCTTATACTTCAGTTTCTCATCAAATCTTGACCAATCAAATGCTCTCTAGTATCTGACATGCCCACCCCCTTCAAGACTCTTCTCATTTGCTTTTCTTATTTGATCTTTACCACTCTCACTGGGAGAGCTGTAATAAAAACAACGCTATTGGTGTTTTTTTTAAAGGGGAAAGCTACTCTATCATACTTTCTTTTCATTTTTCAGTTGAGATTGTCAAACATTGAATAAAAATGCACATTTCAGAGCACTTCATGAGACCTTTAACATGCTGTTTATTCAGCTGCTCTTGTCAGTTATGTTAGTAGTTTTTGTTGTTGATGTTTTTAAATAAATGTGTGCTACTGTTCCTAATCTCTGTTCTCTACCTCTCTCCTATGTCCAGTTTCCCTCTCTGTGTAACCAGTATTATAAGCTCATCACCTTCATCTGTGAGATTTTCCCAGAGAAGATCCCTCAGCTGCCTGAGGAGCTCTTCAAGAGCCTCATGTGCTCCCTGGAGCTGGGAATGACCTCGTATCCTTGCTTTTGTTTAGCATGAATTATGTGCCAAGCATATAGTTTTGAATTTCAGTTTGACTGCATTGATGGACTGCTTGAGTGTTTTCCTTGAACACACACACTGCAGGATGAGCTCAGAAATCAGTCAGCTATGTCTGGAGGCTCTGTCCCCATTGGCTGAACAGTGTGCCAAGACGCAGGAAAAGGACACACCCTTATTTATTGCCACGCGGCATTTTCTTAAAGTGAGTCACAAGATGTCTGAACTAGTGGTCAACTGCTAGGAGTTTTTAATAGGTGATGCCTGTTACCATTCATCACTTATTTAAGAGATGTTAATCAAGAGACAATAAAACATTAAACGCAGTAATTTTGTTAATTAATAGTTTATAATGTGTTGTATTAATCCACTGTTTATCACACAATCATTTAGAAATAATTCTAATATACCAATTAGCTGCTAAAATAACATTTATTATTATCAAAGTTAGGAAATTTAGCAGCATATGCTAAATATGCCATGTGACATGTAATATATAATATGTGCTGCTCAATATTTCTTGTAAACCCTAATACATTTTCAGGTTCTTTAATGAAATCTGTAAACGAAACTTTCTGACTCCAAACCTTTGAACATTATAGTCTATAAAACACATTTTGAGCATTATTTACTCAATTCACTATTTATTACCATTGCTTTCGCCAGATTTGAACTGACAGTGAACATCACTGGGTTGATTTGCAGTTATTGGCTGATGTTTATTATCTCAGTGTGTCAAATTTGTCTCTAAAGTTCATTGTAATATGTTTTGGTTTGTGATCACTATATGTGCATTTCTCTTTTACTCTGTTCTTCTATAGTTGGTGTTTGACATGCTCGTGCTGCAGAAGCACAACACTGAGATGACTGTAGCAGCTGGAGAAGCACTGTATACACTAGTGTGCCTTCATCAGGTATGCAGCTATATTTACAGAGGAACACTAATATCAGCTACAAAAATACACTAATCTTATCTGCAAGTAGGTGTTATGGTTGATTTACAGAAATTAAAAACAGAAATTGGTCTTGTGATTTTTATTTATTTTTTTATTTTTTAAAGCCTAGTTAAAGCTAGGCCTGTCACATATTGCCTTATCGTGCAATACTTGTGGATGACCTCAGTCATTTGTGCTGTTGCAATATGTATTTACAAATTCACAAATGACGTTAAAGCCCCTTTACAATGACATTTACGTTCTACCTTAACGGTGTCAAAGTTTATAATTGGCCATTTACCTAATAGGACTTTTACTAGTGTGTATATATATATGATCGGACATTTACCTTGTTAACATCAAATTATAGAATCTAAATGACTTTAAGAAGGTAAGCATTTTAAAGTGTTTATGGCTGTTTGAATTATGCTGCTATATATATCAGTGGCATAATTTCTGTGACAATGTATCGCACAACAAAAATTCCTGTAAGGGAGTCGCCCACCGGATGTGTTGGTTGGCGCTGCTGCACAATGCATTTTAGAATTCTAAACATAGATTTCTATCAGGGTAACATTTGAATGTGCGCACCTGGTGTACGATACTTCCAACTGTCATGTGCGCACCGTGTCACGTCGCAGAGTGGCGTGTCTGGTGTGCGACCCCCTTTATCATGACAGGCCTAGTTAAAGCCACTTGTGGTTTGACTAAAGCCAGGCATGCACAGTGCAAATTCTGATTTTTGGAAAATCCTATGTCCACGCGCACATCTAGAGTAAGCTTATGTGAAAATCATTTGGTCACAGTGATATACGACACCATTTAAAGACCTGGCAAATTACAAAGCAGTTGCATGAAATTCCACACCAAAAACGTGGATGGAGGGTTTTTACTAATTTAAGAGCTCTTTCTCCTCCTGGTTCTCACTCTGTCTTGATGGATTGTCATATTAACTCATTCAACCACACACACACGTCACGAATTAGAGCCAATAGTTTGCACTTTTTTTGACATGCTTAAAAATGACTGGGAGCTCCTGAGATGTTCGGTTTACCTTGTAAATTCCTGTTACACAGTATGAGCCACGGCCATATGTGCATCAGGGAGTGCTTTTACATGGACACCAGTAATCTGATATTATTCTAATAAAGACACTACTCTGATTAAGAGTCCACCATGGAAACAGTGATTTTTGATTAATCCGATAAACATCAAAAACTAAACAGAAATGGAATGAAGACATGTTGAGTATGCTGATTTTAGTGGCATTATTGAAGTGCAGTTCAGACTTGTAAACACCCTAATCAAACTATCACGGTCTTGTAGGGTTTTCAGCATATTTTGCGACAGGATAGTCCATACACACACGGCTGTTTGACGCTATTCTCTGCAGAGATCGAGTAAGTAAAGGACCACAGACACCTCCATCACAAAATGCGGAGGGTTTTTTCCCCCATATTGCGTGCGGTATTAAATTCCATTAAAACAACACTCTTTACGCGTCCAATATCTTGTTTGTCACAGGGGGCATGCATAAAATGATCCTGAATGAAAGTGAAAGTGCCAAACTGCTGTTAAAAGTCGACAAATTAACATTGAAACACCCGAAATTACATGAAACATGACTGCCGATGAGTAAAAATAAATTGCATAAAGCTTGTACAACAGAAAAAAACGCAGCATACACTCAGCTTAATTAGAAAAAAACAGTAGCAAAAAACAACCCAAAGCTTGTTTAATGTGTACCTACATCTTATGTGTGCTTCACTAAATCTAAATGCACCTTTATAGTGCTCATGGTGAAATTCCCATCTCACACACTGTATGCATACAAGTGCGCTTTGACCTTCAGTAGTTGGTGAACTGTATAGTAAGTGTCTGTGTTTGCATCAGGCGGAGTACTCTGAGCTGGTGGAGACGCTGCTGTCCAATCAGAGAGATGCTGTGATCTACCAGCGGCTGGCGGACGCGTTCAACAACCTCACTGCCAGCAGCACTCCGCCAACAATGGACCGCAAGCAGAAGGTGGCCTTCCTCAAGAGCCTGGAGGAGTTCGTCGCCAACGTTGGAGGGCTCCTGTGTGTCAAATAAAGCAGTTCCTCCGGCACCTGTCCACTTCAGCTTCCCCTCTCCAGCCCTTGTCCACACAGAGAAGCCTTTCACCATGCCAAACCATGGAGAAGCCGAGCGCCCGCCCGCTCGCCGCACAGGCCGGGACGCTCAGCCTCCAGAGAGGAGAGAGGCTGGCGAAGGCTGAGAGCAGCGACCCGCCATGAGCATCTCAAACATGTTTACTTCACCACTGAGTGGTCCTCAGATGAACATTCATGAAGTGCTGAGGGGTACTCTTTCTGAAAACGGACCCCTTAACCCCCTTTATTTTCACTCAAACACACAGTCCTTTGCAGACGCTTCTCCTCGAGTGCCTTTCGGTTTCTCATGGCTCAGATCCGGCCGTGTCGACAGAGACTAGTTGAACTGCGCTCACGGGATTGAGAGCCATGGATGCCATGAAAAAGCCTTTTCCAGTGGGACTTGGATTGCAGGAAGGCCCTTTCGGGATAAAACAAACCAAATCACTTTCGTGTTTAAGGGTGTATATATGTTTTCAAAAAATGAAAGTGTTTAAAAGGACTGAGAAGTTTTTATAAGACTATAGTTGACGACTTTCTGACTTTTTTATGACTTCACCTGAAGGAAAAGGGGGCTCGTTTGAATTCTTCATTTTGATTGATTTGATTGATTGTAGTTTTTACTCATTTGCCGTTGTCATTTTGCCCTGATAACAGCCAGCAGTATCACTCCAAGTGTTTTCAACATGCCTGACCAGATACGATGGGTGTTTTTCACATGATCGCCTGTTGCTCCTATTAGTTTGTTTTTTTAGATCATTACGTCAATAATGTTTCTCTTACATTAGCACACACACACACACACACACACACACACACACACACACACACACACACACACACACACACACACACACACACACACACA
>CAIGQZ010032266.1:6119684-6188224 GCA_903798205.1 Danio tinwini | reverse complement strand
ACACACACACACACACACACACACACACACACACACACACACACACAGAGACAGTTGTGGAGCAGTCAAAGTTGCTGTAGCAATAAAATACCAAAAATGATGATGGAGGGATGTCAGCTGTTTTATTCAGGGCATTTGATGGTCTTTATTTCCATTGTTCAAAGCACTAATTGTTATTTTGGAATGCCTGAAATGATCTGTAAAGTGTATATAAACTTGATATAAAAGTGGAGTCGTTTGTCTTCGTCTATGTTTGTGTTGTCTGTCTGTCAATGTAGTGTAAGAGCTGGAAGTGTGTGTGCGCGTGTGTACGTGCATATACAGCCCTGTGAGAAAGAAAATCAGACCACTTCAGTGTTATTATCAGTTCTTTGGATTTGATATTAATTGGTATGCATTTTGAGAGGGAAAAATGTTTAACCTTTTAACTACCCCACTAAGAAGTTTTTTTTAGATTGCATTTAAGCCCTAGTGTCGCTAGTTAACACACTCAATGCATTTTCCAACACATCCCATAATTTCTAGAATATCAACCCCTACCAAATGGTGGATATGTCGGTTCATGGGAAAAGGACCAGATTTAATACATATACTATGAAAAATCTGAAAAGATGGAGAGTAAGACCAATTTATTAAAAGCAATCAAAATAACACATTTCTGAACACTAAATCATCTTTATATTTTGAAGTATGCATTCTCGTTTTCTGGCTTTTTTACAATAAAACCAAAATCAAGTGTAGTCGTGCTACAGGATTATGTTTTTGATTTTTTTGTAAACCAACAATGCTGTGAGTGTAAACCATTATTTAAAACAGTTGAAATATGGTCAACTATTTGGTAGAGCAGCAGTTAAATGTTTAATGTAATAATCAGTCCTTAATTTGTTCAATAAAATGTGTACACAGTAGTCAAAGCTTAAGTGTTTCAAAGCTTTTCAAAATTGTTCAGACAAGAAGGTGTGGAATTATTTTAGGAAACAAGATACTGAAACGTTTTGATCAACTTCAAATGTTGACTACTGTATATGTATATGATACTGTATATGCATCAACCATAGGCTGTATACTTATTCTCTCGTTTTTTTCCGGATTATCTATGATGGTTTAAAATATATTTGATAGTGGTGGCCTTTTCCCTTACTAGTAATTTTTACAATAAAATACAATCTAAAGAACCAATAATAAGTTTCTCTTCATTTCCCCCCCCCATGTCCAGAACTGTACAATAATTATCACGCCAGATTGCAGCACGATTGTACTTTCTCGGCCACCGTAGTCCAAACACGTGTGGAGCTGTGTTTGTTCTGTTTCTCTGTCTTAAGTTTGTACGTACATTTAAAAGAGGGTCGTTCACCACCAAGGTGAGTTTTAAATCTAGTTTAAACGCAAGCCATTTCTACTTTAAATGCCATTTGCGACAGTTTACTTAGCAAGAACTGTTAGCATGGGATTGAATGAGCGTTGTTGTGCTAATGTTTCTTCATCGTACGTTACCTCAGTACTTCAGTTCACATGTGTCCGTGTCTTTTAATATAAAGGCTCCTTCATCATGAGTGACAGTGATGATGATGATGATGTGCCTCAGCTTTCTGCGGACACATTGGCAGCTTTGCAGGAGTTTTATGCCGAGACTGGAAGAGCAGGACAAGACACCGCCAAAACTGACAAGTTCAGTGTCGGTGCAGTCGAAGAAGACTGGGTACTGATACACTACACTAGCGTTTCACATGTATATAGTCAGTCACTAATGCTTAAATACTAGTGTTCATTCTTTAGATATTAACATTTGATTCTTTAGCGTCTACAAACTATTTTGTTGTTACAAGTACTGATTGTCTGTGTGGTTCTTGTCATTAAGCTACAACTCTTCAGTTTTGACTAGTACTAATGATTTTCATGTGACTGATTAGATATTTGTATATTTTAAAAGTAAGCTATTCATTAAGTAATACTACCTATATTTAGTTACTAGAAGATATTTATTAGACACTAGTAACTAGTTCAATTTATAATAGTTTTCTTACTAGACCAAGCTGTTTTGAGTAAATGTTGGTAATAAATAATAGTAATTAGTAAGTACTAGCATCTAACAAATATGTGCCAATATCTGTTTAAATAAATAGTATCTACTGAATAATTACTGGTAGATTTGAAGTAAAACTAATGATTATTTAATTGAGTATCTATTATGTAAAATATAGAATATTGTAGTGTAACGTTACACCTCATTTCACAACACTGTTTTGTGTGGAAATACTATGTACTCATCGTTACTGGGTAATAACTAGATACTATGCCTAAACCTTCCCCTGAACCTAACACTAACCATGTAGTTAACTTGTAAACCTAGTTGTTTAAGTGTTTACACACTCTAAAATAAAGAACAATGAAAATAAGTTACAGGCTGAATACTGTTGTAGGTATGTAATCTCTGACATATCCCAATAGAATTTAAAGAGCACTATATGAAATGTTGTTCGTCACTATTGAAATTAAAGAATAAGTCTTTGTATTTGTTTAATGGGTACTAGTGTCTAATATTTACCAGTAGTTAAGGAATACATACTATAGTCTAATAATGAATAGGTACTAGTGAATAATAACATGACCTAAAATCTAATGAAAAAATACTAGTATCTGTTAAAAGGTCAATTTAAAGATTGAATGTGTTTGTCCACAGCGCATGAGTCAGTTCTGGTACAGTGAAGAAACAGCCTCACGCTTAGCAGAAGAGCTCCTGCAGCAGGCTGGAGAACATGGGAGGTTCGTCTCAAACTCCTTTGGTCAAGATTTTACATTAGTGCAGTCATTCTGACATGCAGAAAATACAAGAGCAGTAATGGTGGGCTTGAACTAAAACGTTCATTCATATAAAGTAATGGTTGCCTTTAATGAAGCTGCATCTAAAATCACATACTCTCTTGAAGAAGTGCTGATAGTTAATCAATAATGACTTTGCTTGTGTTAAGAAAGAACATGAATGTGATTTGGGTGTACTACTTTGCCTTGTTATTAGCATGGTATGCTTTGGATCCTGTTTAATACAGACAGTCTGTTTGCATTCCAAATATTAATGTTTGATTTGAGTCCTGTACATTGCTACAGGTATATACTTTGTAAATTACAGTCAAAGATACATTGCATGAGTCAAAATGATACATTTTTCTTTTATGCCAAAACTCATTCGACTATTCAGTAGAGCTCAGGTTCCATGAAGACCTGTTGTGAATTTCTTACTGTAACTATATCAAAACTTACATTTTGAGTTTGTAATATGCATTGCGAAAAACTTTAAAGGTCATTTTCTTAGATTCCGGATTTTCAAATAGATATTTTTTGGACAAACATTGTCCTATTATTGTTTAAGCTATCAGATGATAAATCACAATTTACAAAACTTTAACCTTATGGATGGTTTTGTGCTCCTGGGTCACAAATGACACATTTCTAAATGAAATTGTACATGCATGTGCAAACACACAGATGTATTGGGGTTTTTTGTGCTCTATATTGCCTTTAGATGGTTTAAAAAGTAACTTATGCTCATTACTGCTGCATTTTTATGACCTGAAATACTGTAAAACATGAACAAATTCACACTGACTACGTTTACATGGACACCAATAATTAGATTTTAATGCGATTAAGACAATACTCTAATTACCATGTAAACAGCGATTTTTGATTAATTTAATTAGATTAAGGTCATAAACGAACTAAAGAGAAATTGAATTAAGACGTAAAGTATGCAGATTTTAGTGGCATTATTGAAGTGCAGTACAGACATGTAAACACCCTAATTAAACTATTACTGTCATGTAGGACTTTTCGCCGCGTTTTGCGACAGGATAGTCCACACACACACACACATATATATATATATAAACAGTAAACACAGCAAACAGTATTATCGTATTATAATATATAGTATAATAATAATAAATAATATATTAAATCAGCTCTCTCTTTCTCGTTACCATTAAGTGGTAACCATCTCGTAACAAATATAAGTGTGTGTGTTTCTGTGCAGTGTGTGTGTGCGCGTGCGAGTGTGTGTGCGCGTGCGAGTGTGTGTGTGTGTGTGTACAGTATATATCACAGACACGGCTGTTTGACACTCTTTGCACCTACCCAGTCAGTGCAAATCACAGACACCTGCATCGTGAAATGCGGAGGGTTTTTTTTTCTATTCAGCATGCGGTATCAACTTCCATTAAAACAACACTTCCAGCAGTTCATGGTTACATCCAATATCTCGTTTGTCACGGAGGGCGTGCATGAAATGTTCCTGAATGAAAGTTAAAACGCCAAACTGCAGTTAAAGTCAACAAATTAAAAATGAAACACTCAAAATTACATGAAACTCCAGGGGAAATGTGAAATGTGGAATATTTGATTACTGATGTCCATGTAAATGTAGTGATTGTCAAATGATTATAATCTGAAATAAAGGTTTCTATTTTAATGTATTTGAAAAGTCATGATCCTGTAAGAAGTCTTATAGTTATGCAATATTTCGGTGCTAAAATGTTCTCATTATCAGCAATGTTAAAAACAGTTATGCTGCTGAGTATTTTGAGGAAACTAGTATTCTTTAAAAACAGTATTTACTTGAAATCGCAGTCATCTTTACAATTGAATGCATTGTTGCTAAATATGAGTCTTCATTTCTTACATGTCTGTGTGCGGCAGGATCGCCTGTTTAAGTGCACCAAGTGTGTATCAGAAGCTGAAGCAGCTGGAGTCTGTGCGGTCAGATGGTGTGTCTGCTGTTTTGCTGGAGTTTGACAGGCGTTTCGCAGCGTATGGAGACGAGTTTGTTTTTTACGATTACAACAATCCTCTGTGTCTGCCTGAGGATCTGCTTCCTCAGAGCTTTGACATCATCATCGCAGACCCGCCGTACCTGTCAGAGGAGTGTCTTAGCAAGGTGACGCTCACAGTTAAACATCTCACGAAAGGCAAAATCCTGCTCTGCACAGGCAAGTGCTTTATCTATCTATTTATCTTTCTATCTATCTGTCTGTCTGTGTGTCTGTCTAACTGTCTGTCCATCTTTCTGTCTGTCTAGCCATTTATCTATTTGTCTGTCTGCCTATCGACCTGTCTGTCTGTCTGTCTGTGTCTATCTATCTATCTATCTATCTATCTATCTATATGTTTATAAATCCATCTGTGGATCTATCAATGGATCCATCTGTATTTTGTTATAGTACTGTTTTACTGTATGGCACTGTATCTGATCCTCATTCTAACCTTTACATTGCAGGAGCCATAATGGAGGAGCATGCTGGAAAACTTCTGGATCTGAAGATGTGCAGTTTTTTACCAAAACACAATCATAATCTTGCCAATGAGTTCCGCTGTTATGTTAACTATGAATCAAGGCTTCTCTCGTGAAAAATCTCCCAGACGGACATCATTTGAGCCTTGTTTTTTTTTCCATTGAACATTAGCAGATGATTATTTGGAGCAATAAATCCTCTCACTCCAACTGGAGAATAGCAGGACCCAGAGATCACAGTGCAGAATTTGGCTCTTCATCAGAGATCTGTGATCAGTCTTTGATTATGCTTTGGCTGACTTGCATTGTCAGTTGAGCACATATAACAAAAAAAGGTTCAGTCACAAAATTAAAGCAAACCATTGGAGTCAGAGCATAAAATGGGCTTGAAGTATTTGTATATAATATACCATACACTAGACTTATGTTACCTATGTTGTTGTTTTTAATAAAACATAGAAGGGCTGACACAAAGTTAAGCTGAATAATATGCCCTAGTGTAAATAATACCCATTATTATAGCACTCATGCTTGGCTTTAAAAGAAGCCTGTGTGTAGTGATCCTCTGTACACTTGTGCTCAGATAACCCGTGTTATTTAACAGCATGATGATGACGACTGACTTTTCATAACTTTGTTTGTATTTTGGCACTAAAAGTTTTCCTTTCGCTTGCCCTCACAGCTGCAGATTCTAGTCTTGTGTGCCAAGTTCTGTCTACAGTTTTTCTTTCGGTTGGTGAGAGCAAAAACTGAGGAAAATTCTTTGAAATGAATTACTCAACATAAAAAAAAGTGTAAAAATGATCAGTTCAGTTCATTCTTCCTGAAGGTGCTGGTAACTGTATTTTTCAAAGGGACTCTCCTCACACTTGGTTTGCTTTTCTGTATTTTTCTGTCTTTTTCCAACAATGGCACACAAGTACAGCCCACAGCGATGGACACATAGCTCTCTGTGTAGGAATGGCGGCCTCCCACACAAGGGCCTGCGGTGCGGCGCAGTATGACGGTTGGCATGTAGACTGGAGTGCTGCGGAAGCTGTCACTTTCTTCACCGTTCGGACCGGTCAGGCATCCCTTACACAAACAGTACGCCTCTGGGAGATATCGAGGGTACCTCGCTGGATCATGGGAGATTCTTGGATCAACAGCAGTGAAAAAGAGTCATTTACAAAAATGATACTTTAAAGGGTAGTTCACCCAAAAATGAAAACTCATCATTTATTCATCCTCTACTTGTTCCAAACGGTTTGTTTATTTCATCTTTTGAACAAAGATATACTCACGAATGTTGGGAAAAACAGCAGCCACTGACTTCCATAGTAGGAACCAAAAATATATGTTGAAAGTCAATGGCTGCTGTGCTTTTCCACCAATATTTTTCCGAATTTCTTGTTTTGTGTTTAACAGAAGAAAGAATTTCATAAAAGTTTAGAACTGCAGAGAGTCCATTTTAATTTTGGGCTGAGCTGTACCTCTAATTCTAAGGAGCAATGAGGGTTTAAGGGATATTTTACCTAAAAAGAAAAATTCTGCAATTATTTACTTGACCAGTTACAGCTTTTTTTGTTCTGTTGAACACAAAATAAGTTATTTCAAAGAATGTTGGAAACCTGTAACAATTTTCTTATATAATGGGAAAAACAATACTATGAAGATCATTGATTTCAGTTTTCTACAAAATAACTAGTTAAACTGAAAGAAAAATAGCTTTGTCTGTATATGCCGGTGTTAGGCCAGGGGGCACACCCCTGCCCTAAAATGCACCCCCTCTGAAATGTGCATCTATTTACTAAAATTGATAACTAATAGAGTTATTTATGACACTAATGAGAGTGACTGGGGTGGGTTTCATGAATGGAACCCTTCCCTTACAGGGGATATATAAATAAATAGACACAATAGCGATGAGATTAAGTAAATTGTTTTATGTGTGGTTTTAATTTAAAACGGCCACAATTTAGTGTTCTATGTAGCCTAAATGACTCTCTAAAACCCACCAAAAAGCCTAATTTAGGCTACACTAGTCAATATTATTATTTTACATTTATTTGTAAAGCTAGTGCGTTTTAGTGCGCTTTTCTTTATCCATCAAAATAACCATTTTACGTTTTAATCAATTATGGCCTTTGATTTTCTTTAAATGTAGACAGAATGCTAATGAAAGTATTGTGCGTTTCGGCACAACGGCTGTAAACTTGTTGACTCGACTAATATTATTTTATGTAAGAAAGTCAGCTAAGCTGTAACTTCAATCAAGTAATTCATTTGGGGTGAACAATCCTTTTTAAGAGCCAGTACATCCAAACTTTAGTATTGAAATGCGTAATGTTTGTAGATATCTATACACAATATATATAACACAACTGTCAATGAAGCGGAATCATGAAATTTAGTTTTACAGTCTTGTTACCGTTGTTTACGGTTACCTGTATGCCCAGGGCGAGAGGCTGAGCAGATTGACCGGTGTTCGCGGTCTATCGCGCGCCAGGCGGGACGCTGATCCACAGCTCAGATTCTGGCGCTCCGGAGCCGCGAGCTGCAGAGTGTGATGAAACGCGCTCAGCACCCCGACCGAGAGCCTCCCGAACATCTGCTCCAAAATCTCCTCCGGTAAATCCAGACACGAGCGAGTCCTCGGCGCTCTCCTGGACACCTTCTGTCCCCGTTCACCCGGCGCGCTCCCGCAGCACCACAGCCAGACCAGCACGAGCGTCGACACAACTGGAGCGCGCATTTCAGTTCACACAGCGTCTAAAGTCTCTTTACTGTGATGAAGCGACTGCTGCTTGAGTAAAAGCAGACCTGTAAAGGGCTCAAACCGACCCACATAAACTTCCCAATTATTGCGTAAAGCTGTGCCTCATCCGTCTGTCCCGTAAATGCGATCAGGATACTTGACTCCACACACTGGGCGGACTGTTTGATACTGAAGAAAGATCCTCATCTGCTCGAACTGAAGCCCAAAACCTTAATTTCCTTCATATTTTCAAGAGATTGGATGCGAGTAAAAATCTCCACAAGCGTTCTTTTTAATATTTCACAATTCAGTCATACAAAAGTTTATATCTTTACAGTAGAACTCACAGATGAAATAATTTGGGATGAGTAGTGCATTTCTGCAATACTAGTGTGTATTTCTGCAATACTAGTGTATAATGCCTACTCTGATCAAATATAGTTCAGCATATTGAAATGAATGTATATTTAGCTTACGGTACTCTTGGTTGAGCTCAAAATGCAGACTAATGTACTTTCTAGAGATGGATCATTATTTCCATCATTCAGGCAGTAAATCATCTCCCAGTTCTTCATCGGCAAACTCATCCTCCTCATTGCGTTTCCTTGCTGCAGTTTTTGGCCTCTGTGTTTGAGGCCCCAATGGATCGACATAAGAAGCATCTAAAATAATGAATACATTGGGTGCTTTTAATAATGACAAGCCTGCCAAGAATATGAAGCATTCTTCTATTCAAATGAACAAGAAAACTTAAGTTTAGATTAAATGTTATTTGATTTTGGAAATGCAATCATAATTTGTCTTTTGACCGGTTAAGTATTAATCACTTTTTATATTAAGACATGTAAAAATGGAGATCTCCAATAACAAGAAGTTTCTGACCTATTTCCTGTTGAGTGCTGGCTTCATACGGCTCATTGGATCCTGGAAGAGTTTTCAGTTTATTACTAAGCCTCTCACCTTTGGCGCTGGTGCCGTGGTTGCTCTGTCCACTGTCTGAGAAAACACAGCCAAGAGAGACATTGTTGAACTAGTAAATATTTCTGGAGTGAGAATTTTCACATTAGTGTCTGATTATTCACATCATCAATAATGTAAAGCCATGCTTAAAATGTAAGAAATAAGTGTTAGAACATTGATAAAAAAAATAAAAAAAACGAGGCATAAACAGCAACAGGCCCGGCTTTCACTCAAGGCAAAGTGACACTAGAATCCTAATTAAAGTGATCAGACTCTGAACCATATGACTTGCATAATCAAAAGCAGCACACATCTGTATTTCACATCTTGCCTGTGAGTCACATCTCGGCAGATGTGAGACTGGAGTCTGGCAGGCAGGTAAGTGTGGGATCTTTAAACGTCCCAGCGACAAAACTCAAAGGTATTAAAATGAAAAACCTTTTGCTGACATACGGTAGTTTTCCCTACCGCATCCACCTGAGGAATCTTGTCATAATAAAATGCAAACATATTTATCACAAGTTAAAAAAAAAAGTTTAGAATACTTTTCATTTTCATTTAAAACATCTTTAATGTGACATTAAAAACAGTCCTGTAGGAAAACGTTGAGATCAAGCGCTCTAATAGCAGGAAAGTGTTGTTCAGGAGTCTACTTGTGAAATATTTCACTGGTTTATTTGCACTCAGTGCTTTGCAAACAGAAATATGGTGCTGGAAACTCTCTGTCAAGCATTGAGAGCTGGATATTCCCTGGATATAGTGGTTTTGGCAGAAAAGACATTGTCAGGCTTTTACAGCACATGTTTGTCTTCTATTGTGCTGTGATTGAATTTAGGTCCTTGGATGCTGTATCACTGTGGAAAAACAGCAGGCATTAAAACAACATTTTGACATGACACATTGAAGTTTTCCATTAAAAATATAGTATATGAGTGTGCGTGTGTGAATGAGAGAGTGTTTGGGTGTTTCCCTGCACTGGGGGTTTACAAGTTAGTGTACTTTTAGTGCTAGGTTGTGGCTGGAAGGGCACCCAATGCATAAAACATATGCCAGAGTAATTGGCAGTTCATTCCACTGTGATAAATCAGGGACTAAGCCAATGGAAAATGAGTGAGTAAAACCTTGATTGTTTCCTAGTAATTCAGAAATATATTAGTTAGTGGTAACATTACTCATTTTGAGAGTCAAAACATATACATATAAAGCTCCCAATAATAAAAGAGGTCAAATATATACAGTTAAGGTCAGAATTATTACAATTATATTTTATTTGCTAAAATTTCTGTTTAACAGTTAGAAGATTTTTTTCAACACATTTCTAAACATAATATTTTAATAACTCATTTCTAATCACTGATTTATTTTATTTTCACAATGATGACAGTAAATAATATTTGACTATATATTTTTCAAGACACTTCTATACAGCTTAAAGTGACATTTAAAGGCTTAACTATGTTAATTAGGTTAACTAGGCAGGATAGGGTAATTAGGCAAGTTATTGTATAACGATGGGTTGTTCTGTAGACTATTGAAAAATTATAGCTTAAAGGGGTTAATAATTTTGACCTTAAAATGTTTTTTAAAAAAATTTAAAACTGCTTTTATTCTAGGCGAAATAAAACAAACAAGACTTTCTCCAGAAGAAAAAATATTATCAGACATACTGTGAAAATGTCCTTGCTCTGTTAAACATCATTTGGGAAATATATATATATAAAAAAAGGGCTAATAATTCTGATTGTAACTGTATGTATTTGTGAATCCTAATGATCCACTGAATTTTTATCTTCCTTACAACTTTTAATCCACGACTGTTTATTTCACTTCATAAGGCCTCTTTTAATATTGGGAGCCAATGAATTAGGTTAATTTTGTCTTTTAAAGGTGCAGTAAATGATTATCTTCAGAAACATTTTTTGTTGTGCTGGTTAAAAATCTCTTCACATTCCAATAGTAATGATTCAAGTAAATTATCTAAATGTATTGTTATATTCTTGGTAAGGCATAAGACTAAAAAATGTTCATCCAATTAAAATTTGTCGGGCCAACAATTCCCATAATTCTTATAAGTAACCCAAACTGTGTGTCAACAAATGTAGATTTGTACGTCTGCGCACTCCTGTTCACGCAGACAGATCCGCCATTTGCACGTGCACACATGCTGCGTTCATGACGTGCACACGAGAGAGTGACAACAGTAAAACAAATGCTGAATCAAAACTTTAAAATCCTAAATCAATATTGGAGTTAGTTTTGCACACTGGAGGAAGGACGACACCATGGCTGAAGGATTTCTTTTAGACAGGTAATGTTCTGTTTTAACACTATTTTAGTCACGCAAAGCTGATGTAGATTTTGTTGTTTTACGAATGGGTTATATGCACAGAAATGTTGTTCAGCCACTGAAATCTTCCAGTGAAAGATTGATGTGAGTATTTTCAGTTTCATAAAGCACCTTTTACAGCATCGATAATGTTGATTTTTATTTAGTTTAACAACAAAACATCAGTAAATAGCGATATTTCGCCTAGCCTGCTTTACTGAGCTGAAGTTGCTTTTATATTCACATTGGTTCATTTTTGAACCAATATTGCGCTCCCTATATTGTTTACCATGCTACTCTGAATATTCGGTCTGAAATAGCATGTAAGTATGGTGTAATTCCTGCACCCCGCCAAAGCACATGAGAAAGTGAATCCAGCAATCCTTGCATGGATGAAACATTGCACATTATGACAAGTTTTGCTTGCTACACAACTGAAAACATTGCTAGATATAATAGAGGTTTTCGTTTAGAAATATTGTATTATAAAGTACTATAAAGTTTTCTAACTGGCGAATGACATGATCTAGTGGGTTGTCTACTGGCCTCTTTAATGTGCATGTTCATGACATCAGGAGGCGTGGCTTTGGCTGGCAGGAGTGGGACTATGTTTCAAAGATATTATGCTAACCGGTTAGCATTCAGGCAGATCACCTACTGCACCTTTAACTTGCCGGTTGACTTTCTGCTCAAATCTTTACAATAAGGTTGTATTAGTTATTTAAATTGTTTACCAATACATCAATATGCGTATTACTGCATTTATTCATCTTTATTAATGTTAGTTAATGAAAATAAAGTTGTTCATTGTTAATTCACATTTACCATAAATTTGGATTTTAATAGTGTATTAGTAAACGTTGAAGTGTGATTAATAAATGCTGTACAAGTATTGCTTATTATTACTTCATGTTAGTAAAATCAACAACTAATGAAATCTTATTGTAAAGTGTGTTCAAATCTTCTTTAATGTTGACTGAAAAAGAATAAAAACACCATCATTTTAAATGGCCTGAGTAAGTTTTCAGTAAAATTTTTAGCTTTTGCAAACTATCAAATTAAGCTTTAAGCCATCTCTCTTTTTTTACCATCCAGAGGATTAAAAACCTGAACTGCACTGTGAAATACAGTACATACCTCTGCCCTGCTCCAGCACAGGACTATACTTAACTTCAGAGCGAGAAACTGCAGAGAGAAGAAAGGAAAGACAAGAAGACAGAAATCTGAAGAGACAGTGGAAAAACTGAATTAGGCCTACAAATCAAGTTGCACCATGCAACAATGAGAGATAATTAATAATATATACAGTAAATATAAATAATTAATATGTCAGATGCACAGCATTGTGTATGCAGTTGAGTTATGAGCGCAGAGCAGAATGTGAGGAATGAATGGCATCTGCAGTAAAGCTCTGCAACGGTGAAGCTGCAGCAGTGCATTGATGAGCAGAATGCAAGGGCATGCTTGTGTTGTAGTGATGGAGCGAGTGCTGATTTCAGTAGTGTGTGCGGGTCATACCACTGGCTCTCAGAGGAGGGGTATTGATGGGGCTCGAACTGCTCCCTTTCAGGCGCACAGCCATGAACAGAATAACAGAGATAAACCATGAAGGCAATAACAGATTACTAACAAAAAGAAGAAAAAGATGATTACGATATAAACTGAAAAACTGAGGGAGAAATTCAGTTGTCAAATTGCTACCAAAACACTGTAAGTGTGATTGTGAGTGCTTTATCTGACTGGAAAGATTACCAAAAAAAAAAAATATATATATATTGTTTAAAAGTCTTTGAAGAAAATATATACTTGTTTTCAGCAAGCACACAGTTTGATCAAAAGCTATATTAAAGTAATTTAGAATAAAACATTTAAAAGTGCTATTTTTAAACATTATACTCCTAAAAAAATGATAAAAACATAATTTTTCAGCACTGGTAAAAAAAGAAAAGAAAACGTTTCTCAAGCATCGTAGATCAGTGATATCTAATATATCTAATACATTTAACAGAATGATTTATAAAGGCTGACTGATAGCTAGGGATGCAACGGTTATAGATTTTGGTTGTACAATTATAGCCTGAGGAATAATCATGGTTTCACGGTTATCACAATTATTATGCATTCATTGATTTCAAAACACTACTAGTTTAGAAATATCACATGAAAACTCAATTTTAAAGTGTTATTTATTATACATTTCTCTCTTTGGGCTTAAAAATAAGTGACATTTTGACATTTAAACATAAGCAATAATTTTACACTGAAAAATGACAGAACAATGAATAAATATATAAAAATAAGAATAAATGAAAAAATAGTATGTGTCTAATGCAGGGTTTGAATTTAACTTTTTTACTTGGTAACACCAGTGTTCCCAACTTCAAATATTTAGAAGCGGCATAAAAAAAATTTAAGAGCACTCACCAAAAATGAATGAGCACTACAGCAAATTGTATATTAACAGATTTATTGTATTTGAAAACAACATCAATGACTAAGAAAAAAACAGAAACAACTATCTAACTAATGCTGTGATGACTTTTCACACAATAATTTGACATTTGCACAATAATTCCAAATGAATGTCTAATAACTATAAAATATTATTGATGACAATAATACTAACAAGGAATTACATTTGTCATTATTATGCTGTTTGAATGTGTTTGATTGTGAGCTATCTGCTATAAAAAGTCCTGCTATAAATCTACAGTTTGCATCAAACAAAAATGAAGCATTGCAATAAGAAATATCCATTTTGCACTATTGTTTTTATAAGTCAATTTAATAAACAAAAAGAACGGACAAAAGAAAGGAAGAAAAGCCTCACTTACATCACTCTTTAAAAGTTTTGGTTTCAGTTTGTGTCATTTTAAATGCTCAGTCTCGTTATGCACTGATTTACATTTTTCTGTATTTGTGGAAAAGCAGGCGAGTCAGCCGACCCAATACAGTTGAAGTCAGAATTATTAGCCCCCCATTTGCATTTTTATTTTTCTTTTTAAAATATTTTCCAAATGATGTTTAACAGAGCAAGGACATTATCACAGTATGTCTGATAATATTTTCTGATTAAAAATTTTCTTCTAAAAAAAGTCTTATTTGTTTTATTTTGGCTAGAATAAAAGCAGTTTTAAAATTTTTAATAACCATTTTAAGGTCAAAATTATTAGCCCCTTTAAGTTATTTTTTAGATAGTCTACAGAACAAACCATTGTTATACAATAACTTGCCTTATTACCCTAACCTGCCTAGTAAACCTAATTAACCTAGTTAAGACTTTAAATGTCTCTTTAAGCTGTATAGAAGTGTCTTGAAAAATATCTAGTAACATTTTATTTTCTGTCATCATGGCAAAGATAAAATAAATCAATTATTAGAAATGAGTTATTAAAACTAGTATGTTTAGAAATGTGTTTAGAAAAATCTTCTCACTGTTAAACATAAATTGAGGAAAAAAATAAACAGGGGGGCTAATAATTCTGACTTCAACTGTATATGAGCGGGGCAGATTCAAAGAGCAGGATTCTTGCAATGTCCACCTGCGAAATACAGTTAAGTCATAAGCCGCAGTTTCAGTTTTAACAGTAAAGGCGTGCTTCATTGCATCCTTCTCAAACTTCAGCTGTTTGCATTTTCTGCTGTCACAAAAGCTCCCTGTCACATACAGTAGTTAACCCAGTGTGCATGATTATTAGTCTCAGAGTACAAGCTCTGAACTTTTTATTTGTTGTTTATTTGCTGTTTCAGCTGTTTATTTGCTGCAGTTTTGTTCCATTTAAAAAGGCAGTGTTGAGAAGCCTTTGCGATTAATTAACCGTGATGGATTATATCGTAGTTAATAGTGAAACCGGTTAATCGTTGCACCCCCCACTGACAGTTCAGCTTTGTCCTCACAGAATTGTTTTTAATACAAATACAGAAATCAGTTATTTAAATAGCATTTGATAATATTACTGTATTACTGCCATTTCGATCAAATAAATGCAAATTTAAGACATTTTTCTTAATATGATGAATAATGATTTGTTTTCCAAGAAACTAAATCCTTCTAAAAGCAACCACATTCATGATTGTGATTCATATCATGTCTGCTTTATTCTATGATACATAAAACAGGAAGTGATCATACCACTTTGCTTCTTGGGGGTTGAAGCACTTCCTAATGTGTTTGAAGATAAGAAAAGAAAGTGTTGGAAGAAGAGAGCAGTGAGATGCAGAATGAGGCTAACAGCAGTAGAGCTTTAAACCCAGCAATGGCTGAAGCTAAAAACTCAACATCACCTGATGCCAGATCCACATCTGATGTCCCACAGGAAAAGTTAAGAACCACAAAAATAGTATTACTATATCACTAAAATAAATCATAATCACAAAATCTAAAGGGGAATGGTTGGATTTAAATGCCTAAATCGTGAATTATTCTAGACCTAAGGAAAAATGTCTAAATACTTTCGGTTTTGGAAACAATTAGATAAATAAATCACATCACAGGAGTTGCAGTATACACTAAGTTCGTCCACCTAGAGTCACAGTATTACAGTCATACCACTGGCTTTTTTAGGGGGAGTGTGTGTAAGGTTTGAAGTATTTCCTGTTTACCAAGAGAGGCAGATAACAGGTTGAAGTTGGTGGAAAAAAGTAAAGTAATAAGCATGTATTCGGTTAATGAGCAGTTTTTTATTTCATAGGGTATTTGAAGAGAGTCAAAACTTCACTCACCACTGCCAGCGCTACCTTCCCTGCGGCTTCGAGCACTGCTGTCCCTTCCAGATCTCACCCTCTGTGTGTCAATAACAGCATGATGTCAAATATGGCCCATTTATACAGCTCTTTATTTACTTATTGGTCAAAGGTGAAAAGCAGCTATTAAGCATCCAAACAAAAATTAAGTGCAAGTTTAAATACATGTTAGATTTTAAATACACAATTAGATTTTTTTTAGCAAAATAATAATAACAACTATTATATATCATAATTAACCATATAACAATGCATTCGCAAAGGTTGTAATGAATAACTACGAAAGATAAGTTCACCCATGTTTCACCAAAAGCTATTTGAAAAGTAGACATTTCTGGCATTTAATATGTGACCCTGGGCCACAACATGTAAATGTTGAATGGGTATATTTGTAAAAATAGTCAAAATTTTTTGTAATATGTACAATTAAGTTAATATTTTGTAGATATCCTACTATCAATATCTTTTCTTCTTTAGTGTTTTCTTCTACAGCTTTGTTTGTCACCTTAAGAATAATTTTTTTTGGGCCCTCTCGAGAGGGTTAACCCTAAACCTAACCTATTCCACAAAACACCTAAACCTTCACCAGAAAAAAAACGTAAACTTAGTTTGTTTTTGTTCTTTTACATAATTTTTTTTTACATAAATAATTTTTTTTTTACTGTTTACTGTTTTTATTTTACTGTCTTATGGTTTTTGCCTTGTAGCGCTTTGAGTTTAACAAAAGCACATTATAAATAACATTTATTATTAATTATATTATGTTAATATACATCATCAAGAACTTAATTTGAACAACTTTAAAGGTGATTTTCTCAATATTTAGATTTTTTTCAACTATCAAATTCCACTGAAATATTGTTCAATCATAACAAACCATACATTCGTGGAAAGCTTGCTTCAGCTTTCAGATGGTGTATCCACCGTCATTCATTCATTCATTTTCTTTTCGGCTTAGTCCCTTTATTAATCCGGGGTCGCCACAGCGGAATGAACCGCCAACTTATCCAGCATGTTATTTTATGCAGCGGATGCCCTTCCAGCTGCAACCCATCTGTGGGAAACATCCACACACACTCATACACTATGGACAATTTAGCTTATCCAATTCACCTATACTGCATTTTTTTGAACTGTGGGGAAAATCGGAGCACCCGGAGGAAACCCACGTTAACGCAGGGAGAACATGCAAACTCCACACAGAAACGCCAACTGGCCCAGCCAAGGCTCAAACCAGCGACCTTTTTGCTGTGAGGCGACAGCACTACCTACTGCGCCACTGCGGCGCCTGTGTATCCACCTTAATTTGCAAAAAATTATCCTTATAGGTTAGGTTTTGTGGTCCAGGATCATGTATCTGTTTTATGCATGTCACCAAAATAGGACGTCACATATTTGACCCAAATCCAGAACAACACACAGTTTCCTCAATTATCATCCATTGGTGTCCAATAGAACAAGAATTCCAGCTCATCTCTTTTTTCTTGTAGTCCTATATTCTAAACTTTGAAACTCTCCACACTTGATTTAGAGACTGTGAATTATCCCTCTGTATGTGTTTTTTCTTCACTCTTCTCTTTTACTTCTGTTTTCTTCCATTTAAGGAAGCAGAAGAGGCCAGCATATAAACTGCAGCAAGACAAAACCGGGTACCTGCTCTCTGATCTCCTTCATTTTTTCAACTTTCTTGAGTTTGGTGGCATAATCCTGCACCTCTTTTAGTCCCATATCTGTGCAAAGCCTGACCAGGAATCGCAAACCTGCGCGACAATAAAAAAGACATGCGATTTAAAACCACGAGATGGCCATTGAATATCAAAATAAAATAACAGTTGAGCTTATTACATTCAACATTTTCAGGAAATTTGCGATGGATCTCCTTGTAGGTCTCAAGTGCCTTCTGATAATTCCCTGAAACGAATGTAACAAAATTGATGGCACTGAAATGGAACTTTATTATTATTGTCATTACATTAAACGCTCATACCACTTCTCCTGTAACAGCTGGCCACCATCAGCTGCCACTTCACCTGTGTCGGCCTGAAATTCAACAAAAGTCAATAATACATCTGTGGATACAAGCAGAATATTCAGGTAAATACATATGAAGTTTAGCCACTTACTGAATTAGGGTAGCTCTTTCAAAGTACTGAATTGCTTTCTCACAGAACTGGGTGTCAATGTAATAAGCTCCCAACCACTCAATGACACTAATGTTTGAGGGAAAATACCTGTAGGACTGAAATACACAGCATTATTTCAATAGAATATCACGTTACCGGTTTCAAAATCTTTTAACTACAGTTTTTGACGATTTATAATGCTGTAATCTCAGTATCTTTGCATATCGTAATACTGATATATTTAAAAACAAAGAAACCACAGAAGCTTTACACTGTTTAATCCTACTCAAAGTTGGAATGAAAGTATTTACACAGCAATTACAACTAAGACTAGTGGCTGAGCAGGCAAAATTTAAACAGGCTTTTATGCAGCATTATGTCCTTATCATGAATTTTGAGCAGACACAGAGCAGTCTCGACTTGACTGTTATATGTTTTCCTAAATTCCAAACTTATACTTAAAAAGGGGCTCAGAGATGCATCTGAAGTGGCATTTGGGTGCTTAAACAGGCTGTTTGATCCTGCTCAGAAAGCATTTAAACCGCAATTATAACTGCAGGTATACATTTACTCTGACTTTTATGCAACATTACGTATTTATAATTAATTTTAGCAGACACAGAGCAGCCCTTACATGATTGTGTAAAGTTAAATAGCAGATTTAAAATGTAAGTAAATTGCTTTGAAGGTCTCTCTCTTTTTCAAATACCAAATTTGAAAAACACAAACACAGAACTGGGGGAAAATAAAATCAAACAATTGCTCAAGCTATACATATTTAATAAAATAATTACAACTTAATAAATTAACAAAAAACACATGCAGTTTTAAATGTCTCTATTTGCAATTAGTAATGTATTAATACAGATTGGATTGTTCAACCAAAACTGAAAATTCTGTCACCATTTACTCACTCTTCACTTGTCAGAAAACGGATAGATTTCTTTTCTGTTGAACACAAAAGTAACCATTGACTCCCATATAATTTGTTTTTCCTACTATGGAAGTCTGTTATAGGTTTCCAACATTTTTCTTCTATTCTTCTTTTGTGTTTAACAGAACAAAGAAACTCATAAAGGTTTAAAACCAGGGCGAGTAAAAAATCAGTACATTTTCAATTTAGGGTGAACTATCACTTTAATATTTTTGTATTCATTTGAATATTTAAAATTTAAATGAATCATTATTTTTAATGAAACTATTTCTACTCCTGCTTTTATTCAACATTTAGTCATTTAGCAGACACTTGACTCAATCATATTCAAATGATCACTTAAAACTGAACCATTAGTGGTTGGTTTGGGAGAATTATTTTTGTTTACCTCATAATAATACTGAAAAGCCTGAGATTTGTCCCCTTCATTGTCATAGAGGTCTCCAAGTTTGGCCAGGACCTGTGCGTCTGTAGGAGTCACACTGGTGAGCTGCATTAGCCACTCAATGGCCTGATGAGGGTCCTCCAACATCTCATATCTAAAGCTGCTTAAGGAATTATGACTCTTGTCAACCAAATAAACTTACACTATAATGATCAGATTTAATTAATTAAAAAATACAATTTCTTGGCAAGTTACATGTTGAAAAGTAATTATATAACAAGCTTTTACTTAATATAAAGTGACGCTAACATTTTAAGAAAGGATACAGATTAGCTAGCTGGTACATGACCTGAGCACTGTTTCTGAGGATGGCATGCAGTTTAAGAAAGCAGTCCAAAGCTTCCTCCAGTCTACCCAGCCTCTTATAGGTCAAACCTGCATGTTGAAAAAGAGATTAATAATAGTTTTGAATGTAGAAAGAATCTCATGCAGTGTAACCAGGGTGTCATGTTTCTGATATCTGACCTAAGTTATAGAGCGCTTCAGTGCAGGATGAGTCATTACGAAGAGACTCCTTGTAAAACTCTGCCGCTTTCTCATAGTCCTCTTTCACATACAACGTGTTGCCTTTGTTAATGAGGGCAGCAGGGTTGTAGCGGTCAGCGCTCATGGCCAGCTCTGCATATCGGTCAGCCTGGTCAAAATCCTTTTCCTAGAGAACAAACATATACATCGAATCAAGAGGGTATCTGTGAGGATCTTATTAAAGGGATAGTTTGCCCAAAAATGTTAATTTAACTGTAGTGGTTCCAAATTGTTGCAAGTTTTGTTTTTCAAAAATGTTGGTAGCCATTACATAGACTTATAGTACTTTTATTTCCTTCTATAGAATTCAATGACTACCAGTTTCTAACATTCTTCAAAATATCTTATTTTGTGTTCAACAGAAAAAAGAAACTCAAGCAGGTTTTGAAACAATCTGAGAAATGAATGACAGAATTTTAATTTTGGGGTGAAAACAAAGTGATAAATCAGCAACAGGTCAACGATCTGTTCATTTATTCATTTTATTTTTTTACTTAGTCCCTTTATTAATCAGGAATGCACCGCCAACTTATCCAGCATATGTTTTACGCAAAAAATGCCCTTCCAGCTGCAACCCATCACTACGAAACACCCCTACACTCTCATTCACACACATACACTACAGACAATTTAGCATACCCAGTTAACTTGTAGCGCATGTCTTTGGACTTGCGTCAACGATCTGTACTCACCAAAAAATAAAGAAAAGAAAGATTAGTGGCAGCTGCACTTTTTACTCGACTGTCCTTCTTCTCAAACATCTTTAGTGTCTCAACTGCCTGTAAACAAAATAAGACGCTGTTATTAAACTAATTCACTGAGCTTGTAGTGACAGATGGATGTTTTACTATCTACTTGAGTTTCATCACACTACATTTGTTGCTACATGAGAAATGAGAAAGCAATGCAATGCAACTTAATATCAGCAGCACACATATACAAATAGCCTAATGCATACACACACACACTCTCCAACATAAACATACCTCAGCCTCAAGAGTCATGCAGACGGACAGGCAAGAAAACAAAATAAAAAGGACGGTTGAATGTGAAAAATGTTAAAGACAGAAACAAGGCTTCCCCACAGACACAAGAGTCACATTGCTCTGTTCTGTGGTAATATGTCAAATGTAACAGTTTTAAGTGTGTCTCCAGGGGCCCTTCTACCTGTTTGAAGTCCCTCTGTCTTAGGTAGGTAATGGCTTTATTGATCTCTAAGTCATTTGCAAGCTCCACGTATTGGGATCCCTTCACCATGTCCACACACCTGGAAAAGTGCCATATTTAGCTACAGGACAAAATTCATGGATGAAAATATCTTAGCTAGCAAATAAATTACAAAGACTAAAAACAAATACCACATAAAGATTGTTCAAGGAATGCCATGCTTTTCGAATATGTGCAATGCAAAAAGATTTGATATTTTCCTATATGCAAGACTGCATTTATGCAAAATGAAATTAAATTAAATAGGAAAATTATTTCTAATGACAGTTGAATTTTCAGAATCCTTCTCCACTCTTTATTTAAAAAAATATTTATATATTAAATATTTATGTGGTGAATTGGGGCTCAAGACATCTTTATTATGGTGGCTTGAGAAAGACAACATTATACTACATAAACTTACTATTCTTCTTCTGAGACAAATTTTTATATGTAACTTCTTCTAGGCCGTTCATACTATAACAACCACCAAACTTACTCCAAACTGGTCTGACTCGGGTTGCTATATCTTTTTTAACTAATACGACTTAAGGTTTTTCGAAAACTGACCCGGAAAACTCGGAAAAGTCCTATTGACTTAACATTGGACCAAACTTTGTGACCTCATAACTTTCCACCAGACTGTCAAACAGACTCTGGGCTCATTTAACTCAGACTACCAATCTGTCAATCACTGATGAGCTTTCAGTTTACTAGCCACACCCTAGCAACCACTTACGGCACCCTAGCAACTGTCCCAAAGACTTCCATTGTAAAAAAAAATGCCATTGACTTTTCATTGGACATAACAACATACCAATTCATACTAACAGTATACTAATCCATACTAAAACATACTAACAATATACCAATCCATACTAAAAACATATTTACAAACATACTACTCATACTAGCTACATGCTAATTCATACTAAATGCATTCTAACAACATGCTAGTTTATACTAGAAACATGCTAGGAACATGTTAATTCATACTAAAACCATGCTAACAACATGCAAATTTATGCTAGAAACATGCTAGCAACATGCTAATTCATACTAAAACCATGATAATTTATGTTAGCAACTGCCTAGCAACCACTCAGGACACCTTAGCAACCACCTAGCAACACCTTAGCAACATCTTAGTAACCACCTAGACCTAGCAATGACCTAGAACACCTTAGCAATCACCCAGTGATGCCTTAGAAACCACTCAGAACACCTTAGCAGCCACTAACATCTTAGCAATCACATAAAACACCTTATCAATGCCTCAGCAACTTCTCAAAATACACTAGTAATGCCTTAGCAACCACTCAGATCACCCTAGCAACCACCTAGCAACACCTTAGCAACCACAAAGAACACCCTATCAACTGCCTAGCAAGAAACATGCCAATCCATACTAGAAACATGCTAACATATGTACTTATCTTAGCCAACTTCTTTAAAACTACTTCAATTATTTAAACTTCAAACTTTCAGACGAGGCTTTCTCAAGCCACCATAAAGTTTGTATTTGAACTTTACCTTTCTAGCTTATACTAATGTTAAATGAAGTTGCTTTTTGGTCAAACTGCAATAAATTATTTCTGAATTATGAATTTCAATTTGATGAATACTTCCTTTCCAAAAGAAAAAACTAAATGAAATAGACATAAATACTAAGTTACCAGTCAAACCCAGCTGCAAATGATGTCTCGATGGCTGGAGCAATAAGTTTGGCTGAGGTCATAATATATTTTTCAGCTAGTGCTTTCCTAGGAAAAAAAGCAAAATAAATGTGTATACACTGAAATTAAATATATACAAACGTAGAATAATAAATACCAAGCTACATTATAAATAAAAAAAGGTTTGATACATTACAATACCTCTCTCTTTCCATTTGGTGAAGTTTATCATTCTTTATAGCCTCAATCACCATGTTTGCATGGGGGTCGTCCTGTAAAAAATACAAAATTAAGGCATATATCATTTTAAAGGTATAACTAAGGAGCATTTTACCAATATGCTCACATTTGGTGGGATATACTTGTCATCATCATCAACCCCAAGGTGCACACAAATGAGTTTTTGAAAAGCTTTCTTCATCCTCTCACGGTCTCCAATGGCATAGTAGCACAGGATGAGATTAAAGCCAGTTTTTATGTTGGGGCTCTCAGTCATGATGTACTCAAAAGATGTGATGGCATCTGAGTACTGGCCCATGTGTATGAACACAACACCAATGTTCTGCATGATCTTTATCCTACAGAATAAAAAAAAAACACTTATCACAATCTTAGCAACTTAAAATACAAATATAGTCAATTAACAAATGCACTAAAATACTAACCTCATTGCATTGTGTGCATTTGAGATCTGATCCAAAGCCATGCGATAAAATTTAATAGCCTTTGTGTAGTTCTTTTGCTTAAAATATATATTTGCCATGTTCACTTTTAATCGCCCTGTAGTAGATAAAAAGATTACAGAAATCAAACATTAGAAACAGGTTATATTAAAGTGAAGCAAACTTTTCCAGAGATAGTTAACGCACATTTAAGGCAAGACACTGACTGGTTTATAAAAAAAACTTCAAACATGGTTCACACAGGAGTTTTTAATGTGTTATATGTTAAAATTATTACAGAAATCTTAACATTGGAAGTCGGGCATTTGATTTGAAATGCAAACAACCATGAAAATGCACATTTTTGCAACATTTGTTTAGTAAAATTTTGTATACAATACATAATTTGAAAGCTGAATAAATATGCATTCCATTGATGTATGGTTTGTTAAAATAAGACAATAATTATTTCAAAATCTGGAGCCAGAGGGTTCAAAAAATCTTAATACTGAAAAAAATAACTTTACAGTTTTTCTTAATTGCTTTGGCACATTTTTGGACAACATTCTCTAAACTGTAAGTGCAAATCTCAAAACTGTTTGCTTGAACTTCCTTGCATTTCTGCAAAATGTAGTTACTCACCCAAAACATTTTATTCATGCTTCAAAACCTAGTTATTATGTCAGTAATTTGACCAAGACCACCAAAACATAAAGCATGTTAGTCATTATTTGAGCCACACTTCTCAAAATGATTAGTTGTTTTTTTCACCATAACAGTCAACCATGGAAATTAAGGATTAAAAAATCTGATATGTGTTGAGAGAAGTAAATAGTACAATGAAAATAAATAAACAATTGTATTTATACAGTACATTTAATCTTGTACAAATGTATTATGTAAAGTGTTATGTTTCTTGTCCAATTACTGTAGTGTACATTTCAAATTCCTTACGTTACCACAAATACACAAAAATACTACAAAATCAACATCCATGAAAAAAAAACTCTTGCTGGACATTCTGTTGCTCTTGTTGTTTAGGCCAGAGATTACACATCTTCCAATTACTTTTCCACAAGCATGTTGCTGCAGTTCAGGTTTGTGGAAGGTCTCCTTTCCCAAAAAAGTTGTGATTGTGCTGTGGGCAATACAGTAGTCAACATTTGAATTGGATCAGAATTGTCCTGCTACATTAAGGCAAGAATAGATATTGCTGAATGGTTTTTGGACAACTTTGATGAAACGTTTTGACCCACTTCAAATGATGACCACTATATATGCTCCACTATTTGACTGGTTAAATAGATGATGCAAATTGTATTAAAATTAGAGGTCATTTTTCAATTTAGCAGACATTACAAACAATGTAAATATCAGATATTTATGGTGTAAACGTGTGTAAACAAATGTTTAAAAAACTGAATAAATAGTTTTGAGTCTGATGGCTTACATGATAAAAAATGATTGAGAGGTTGCAAAGAGTTTGACAGTTTAAATGAGAATCGACTCATTAGTTTTGATCAACAAGCCAAATGCATTTAGTTTTTGTCCAAACTACAGACAATTGTACTTACTGTTTTCAGACATGTGCCAAAATATTAGCAATTTTCTTGAATCAGTTAGAAATGCCAATCTGAGGTGAACAATAAGCTAGTTGTTCAGAGATCTAAAGTTATTGTATTAAAAAATAAAAATTTCAATCGAGAATTGAGCCAAAGCAATTAAGTTCTTAGCTATGCACATTACTAATCAAAAATGAAGTTGTGATATATTTAAAGACATTTACAAAATATGTTCATGTAACATGATTTTTACTAATATTCTTATGATTAGTGGCATTTTGACCCACACAATATAGTAAAGTATGGTGTATATAAGAGCTGCTGAAGTGTAAAGTTATAGCTTTTAAAATTGAAATCTACAAATGCAAACTGATTAAGTGCTACAAAAGAAACAACTAAAAATGTATCTTTTATATTACATTAAATAAACACTTAAAAAATTTTGAAAAGCCAAAAAGCCCAAAATCTCATAACTGACAGGTTCATGAGAAAACAGTGTTTGTGCCTGCAGTGTCTCGCCTTAAAAACTCGCTCACCTGCATTATTGAACATTTTGTTCTTCACAATGACTTGGTAAGTGTTCAAGGCCTCGGTATACATGTCATTGTTGGCATACTGGTTTGCTAAATTAAACAGCACCTGTACAAAGCATAAAAGACTTTTCAGCACGAATTTTCAATTAAACATATTTGTTTCCTGCAGTGAACTCACAGAGTATGTCAGATCCAGATTGATGTGGTCTGCAGTGCCTGTTTGTTCTCTCTGTCTCACCAAAGCTCTTTCCTTCCTGCCTGCTTCTTTGGCTTTCTCTAGAGACTGTAAATAAATAAATAAATAAATAACCCAACATCTAAATATTCATTCTAAAATGTCAAATAACTGTTTCAGAGCTATACCCACCACCTGAAGATCTCCACGTGCATGAGCTAGACAGCTATCCTCTATCAAATCATTCACCTTCTTTTCTAGGACTTTTATCTTTTCCTCTGGACTGAGCAAGAAAACAAACAATAAAATCACAGAAAATGTTCAAACTAAAGATGTAAAGTGGGATCTGGTGAATAAAGATGTGAAAGCATACGTGTCTTCATTCTTTGTCTCTAATGGAGGAGCCGGTCCTTTTGACTGGCCCAATGGATCAAACGCAGAGCCTGAAAATGTGAAGAAACATACAGTATCATATTTTGGACCAACTTGATACTGATTTCTATTTTTCAACTTTCATTGTGAGTCAGTTTGATAGTTTTATACTTAAAAGTGAATTTTAAATATAAATTTTATCTAGTAATAACAAGTTTATAGATTTCTCTATAGTTTTAGATAATTTTGTTTAAAAAATACATTTTAATTGTAATTAAAGAAAAAAATTTTTTTAGAGGACAATAGTTTGTGTTATAAACAATCTGAAGAAATAAAAAAGAACTGGGAAATTCAAAAGTGTCATAAATTGTGAGATGTTAACTAAGCAAATATGAGTTTATAACTTGTGACAAAAACATATAAATGTGCAATTCTGAGAGGAAAAGAATTGAAAGATGAAAAACTTAATATGCAATTATCTTTTTCTGTGGCAGAAACAAGCTTGCAAAGTTGTAAAAGTACCTCTAGCTATTGATGAAGAATATCCTGCGGCCCGAACAGCAGTCATGGGACGAGCTGCACCATCCTGTACATCACACAAAACACAAGAAATAAATACAATTTCATTGCATGTGACATCTGTAAAAAAATAATAAATAAATAAATTTTTTAAATTCTACCTGAACAGCTCCAGTCATAGGTCGTCCCATTGCAGTGCCAATAGGCACTCGAGACTGGAAAAATAACACCCGAAATATAAAGACATTTAAGAAAACAAAAATGGCATCATTTTACAAACAAATCAGCTTCAAACTCTTTCCATGAAACATGAAATTAACACAATATACTGAAATGCTTGTTTTTTTTTACTTTCATACATTTTTTTTTATTATTCATACATTCATCCGAAATCTCTCACCCCTTAAAGCAACATTTTCTCTTTTTTATTGAAGATTTTATTAGTGTGCCTTGAAAAATCTGCTAAATAAAAATCTTTAATAATATTTTTCTGTATAACACTTCCATTTCAATTCAATTAATTTTGTTTACTGATGATAAACTTAAAATCTTAAATAATCATTCTATTCACGATTCATATCATCAAATCAACAGGAAATCTACTACCTTATCTTTTTTAAATAGATATCTATTAACAAAGAACATTACACAGATGCTACATTTGTATCAATACACTCAATACATATACAAATACATACAAAAATTATTTTCCCTTTAACTTGAAAAAAATCTAAATTTTACTTGTTGTCTCAGCTTCACTCACCCCATAAGCTGTTCCAATCGGTCGCCCTCCAATAGCAGTACCAGGATATTTTGCTGTCATCTGAAAAAATTCAGTGAATAAATTAGCATACTTTATTAATCATATGCAGGTGTGCTTGACTGCCTTAGTCAACTTTAACTGCAGATGCAAAATAACTGACTGGGGGTCTCCTGCCATGACTTGTTCTGACAGCCTGTTGGAAGGCCACATCATTGTGAAGGTCCTGTAAGGACAGGAAAAAAATCATGATAAAAGCAAATGATGAAGTTGAACAAATGCATGTCAAACTGGCACAAGTATTTACGCACCTCTGAGTCAAAAGTAGGATTGTAATCATTGTAGCCTGTATACAAATCATCCTCCTCTTCCTCTGGGACAAGATGCACATTCTCCATCTGAAACAAAAAAGTCTCTGATTCAATGTTCAATTTGTCAATATTTTTAATAAATATTAAAATGCACTTATTTAAACTTATTATGTACTCATTATATACACTTACATATACCTATATAAATAAAAGACATGCATTTGTGAAAAAAGAAGCAGTATTTAATAATAATTTGATAAAGTTACAGTTTTTTAAAGCAAACAATTGCTTAGAAAAAGAGTGATAGAGGGAGTCTGCGATAACTTAATGCTTGAAGAAAAAGTATAAACATTTTAAATAATTTATAAATAATTCAGCTAATAAATAGAACAATTTAATAAAAAAAGATAATAGCATTACAATAAATAATAAAAAAATGTTCACATAAAGAAATGAACAATATTAAGGAAACAAATTATATATTAAATAATACTGAATACAAAAAGTGGTTACCAATAAAGAAATGTAAATTTGTTTTAAAAATGTATAATGATGATTATTTTGATTAAGTAAATAAAAATGTGAAATTAATAAATAAAATGTAATAAAATGAGAAGGATTTCTTTACTTAAGTATAAACATGTCAAGTACTAAAATGTTTTTACTTAAGTATAAAACATTTTCCAAATAATATTTTAGACCCATTTGTAATATTGTTTTTATTCCTGAATATAAACGGGTCTTTACAAAAGAAGCTAGGATGGAGGCACAATGATGATCATATTTAATTTAGGGATCAGTGGGATTAAAAACCCTTGAACAAACGAGGACATATATAAAACAAGAAAAAAGAAGCAAAGCTTACACCTTTTAAACATCATTTTAAAAACGAACTTTTTTCTGTCTGCACAAATTAACGTTACAAATCCGTTTAACGTTACATGGCTAACGTTAGTTCGTGAGCCTATCACATAATTTCCCTTACAACATAAATGCCAGCATCTGTGTTATGGAAATTATGATAACTTAACATGCCTGGTAAACAGGATAGTGTGCTTACCGAAGAAAGCGCTAAATTATAGCCTTATTAAGCAGAAATGCTCCCAAAAACCGCGTCTTTGGCCCAGCAGCAGCAGACAGAGCCTGCTAACTAATCTGACTCTGAGCAACACATCGGTTGCTAGGATACAAAAACGGACAACTATAATCTACACATGAGCGGTTTTACAGTTTTGCTATTCGCTGTAGCACCAGTTATATTTCTGTCTTCCTTAAATTTTCATTTAGCACTACATTTCTAAAAAAATAAATAAACATATGAACGTCTACAACCCCATGGATTGTCCTTCTGTAAAAGTCTTGTTGCTTTTTGGCGCGTGTGAGGCGCCGTAGCTCCGCCTGTTCCTCGTGCACACATGACAGCCTGAAGTCTGCTGATTTGGGGGCTCCCGGGAACCAACCAACCGATTGTGTTTTGGCGTTTGTAAACGAGACTGCAATGAGTTCATTAAAAGAAAAGATCATCACTGTGGTCGGAAGGTGAGAGCTAACCTGAATTAGCCTGTCAGATTGTGCAGACGTGATTGTCTAACCCAAACAGAAAAGCTAAGCGGTCTTTGAACTCTGGTGTGATGGAGTATTACACCATTCATTAACACCATATCAGAATAGTGCATGTGAGAAACAAAAAGTGCAATAATTTATAATCAAATTAAAATGAGCATGTGATATTGCGCTTATTATGCATATTTTTAAATAATTTATATAGACGTTTATGGTTTTTATATAATACTTTTCATGCATGAATGGCTTTAAACTTCTGACTTCATGTTTGTTTTCATGCACTAAATTAAAATGATCATTTTAATATGTACAGGTAATGCATTGACCTTGATGTCCACTTATATTTGACAGACTAATGCTATGCTTTTCCCCCCTCATTATACGTATGTGGCATAAAGCGGTCTGATTGGTCGCTCCTGGGCCATGGTTTTCCTGAGTGGAGGTTACAAGGTCAAACTCTATGACAACAAACCAGGACAGGCATCAGGGGCCATCGCAGAGATCAGGTCAGTAGTAAAACAGGAAAGATAATATAACTCCTCAGGCTTTACTTTTTAATTACCGTCTCATTTTCAGTTTATATTCTCTCTATTAATTTAATATTCTATCTTAATAACATCACTGATCAATCTTTTTCAAAGCAAGGTTGAAGGCACTATAAATAAACAAATGTCAAGTTAAGGCCTAAAATATAAAAAAACAACTTAAATAATAGTAATAAAAGTATGACCAAATTTAGGTTTTCTTTAACTTCTTTGTTTATATTAGTAGTTCAATAAAACGGTTTCTTAATTCAGCTCCTCTGTCACCAGAGGGAGTTGTGGGGTTTTCTGTCTGCTGGATATGACTTTAGATCTCAACCATGTTGGCTTAAAGACTGCAAACACAATACTAGAGCCCCTCTCTTTCTAATATGTGCTAATACATTTGTGTACACTACTAATATAGACATTCAGAAGCATGTTTACAAACCTCTGGAAGAAACTGTGTGAACTGAACTCTTCAACATGGTTCATTTTAAATGATGAGCAATCATTAAAATGTAACAGAAAGACAATTGTGATCGCTGGAGTTATGTTCTGTATTCTAGAACTTCATGGTTTTCAAAAATATTGCTGCAGATTAAAAAGTTGATGCCTTGAATGTTATGTGTTTATCTTTAGCATTTCCATTTAAATTAATCTGCTTGTTTTAATTAATTTATTGATTAATTTAATTGCTTTATGAATTTAAATGCATTTCAGTCATCCAGAGGACACCCTGAAGCTTGAAGGCTGAGGCCTCCTGGTTGAGAACCACTAATGTACATGCCCTGAATATAATCCAGTAATGATAGATTAGGACACACTAAACAATAGTTTTCTGTAATGCATACAGAGCCGCGTCAGTTAAAGTCTGTGTGAATCAGAAGTTGCTGCAGACTTTTATCTCAGTATGATGATGTATTTCCAGCTCAAAAGTAATATAGCGTAGAGGGCGGGGTTTATATTTTAATGCAGCTAAGGCTTAGAGGGGTGTAGCTGAGCATATTTTACCCAAGCTGTCAAACTGAGATCATCTGAGAAGAACTGTCATTTCAAAGCTAAAGCAAATGGTCAGATTTTGATTAAAGATTACCATCACAAACGTTTATTCCTTTCAGTGGATTAATTTACACAGATTAATTGTTCACGTTAAGACAAAAAATGTGTGCTAGCAAAACCATTTTCATTTGTGATTGTATCTGTATCTGCGACAGATGGCGTGTCAATTATAAATCATCTTTGGAACATAATTTATTTGGACAGACCTGTTTTTTGGGAGGATTTGTATGTCATTGAATGTTAAGCTGAAGGTTGGGTTTGTGTGAGCAGGAAACAGCTTGAGGAGCTTCAGCAAGCCAAAATGCTAAGAGGAAAGCTCAGCGCCACAGAGCAGTTGAGTCGACTCAGCAGTCATGAGGACCTAAAGCAGGCCTTAGAGGGGGCTTTCTTTGTCCAGGTATGATTTCCTCAAACATAGAGGACTTCCTGTTGAACCAAAAACAACACAAAAAAAGCAAAGCAATCCCATGGAAATATAAACCTTGTCATGAAAAAAAAGAGGTTTTCACCAAAATAGCAAAACCGTTTTTAGATTTTTTTTTTTGTATAAGCAAGTATTTTACAGTACTTCAGAAAACACTCAGAAATGTCTCTGTCAATGTTTTCAAACAATTATATTTGATTGACCAACGTCACACAAGTGGTAATTTCACATCTGTCACATACAGTAAAGGAAATAAGTATTTGATCACACTGTGATTTTTCAAAATCTCCTACTTAGAAATCATGGAGGGGTCTGGAAATTTTAGCATAATTGCAATTCCACTGTGAGAGACAGAATCTAAAAATAAAATTCCGGAAATCACATTAAATGATTTTTTAACAATTTATTTGTAAATTACTGTGTGAAATAAGTATTTGATCACTTGAGTCAAGCATTTTAAATATTTAGTACAGAAGCCTTTGTTAACAATTACAAAGGTCAAAGGGTTCCTGTAGTTCTTCACTAGGTTTGCACACACTGAAGGAGGGATTTTGGCCCACTCCACCATACAGATCTTCCCTAGATCTGTCAGGTTTCGGTGCTGTCGCTGAGGAACATGGAGTTTCAGCTCCCTCCAAAGATTTTCTATTGGATAGGTCTGGAGACCGGCTAGGCCACTCCAAAACCTTGATATGCTTCTTATGAAGCCACTCCTTGGTTTTCCTGGCTGTGTGCTTTGGGTCATTGTCATGTTGGAAGACCCAGCCACGACCCATCTTTAATGCTCTGACTGAGGGAAGGAGGTTTTTGCCCAATATCTCACAGTACATGGCCACATTCATCCTCTCCTTAATACAATGCAGTCATTCTGTCCCCTGTGCAGAAAAACACCCCAGAGCATGATGCTTCCAGCCCCATGCTTCACTGTAGGTATGGTATTATTGGGATGATACGCATCATTCTTCTTCCTCCAAACACAGTGAATAGAGTTAAGACCAAAAAGTTTTACTTTGGTCTCATCTGACCACAGAACTTTCTCCCATGACTCCACTGGATCATCCAGATGGTCCCTGGCAAACTTCAGATGGGTTTTGACATGGGCTAACTTAAGCAGGGGAACCTTCCGTGCGATGCATGGTTTTAAAACATGACATCTTAGTGTATTACTGATAATAGCCTTGAAAACGGTGGTCCCAGCTCTCTTCACGGCATTGATCAGCTCCTCCCGTGTAGTTCTGGGCTGATTCTAGACCATTCTTGGCATCATTAATACCCCACCAGGAGAGATCTTCCGTGGGGCCCCAGTCTGAGGGACATTGACAGTCATCATTAGCCTCTTCCATTTTCTGACAATTGCTCCAACAGTTGTTCTTTTTTCACCAATCTGCTTGGCAATTGCCCCGCAGCAGTTTCAGCTTTATGAAGGTCTACAATTTTGTCTCTTGTGTCCTTTGACAGCTTATTGGTTTTGGCCATGTTGCTACTTAGATTTTTGACTGATTGTTGGGTGCACAGGTGTCTTTATGACAGGTAGTGACCTTAAACAAGTGCTACTAAATTACAATCATGAGCAGAGTGTAGCTGGACTATTTTAAAGCAAAATAACAGGTCTTTGAGGGTCAAAAATTTGTGATCAAATACTTATTTCACACAGTAATTTACAAATAAATTGTTAAAAAAATCATACAATGTGATTTCTGCATTTTTATTTTTAGATTCTGTCTCTCACAGTGGAATTGCACCTATACTGAAAATTCTAGACCTCTCCATGATTTCTAAGTAGGAGATCTTGAAAAATCACAGTGTGATCAAATACTTATTTCCCTCACTGTACATGACAGAGAGGTGTCACATCCATAACAGAGCTTTTCCTTCATAAATACAAAAATGTAAAGTAAAATAAAATCAATCATGTTTGTTCTATAGAGAGCTAACTCTTACCCTTTAGATTAGCATTGTGTCTTTTGGGTTGTGCAGATTAATTCTCTTAATTTCTACAAAATATGTTGTATAATGTAAACTCACTAACTGTTTTGATCACATCCACAGGGTGTCCACCAGGTCTTAAAATGTCTTAAATTTCAAAAACAAATCTTAAACTCACTGAAATGTTGTCTTGTAAGTCTTAAATCAATTTAAAAAGGTCTTAATTTTCCTTTGTTTTTGTAAAGCTACCCAATTGGTTCAACACAGATCCAATCACCAACAATCCATCTCAATAAAACTTACTTTTACTTACTTACTTACTCCCAGAGACATTTATATAGATGTTGATATTTAGCCACACCATGTTGGTGTTTCGTAACGTCTAATTTTTATGAAGTGGTTCGTTAGCCCAACACTCAACCCCCAACCTGGATGACCATGACATACACACACATACACTACGGACAATTTAGCTTACCCAATTCACCTATAGCACGTCTTTGCACTGTGGGGGAAACCAGAGCACCCGGAGGAAACCCACGTAAACACGGGGAGAACATGCAACCTCCACACAGAAATGCCAACTGACTCAGCCGCAGCTCGAACCAGTGACCATCTTGCTGTGAGGTGACATCGCTAGTCACCGAGCCACCCAATAAAACTTTTAGCAAAACTATATTTATAACTAATATTGTAATAGACTGTTGTGCATTTAGTTTATTAAAGTTTTTAAAAAGTTTTTTTTTAGTTATGCTGAAAAACATAGTATGTATACATCTAGGGTCTGTTTGTTTTAACACGTTTTTTGGGTAAGAAATAATTAGAATTAGTCTTTTGATGGTGAAATTGTTTTTTTTCTGCTGGGCCATTAAAAACCCCTTAGCATTTAGCCCTATGCAAGTCTGTAATTTCATCCTTGATGGTCTTAAAATGGTCTTAAAGTCTTAAATTTGATTTGTTGAGACCTGCAGTAACCTTGCATCCATAACACATTTATTTTCCTCATTTAAAAGCTAAAAAATGTACTAACAGATAATATTAACAGATGTCTCTCAATATAATGTTAACCTATCATTTCTCTTTGAATTTATGTCTTCGGTTTTCACTGCAAATGTCACATCTACGTATAATGCTGAAATTGCTCAGCAAGTATTTCATGCGTAGAGAAGAAAGAGTGATCACATGAGCCAAACCATCATTCCTCATTTCGTTTTTTAGTCACTGTGCAAACCGCATTAAACCAGAAGCGTGGCTGTATATTTTCTTCTGAAGTTGCTAGAACATTGCATGATATCTCGCTCACTTTTGTTAATGTGATTAAGTGTTGGAATTTACACCCCAGTTTAATTATTAAGTTTGCTCGGAAAGCTCTGTTTGCTATAGACCACCATTTTGAGGGATGTAAACAAAAAACAACGGTCCCAACGTCTTTCCTGTTTTACATTTTTAATTTCTAGAGCTTCTGAAAATACTAAAAGAGCCACATATTGATAAATAATGTTATGATAACTGTTTTAACATTAAGTTAGGATTGAATTGCCTCTTGTAAATGTTATGAAATAGTTTGATAACAAGCAGGAAATGTTCTTGGGCTAATGACATCACCACATTGAAAGGGTCTTTTTTCTCTTAAAGCTGTGCAAGTGTTTGTATCTGTTCATGTTGGAGAACTACATTTATTATTTACACTACACATAATTAATGTCTGCCCACTTTCTGTCATGCTTCATTTTTAACAGTGAAGAGAATAATGTAATCCTTGACATTTAATCTGAAAATATGCATGACAGAGCCTCTTTTCAGTCTGCTGGCTATGTTCTGTTCATCCTATTTTCTTCTTTTAGATCTCTCTGTTAATATGAAAAGAACAACAGACAGTGCAATTGTGGCCCACACTTTGATTTTATTTTCCAAATCACACTATTTACTTTTCCAGTTTTTCAGACATTTGTGATCTATTTTAATACCTCTAATGCCTATAAGCAGTGTTTACCATAATATTCCCTTCTAATACAGGAAATACAAAATGACAATGGAAATCTGTCAGAAATGAGGAAAGGCGCTTCAAAGTATTTAATAGCATCAAAGTTAATTCAGGGAAAGTTTTGAGAACAAGTTATGCAACATACATGTGTTTCGTAACACAATGACATATCACAGATTTTAATATTAAGCATTCATAATATTATTGCTGAGCCTTAGGTGTTATTTATAATCAAAGGAGTTTATTTAACTATTTTGTTTTTAATTAAAGTCTCATAACTGGACCTTTAGTAAAATAATTGATTTGTCTGTGACCATTTTGTTGCAGTATTAATAATAGACATATGATACATAATCCAGTAGATGTAGAGTAATTATTTCTGTTTGTTTCATCAGTAGTGAGTGTTATTATTCGGGTCATATTTTTTATGTCATTTATAGTGTCAGAATAAATGGTGTCACTGGTGTCATTTATTATTTCTACACATGTATTTCCATCCTGTTTCTGCCTCTGTGCCTTTATGTGCTTTTTAAGGTAAATATTGTTGGTACAACTTTAATAATGGTATTTCACATGGTTACCTTTGCCATATTTTGGACAATCTGTTCGTTGGAACCATGACTTTTCTTGACTTTTTTTTCTGTCACCAGGAGAGTGTATTTGAGGACCTGGAAGCAAAGCAGAGTGTCTTTCATGCGGTGGAGGAGCTGGTCTCAGAAAGCGTGATCCTCAGCAGCTCCACGTCCTGCCTGATGCCAAGCAATGTGTTCTCTCAAGTCCAGAACCGAACCCGTTGCATCGTATCCCATCCGGTTAGTTATGATTACAGTCTGTAAGAGATTATTTCGTATTAGTTTAGGTATTATATTACACATAAACTATGGGTTTATGCAAATTTGAGGCCACAATGAAAAACAAATGCTTAGTTTTTTGATAAGCAATGTAAAAAAAAAAAGGAGAGACATAATAGTTCACCCAAAAATGAAAATTTGCTTGTCATTTTACTCACCCTCAGTTCATCCGAGATGTAGGTGACCTTTTTTCCTTTGATAGAACATTAGAGAAGATTTTTAGCTGAAACTGAATGCAACTGGTAAATTTAGGAGTCAACAAAAACATACAAACAAAATTAACAATGGTCTAGGGATGTTCATAATAACCGATTAGTTGTTAACCAAACGGGTCCGTTTTTAACCGATTACTGGTATCAGTTAAGCGATTAAATAAATATATAATTTTTTTTTTTAAAGTTTTGCTGCATAAATGTGCAACACATATTTATATATAAGCAGCAAAACAAAACTTTCTGAAATGTGCTTTGCTTTGTAAAAGTTGGAAGTCAGTGCGTCTGGGTTTTCTCTCCATCAGTGCCCGCTCCGGCACCGCTCATAAACACAACAAATAGGCTACAGTTGTGATGATCTGGGGTACAACCAACAAACCAACCTTTTTCCATTTGGAAAATTACAGTTATTAATAGTTCTAATAAAATAAAAAAATTTAAAAAGCCTACATAATCTATGAATCAAACTAATCCAAATATTTTTTTGATATTTGCATAATGATAACTCCGCACCAAACTAAGGCTTTCATTTTATAGCTTATAAAACATGTATGCAAATTAATGCAATATCATATGTAAACAACAAAATTGTTATGCTATAGTAGCCTATACTTTACAAAAAGTCAACATATGAGTCTTGTCATTGTCTTGCATCACACACCGCACGCACATACACCACGAGTGAGACGGAGAAAATGAAAACACCCAAGCTCTAAGGTAAAATCAGATGCTCAAGAAGACTTAGTCTTTAAAATAATGACTTCTGTTAAAATGTTGACAGGGGTTTGTTAAATGCATATTTTCCATAGAGCGATCGATTTGAGGTAACCTGCTATTTTTATTTGATGGAGGAAAAAAACATGACTGGAAAAAACAGTCTATGGCGGTTTAAAGGATTCATTTAGTGTTTTCGTTTTTTTTAAACTACATTAAAGTGAAAAATAACTGGGACAGCACTATTTATTTTATTCTTTTTATTCTTTTATTATTTTTTATGCTGTTGGAAACACTGCAGGTGCGTGAAGATGTTCTTATGTTGTTATGTTCTGTATGCTGTTGCTCGCATGTTAAAATAAGTGTTTATTTTAAAATGCAATATTTAATGTGTCAGACAAAAAATAGACACGGCAATTCATTTTTTTTAATGAAATTATTGTTTAATATTATTTTGACCGGTTAATATTCGGTTAACGAGTAGCGGATGTTGGTTGGCAAAATTAACCGAAATGAGCATCCCTACAATGGTCTTATGACAGAAATCAGTTTGTGATTTGTTTTTTCTTTTTTTACAAGATTATAAATTGATGGCTGCAGTTTAAATCATCTTGATAGTTGTTTCAATTGCAATAAAGTAATAATTGTCAAACTTTCTCTCAGCATTCAGAACTTATTTTTAACTTAATTTGAAGCTTTTTAGTCTATATTTACGTAGACATGTTAAACGGTAAACCTGGGGTGAAAAACAGGATGTATGAATGAGAAAATGTGAAAAACATGATGGTGAGGGGAAAACAGTATAAAGAGTGTGGAGAACTCCGACACTTCAGATTGCTCTGGGGTTGTCTCTGGACTTTTATGGCTATAACACTTAAAGTCTATTCTTCTGGTATTGAAAATCTCGAGACTGAGCGTGGTTAATTAATGGACACCACAAGACATGTCATGTTTTTCTTGCCTTGTCCTGTGATAAAGAATGCAGCTAATTGTCAGTTCCAGAGAGGTTTTACTGCACTTTGTTTCCTTCCATAACCAATAGAAATTCCACTCTGTTCACATGACAGAAAGGATTTGCTGGCTTTGGTGTACTTCGGAGATGTTTAAGGCAAACTATTCACCTTCACCAGCAATTAGTGAATGTTTAATCCCAAATACCGAACATATGCAGTCAGGCATTTAATCAGAGACCTTTATAGTGGGTGAGAAATCCAATACAATCTCGAGGTCTGATAAACACACTCGGGACAGATAAAGTAGTGTAATTTCCTGTTTTTTTTTTTTTTTTTTTTGTCTTTTTTAATCTGACAGGTAAACCCGCCCTACTATGTGCGTCTGGTGGAGTTGGTGCCACACCCCGAAACGCTGCCCGATGTGATGGAGGTTGCTTACTCTCTGATGACAAATGTGGGACAGGCACCTGTGCGCCTCAGGAAGGAGATAGATGGTTTTGCTTTAAACCGTGTTCAATATGCCATCATTGCTGAGTCCTGGAGGCTGGTTCAGGTTAGTCAAGTCATGGAATAAAATCACAGCAGTTACAGTCATGGTTTTTCTGCCTAAAGGTAACCAGTTCAATGGTAGAAATCATGTGTAATTAATGTAAGTAATGAAAAAGCCATATTCAAAGGATTTATTAGAATAATTAGTCAAATTAATCTTAGATCATATACACAATTATAGATAATAGTATAATATACTTATTTATTATATTTTAAGCTAACTTTCAGATATTTGGGGTGAATAAAATTTGAGAAAGCATTTAGAGGGATGCATTGATCAGAAGTGATAGTAAAAAAAAGAATATATATATATATATATATATATATATATATATACACACACACACACACACACACACACTCACTCACCGGCCACTTTATTATGTACACCTGTCCAACTGCTTGTTAACGCAAATTTCTAATTAGCCAATCACATGGCAGCAACTCAATGCATTTAGGCATGTAGTCATGGTCAAGAAGACGATCTGCTGCAGTTCTAAGGTGATTTAAGTGACTTTGAATGTGGCATGGTTGTTGGTGCCAGACAGGCTGGTCTGAGTATATCAGAAACTGCTGATCTACTGGGATTTTCACGCACAAATATCTCTAGGATTTACAGATAATGGTCTGAAAAAGAGTAAATATCCAGTGAGCAGCGGTTCTGTGGGCGCAAATGCCTTGTTGATGCCAGAGGTCAGAAGAGAATGGCCAGACTGGTTCGAACTGCTAGAAAGGCAACAGTAACTCAAATAACCACTTGTTACAACCGAGGTATGCAGAAGAGCATCTCTGAACGCACATCACCTCCAACCTTGAGGCGCATGGGCTACAGCAGCAGACCACACCGGGTGCCACTCCTGTCAGCTAAGAACAGGAAACTGAGGCATTTGGATGTGGGGTTCAAAATTTGGCATCAACAACATGAAAGCATTGATCTATCCTGCCTTGTATCAACGTTTCAGGCTGGTAGTGGTGGTGAAATGGTGTGGGGAATATTTTCATGGCACACTTTGGACCCATTCGTACCAATTGAGCATAGTGTCAACAACACAGCCTACCTGAGTATTGCTGCTGACCATGCCCATTCTTTTACGGCCACAGTTTACCCATCTTTTGATGGCTACTTCCAGAATGAAAATGCTCCATGTCATAAAAAGTGAATCATCTCAGACTCGTTTCTTGAACATGATAATGAGTTTACTGTACTTAAATGGCCTCCACAGTCACAAGACTCAATCTAATAGAGCATGTGTTGAGGCAAGTTGGAGCTAAACCCAGCAGGGACACCGGCCCTCCAGGGCCGAGATTGGTGACCCCTGCCTTGAAGGATTAAGGCAGTTCTGCAAGCAAAAGGGGGTCCAACACGGTACTAGTAAGATGTACCTAATAAAGTGGCCGGTGTGTGTGTGTGTGTGTGTGTGTGTGTGTGTGTGTGTGTGTGTGTGTGTGTATGTATGTATGTATGTATGTGTATATATATATATATATATATATATAATTTTTTTATTATGATTTTTTTTAACAAAATCATTATTTTAAATAAATGGTCTTTTCAACTATCTGTTAATCCTGTAAAGTTTTCATGAATTTTATAAAAAGTCACTTAAAGCTGGTGTTGTTTTCTGGTTGAGGGTGAAATCATGTTGTAAAGACTCGTTGTTCATGGTAAAATTAGTGTACCGCACAGCTTCTCATGGTTATTTGCTTTAATAAGGCATCTGTTTTTATAATTTCTACTCTACAGCAGACTATTTCCTCATATGTGAGGAAAATATATGGCTGAAACATCTTATTATTCTTTTTCTGAACAGGAACATCTCATCAAATTCTGTAAGCTAGATATAAGAAGTCATTAATTCATCATCATCATCTATCTATAAGTCATTCATCTATTAATAGAGAGAAAGGAAAGTGAATTGAAAGGAAACAAAGAATGAAAAGGGACTATTGTATTTGGTAAAACCCAGACATAACTACGTCCATATCTGTATCGTTGTTTACAAATAAGGAAAAAAACTAAAACAAAAGGTCTCTTTTCTTAGTTTCTCTTGAGAAACTTTCAGAATATCCAGCTTATCTTTCCTCACACTGGTGGTTTTTGTCCTGGTTGTACAGTACATCTGTACAACAGTGTATCGAATGAACATGGGGAAAGTTAGGTGATATGCTTTAAAAAACAAGCTCTCTCAGCTCAGCAAAAACAAGACGCAAGTCAAAAGTCAAGAAAGCACTTACACACACAATAGCCACCTTACTTTGAACTTCAAGAATCACGCCACTGACTTTTTTCATTGTTAATCTGAGTAATAGACATTTAAAAACAAAACTGAAATGGTTTGCACTGTCAGGGATGAATTATAGAGACGTCATCACAAAACTGTGTGAAGATGATTCACTGTGACTCTGAATGATGTTCAGTAGTCAGGTGTGTCAGTGTGCCTGGGTTAGGTGAAGAACACAGCGTGCAACAGAGGTGTGGTAACATGTTGTTTTGAATTGGTTTTATTGTGTTTCAATCAAAGAGAAGAAGTCAACTCTTTAAGAACCTTTAATTTTAGTTGTAGCCAATCATACGCATTGGAGTGAACTCAGTGTTACCTACTTAGTCAAAATGATAGTTTCAACTAAGCATCCACAACAGCATGGATAACCAGATATGACACGCATCACTTGTGAGCATTTACTGGTTATTTAAAAACAAACAAACAAAAAAAGGAGACAATATAAATCTGATACTGATATTGCGTAATGGTAACGTTTGGCATATCCATAAATTCCAAGTTCAAATAATGGTATGCTTAATGTAATATACACCTGTTAGTAATGAGTGCAGCAGAAATGACCAAAGAAGACTGCCCTGTTGACCTTTGAAAAAGACCCTCATCATACATAAATAATGCTGATTAAGCAAAAGCTTTTATGGACAACATAATATCACCTCTATTAATCTCATCATCAAATCATCATTTACTCACCCTCATGTTGTTTAGGAGCTGCATTTTCTTTCATCTTGTGATGGTCATCATTAGATTTTTATCCCTATTATCATATGAGCGATGTGTGATTGGATCACGACTGATCAAATACCGCTACAATCTGTGGAAGACAAAAGATATTTAGTGGAATGTTCAGACTGCACTTTTCATACAGTAACAATGAAGAACGGTGAATAAATGACAAGTTTTTTTGTCAAGTATTGTATGTAACAGCTGAATGGTAAGTTTTGATCAGATGTTCTAAAATATGACAGTCTTAACAAATGTTTTCAAGTTACTAAAATCATGTTTCAATTTAAATCGGGTAATTATTTTTTTTTTTGTCATTATTTTTTAAGGCAGATATATTTTTTGTGTATACTCTGTGTTATGAAATGAAGGAAATATTCTTGAGTGGTTGTTACTCCATTATATTTTACAATAAGTAAGTATTCTTCCTTGAAACAATTTTCCTTATTTTTCATTTCCTTGTCAGTTGTGTTATTGTGTATTCAGGAGATATTCAGTAAGACTTGTCTAAAACATCTGTATACATTTTCAAGTCTATCATGTGTTCTACCTTATTCAGTTTTTTTTCCTTTTTTTCACCAGTAAATACTTTTTTTTTTTTTTAAACAATTTCAAAAGAATTTTTTTCTTCGAGCTGCTTGGTTGTACATGTGACCAAGCCTTAAAAGCAGTCATGCTGATGAACCAGTTAAACCAGCATGCAAACATGTTATTGCATATTCTTATTGTTTGCTACAATTAAAATAAAATAAAAAGATAACAGGAGCTGATCTTATCTAATTATTGTTTAAAGACTTTCACAAGTGCTGTAGTGTCTCCTTTTCAAAGAAGAATCTTTTGTTAATTTTAAAAGACTTATTAAAGCAATTAGCACTGATTCACAGTGAACACGGTCTAGATTTCACAACACCTCATTAGTTAGAGATTTTCAAAACCCCATTGAAGATTTATTTATTCTTAAGCCCTTTTTTGTGAGTCTGCTCTTTTCTGATTGGTCAGTTATTTGTGATGAGAGCATATTGGAAAGCACCCAATTTTTGGATTTCCTCTCTGAAAACATTCTCAATCCTCATAGACATCACACGTTTTTTTTTTATTGCTAAAATTTTTTCGTCAAGTATGTGCTCACTCAGTGATTAAACTCTGCATGTTCATATATTTTCTCACCTTAAAACAACAAATCGCACTGCTGCACTATACTGTGTGAGAGCTTATACAGAGTGTTTTTGTAAAAATTGAGAAGTCACTCCATCTAGAATCAGTTTTTAATAAATGCTACTTGTATTATGTCAGCAACACAAACTGAAGTGTTCAAGCTAGGCAGGTGAAATTAGATGTAGTTCTTAAGCAACTAGTTAAGGCCGCAAACTGGTATTATGCAAATTTGTTGCGCAACTGACACCTGATTTGCCAACAAGTTGTTTTGAGTGTTCACAATCTGTTCTTATCCAATTATTCTTAACTATTTGTTTTTAGGGGACAGTAAGGCATTTTGGTGCAGTCTGATGTTAAAACTTGATGCTTAAAAACCACTAGAGCAGCTACAATACACACTGCATGAAAGGTATACTCGAAAACGCATAAAGAAATGTTATTCCCTCTGCATATTAAAATTATGCCCACATCATCTTATATCCTACATGAGAAGAGTATTTAATGGTGAATAGAAATGTCTATTTTGTATTTACTCTATTTGACTTAATAATAACATGTTTTAGCACGTTGAAAAATAAGATGGAATTGTCATGGGCTCTTACGAGTTAAGTAACTAACTTTTACTTAAAAGTTAGAAATTGTTCAACTTTTTTTACTACCTGAAAATCCAGTTTGATCTGATGTTTGTAATACCTCTCAGCCTTCTGCAAGTCTCGCTTACTGAAGATCCTTTCTTGTATTTATAGAAGAAGAGGTGACATTTTGGTGCTTTTTTATTTTTTTAAATGATGAGGAACATTTAAAATTTGGATGTTGCAGATTTGCAGCTGAAATCCACCCATGCTTCCTCTCACAGGTCAGGCAGCCCTTTGAGAGAGAGCCAGCTCTGGAAAGTAGAGCAGCTGGGAAAGCTAATGGCAGCCCCTGGTGATTACCGTAGAGGAAAGGCCTCTTTTCACGGTTTCCCCAGCCAGTCCGCCGCCTGGCGACGCTAGGATAACAGCCTCGTTGTTACACGCAGGAAATGAACAAAGACCACCCTGTCCCCCTCCTAAACCCGTCCCCCACTGCCCGTTCTGTATCCAAGCTTTGATTTCAGCACAGTCGGGCAACAGGTATCTGTAGCCACAGGTAATCCGAGTGCAAAGTGGGCTCAAAGCCTGGCACAACCAAGCTTGCTTTCCCCCTGCCAAACCATCCCATTATTAAGAGGACACTGAGTTAAATGATAAGAGAAATCCAATACAGTGGGAGCGGCTTTAGTGCTCTTCTGATGGGACCAAACGAGTGGGGGTAACCTCCGTTTTCCTCTCAATCGGGTGGACCAAACCTTGTTGGCTGGACAAACTACTAAGCAGGAAGCTGTAATTTTAGGATTAGAAGATCAGAACATCAGTAAAGCACTTTTAGAAGCATTGTCTTTCATCCAAGCGTATAATACAGCACGAGCTGCCAAATGAACTTCTCTTTCTTTTCATCCAGGACGGAGTGATCTCAGTGAAGGACATCGATCTGGTGATGTCTGAGGGCCTGGGCATGCGCTACGCCTTCATAGGTCCCATTGAAACCATGCATCTCAATGCACCAGAAGGCAAGCTACCTAGTAACCCATGCTTTAAAACATGGCATAATGAAACGTTCTTTTAAATTAAACACATAGAAGCTCTTGTTTTCAGCAGGCATGGAGGAAGAAATTGGTTTGGTGCTTGGGACCGCAAAAAGGGAGTCCATGAAAACATGTTAACCTTTTGATTACCATCCACCTCACATGACCTTAAATGTGTTTGTGTGTTAAGAAAGTCCATAAAAAGAAACTGAAATGAGCACAGACGTGTGTAAATGCTCATGTGTTTTGAAAAGATCTCATGTTAGCGGTGAAAATCATAAGGCAGTGTGAAATCTGTAGGATGACCCTGCTCCCCTCATGAAATGTGCTTTGCCATGTGACAGTAGTTCTAACGTGGGATGGTGACAGATGAATATTATTCTCAGGCCTGGCTCCTCGTACTGCAAGTGGGGCACTACAGTAGTCTCACGCTGGTGATAAAGCCCCCCGTATACACTGAGTTCCGCCCTCGTTCCTTCTTTCCAACCCTGTATAATGGCACAGGTTCTTGGAAACTGTAAGCGAAGAACTGTGGCTGAACTTTCACTGGTGCAAGTCTTATCTACCGAGAGCCCTTCTTAAAGCACTCATGCCCTTCAGAAGAGGAGCTACTCGATTCATGCTTGAGAAGTCTGCTAGAAAACAAAACACAACAACTTTTATCTGCTAAGTCACTTTGGACACAATTTCCCAATGGTTATACTGTAAATTTTGTGTTATTCAGAATGACAAGGCAGTGTTTACTTGGTTTACTTACAAAATCTGAATTTTGTATTTGAAAAAAAAAAGGCAAATTGTTATTAGCGATGAATTGAACTGCATCAGAAAATTATTATTGAGATCACATTTGTGCACACATAACGTACAACATGCTGAAAGTGATATACTCAGTGAAGGTGTTTTCATCTTTCATTAAAAGTACAAAGAAGTTGGAAATATCTTTGCAGTGATATTCTGTTAAAGGTTAGAAATGTAAATATACAAAATAAAAACACAAAAAGGCAGCGATGAAAAAACAACAGTTGCAAATCACCGGCATCATATTGATGATGAGGTCAAATTATTGTTATGATTTGTTGTAAGGTACATTTGAGACTATAGACCAGGGGTGTCCAAACTCCCTGCGTATTTCCTGCATATTTTAGTTTCAACCCTAATACACACTTGAACCGGCTAATCAAGCTCTTTCTAGGTATGCTAGAAACTTCCAGGCAGGAAGTTCGAGCTGAACTATGCAGGCCCTCCAGGACTAAGTTTGGACACCCCTGCTATAGACTATAAAGGTGTGATATTATTTGAATGTATCCCCTTTCTGTGTGACACACATTAATGACTACATATTGACAAACATCCAGAGTCCTTTACATTAAAATCATAGACAACTTATAGAAAGTTGAGGAAGGTCTCACTTTATAAGAAAACTGTTCACAAACTAGCAATAAAAATGCATTAAAACATGAAATTCTTACATATAGCCATTTCAAATTTATAAAAATACATAATTTCTGTATTAGGTTTTTAAAGTCTAGAATATTTTAGACTTTTTATAGTGTTACTCCATTGTGAAAAAGCCAAAGACTTTTTAACTTTTAACTGTGTTTTGTCTGTACAGGTATGAAAGATTATCTTCAGCGCTACAGTCAGGGCATGAAGAGGGTTCTTAATACTTTTGGGCCTGTTCCAGATTTTTCTGGAGAGCCTGCCGCTAGAGTTATAAAAGTATGTTATAATAGTTTTAGAAAACTCCAGTAAAATCCTTTTTGTAATGAGCATAAATGTAAATATTTTCTCACCTTTTTCAGGAGATCTGTGAACTGATTCCTGGTGAGCAGGAGCATCTATCAGCCAGGAGAGAGAGAAGAGATCAGCTGCTGATGGGACTAGCTAAACTCAAAGAATGAAGCTAGTCAATAAAATGAAATGGTGGGAAATCATGGTTTGAGCCCTTGTTGTTCTTGGTGGAATATTTCATTTTCAGTGTCTGATTACAGACGAAAACGACTGAAGTAAAAGCTAACTTTACAAATTTCCTCAGAAGGTTGCTTTATTATGAAATTTACAAATGGATTAACAGTATTTTTTTAAAAGTCTTAGATTTGTGATTAGATTACTTGTTTCACTGAAATGGCTGAAGCACTTTCTTGTTCATTGTAATGTGAAATTTACAAATAAAGGGAAAAAATGAAACCATTTCAGTTTGGCAAGTCTTTGATTTGCATACATTCCTCAGTAATGGCAATGACTTCGAGGGGATTTTTGTGTCTGTGAGAATGACTTCAGTTCACAAAAGTGTAGCGGAGTAAATAGATAAGAGGGTGATCTTTCTAGAAACAACGCAAGTCTCTCCTATAAGCACTGATTGAATGTTCATTATACCTATCGTTCCTCTGTATTTACTGCACTGGCCGGGCTAATTGTAACAGACACAGGTGTAAGTTGTAACATTTGCTGGGAAAGTCAGATTACACACAATTTCAGTTTATTTGAAAAACTGTCAATTCTACATAGCAGAGTATGTTCATTTATTTGTCTGTTAAAACAAGAGTGGTTCATTTATCTCTTGTATTATAGTGCTAGTATAATAAGTTATAATAAAATATAATAATAAAATTGCTTATTCACAAAAAAGTGGTACTTGAGGCTCACTAAAAACAAACAATTTAACACAACACAACGCAATATTTTGTTTTATTGATGTACACAGTGTTCAGATAAATTGTAACACACAAGCAAGCATTTTTTTGTTTTTAAAAGATGTCTAATAGTCATCTAAACATTGTTGTCTTGGATAAAACAAGGCTACATTTGGGCTGTCAGTGAAAATCTAATAGACGTCCAAGAATAGCCCAAAACTAGTCATCAAATAAACAGAAATGAATGACATATAAAGTCTGTCTAATCTGTCTATTTGAGTATCAAGTTTTGGGCTATTCTTCTGTCTAGATTTCCACTGACAGCCAAAGTTTAACCTTGTTTTAGCCAAGCTGTCTACATTTAGATGTCTATTAACACAACAGTGTTTGCTGGAACCCTGTTACAACTAACCCCGCTTGCTACATCGTATTTTCTTGAGGACTGGCACACACAAACACACATTGTAACAGCAAATCCAAGCAAACATAAATTAGTTCAGTCTACTTTCATTTGCCAGTTTTAGCCAGTCTATAGTTTAGCTTGATTTGAGTAAAACATTATTTTTTGTATTATTTTGTTTGTACAGCAAAGAAATCGTTATTAATGAACTATTAATTAATAGTAAAGGTGCTTTTGGAGTGTTTCTAGTATTTTGATAATTTAATTACAGTTTCTACTTGTTAAACTTTTGTGGTAATAATGAAGTAGTTGTTTGTAGTAAAACCATCACCGAAGGTTGCCAGAAGGCTGTGGGTTAAAAGCACATTTTCTACAGTTCATCCACTCCAAGTTAAAATATGTTTACGTTTCTTAACAAGACATGGAACGCAATGCCACATGTAGACGCGAGCTGCTGAAGCTGTAGTGGTCCGTAATCTGCTGAGCGCCGCGTTCCGGAGATTTGACGCTCTCGAGCTCAAGAAACATCCAATGAATGGCGAGGCTCCGCCCGCTGTCAGGTGCACCTCTCCCCTAGAAAACAGTGAAATAAGTGCTCACTGTCTTTAGTCAATCCCTTCATCTCACTCTCAAGACCTAGGAGGCACCACACAAGTGACTTACTCAACTTGGCTCACACTGACGGACATATATCATGGATTTGATCTGAATCATCGTGTAGGCTAACAGGTAAACAAAAGTTTTATTGTGAAACTATCAGAACCGATATTTGATGTGGTAATAGCGGCCCGTTAAACTCGAAAAAATATGACCAAAGTTACCAAATGTGAGAAAACATAGCATTTAGGCTACAATACTGGTCAAAAGTTTGGGGTCTGTTTTTTTTCATGTTTTTTAAAGGAAAATTATTATAAAAAATAAGTAAAAATGTTTAACATGTATTCAAGTTTTAAATAATTGCTTTCTTATTGTATGTAGTTTCAAATGAAATTATTACTCCAGTCATTATTGCTTTTATTACTATTACCAATAATAATAATAATAATTACAATAATAATTAATATTAGAGTGATTTCTGAAAGATGTGACTCGAAAGACTGGAGTAATGAAGCTAAAAAATCTCTTTAAGATCACTGGAATAAATGATTAAATTAAATGATAAACTACTTTTAAACAGTTATGTTATAGTGCAATAAAATTTCACAATTTGTACTGCATTTTTAATGAAATAAATGCAGCCTTGGTGAGCAGGAGAAGCTTATTTTAAAACATTTAAAAACCCTACGGACCCCAAACAGTAGTGTCTATTATACAGAACATCATGTTTGGCTAATATTAGATGTTAAATTATTGTAACAAAGTGTGCTTAAGATGTTGAGTGTTTTTGAAGACAATACATTTTAGTTAATATTGCATTACAAATATGTATGGCTAAATCTTTACAGATTTTTGTCATTCAAAATTTTAATTTCAACACGTTTCCGCAAAGGTTGTGAATACATAAAAAATTTTAAATAAATAAATAGCATATACACATCTTCAACAATAAAAAAAATGTTTTGTATGTTTGTTTTGAAGTTATTTTAGTGCTACCGAGTAATTAAATTATTGTAGTTTTTATTATTTATCATTATTTTTATTATTATTCTTGGTTTTGAGTTGTCATTTGAAGTTCTTCTTTTTTTACTTCATCTTTTAGAAAATATAATAAATTAAGTCTAAACTGTTGTTTTAATTATAATTTTAGATAGTTTAAACTAAATATTTTCTTGCCAAATAAGAAAATAATAGTTATAATTGTATTTAAAAACAGTTTATTTTTAAAAATCATTATATTAATATATATAATAATTATTACTCTATTTAATTACTGTTATAATTATTATTATTTATATACCTATTTTTAATTCCCAAAAAATAATTTAGATATATGATCGTTAACTTCTTGGTTTGTTTCTGATTAAAACAAACCTTAACTAAAAATGGCTGTAATGTATGAGTGGGAATGTGAGAGTGTATAGGTATTTCCCAGTACTGAGTTGTGGCTGGAAGGACATCAGCTGCTGGAATATTTGGCAGTTCATTCTGCTGTTGCGACCCCTGATAAATAAGGGACTAAGCCGAAGGAAAATAAATGAATTAATAAATAAAGTTTGCCGGTTTTCTGTGTTGTTGCTTTATCAATTTCCTCTTTCTTTTCAACCAGGAGCTGAGAGCAACAGTAGACAGGATGACTTGGGCAGCACTTTATGCTCAGCTGGGAGGGGTGAATAAACACTCCACCAGCTTGGGGAAGATCTGGCTGTCTGTCCTATTCATCTTCCGCATTTGCATCCTGGTCATAGCCGCAGAGACGGTCTGGGGAGACGAACAATCAGACTTCACCTGCAACACACAACAGCCTGGTTGCAAAAACGTCTGTTATGACCACTTCTTTCCAGTCTCACACATCCGTTTCTGGTGTTTGCAGCTCATCTTTGTGTCCACACCGGCTTTACTGGTGGCTATGCATGTGGCGTATCGCAAACGCAACATAAAAAAGAAAGGCCTTTTGGCCAAAAGTGGAGGTAATGGTAAAGGAGATGACCTGGAGAGCTTGAAGAAACGGCGTCTACCCATCACTGGGCCACTGTGGTGGACCTACACCTCCAGCCTGTTCTTCAGACTTCTTTTCGAGGCCGGATTCATGTGTGCACTCTATTACGTCTACGATGGCTTTCAGATGGCACGCCTTGTAAAGTGTGAACAGTGGCCTTGTCCCAATAAAGTTGACTGTTTCATCTCAAGACCGACAGAGAAGACGGTCTTCACCATCTTTATGGTGGGAGCTTCTGCTATCTGCATTGTGCTCAATGTGGCTGAACTGGCCTACCTGGTTGTCAAAGCATTGCTCAGGTGCTCAGCAAGAGCCAAAGGGAGGCGCTCATTTGTACATCAAGAGAAAATGTCCACAGAAAAGGCACACCAACAGAATGAAAAAAACGCAAGGTTGCTGTCATCGGCTTCAGACTCATCGAGCAATAAGACTGTTTAAGATGATCTTCAACTCTGCCATGATGGAAGATGATAACAGGCTTGTAGATTTAACAGTATGTGCTTTGTAGCTCTTTTTGACAAGTAGCCCGAGAACACATCAAAAGGCACACCCCTGAAAGCAGGTTTCAAGCATGGTTCTTTCCTAGGCTGAAATTCCTTCCCCTGGCAGAAAGATAGCACCGCATGGTCAGTGAAAAAGACGTGAGGTTTATTTTAGATATATATTTAATTCCACTTGCTAACCGGTTACAGTACTCTCTAGCGGCATTAGAAAAGCGAAAGACTGACTCCTAGTGGTCAAACCACATATACGTTTAAAGGCCGCCCTTGCACAGAATAGTGTCCTGTTTTTGAAGGATCGTTGTTTTTTAATGTTGTATTGTACAAAAAATGCATATCTATATTAGGACACTTTGCTATGTTTACTTTTTTATTTTAAAACATTTTAGTCTTTCAGTTTCACGCCAACGATTTTAGCGTGGAAACGTTTTTTTGTTTGTTTTGGTACATGATTCAAATGTTTCACAACTCACAAGGTCAGTCTTTCATTCAACCCTATCTAGGATTTCATAGCAGCTTAAAGCAGTGTGCCTTGTTATTTGAACCTGCAGTATTTAATTAGCCAGAATAGATAGCCTATATAATGTTTTAGCCTTACTGAATCATTAACGCGAGCCATTAATACGTTATTGCTATTTGGCCGATCCCTGTTGAAGAGTAAGCACTACATGACATAAAAGAAAAGTGGATCTGGAATATGTTAATGTGATACAGTCTTGTTTATTAACCGTTAAGAGTTGCAAACAGGCAGCAATCACGTGATAATGTTTACTTTTTTTACTAGTCGCGCTTCTCTTTGACATCTAGTCAGTTTACCTGTTGACAGGTGAGAGCACATTCAGTGACAGAACTTGTGGGAATCATGCGTACCAAAATGTCCACATGGTATTGATTGAATCTTACTGTTTTCCAAAGCAAGCTGTGATCTTGTTTTTTGATTGTCAACTAAATTGCCAGCTTAATGCAACTTTATAAAACAACTAATATTTTATATGAAGGTCTTAATAAAAAAAATCTCTGAATACTTGCTGTTTGTCAGTATTGATTGCCACTGGTGGATTCTCTCAGGAAAACCAAAGGAGGGCGGTGTATTTCCATACTATTTTAGGCAAGGCCTGCTGCATGGTTAATTAAAATGATTAAAATAATGAATTAATTGCTTATAAATAATAATACATTAAATATTAATTTTAGTAAATGTTTTTGTTATTATGTTGATAATATTCTGTGTTAAAATGTTAAAGTTTTATGTTAGTAAATCAGTAAAATTGTGAGCTGGAGTATAGTTCTAGTGTTGGGGCGATGAGTTTACCCCGGTTGACAGGGGCGTGGCGTGCGCGCTGACTGGCCGATGACTTTCTGAAAGCAGCACTCTTGCATGACCACTCAAAGTGACAGTAGCGATGGCTGGGAACGGGAGACAGCTGCGCTTGGTGAGACCCCGTCTCCACACTCGAATTGCCATGAAAAACTAGGTGTTCTACGAGAGTTTGGCCTCGGGTCTCTGTGTGAAGAACTTTTTTGAATGAATAAGTTGGCCGGCCACTTTCAAAAGAGTTTGGTAAGCTGGCAGTGCTGCCAGGATTTGGGAACGGGGGGAGCGGGGAGGGCTCCTGCTACCTTTGGGAGGTCTGTATGCTTTCATCGCACTCAAACTGTGGCACCAGTGGCCGCTGGATATTGCTTTCGTTAGATAAGTTTACTTCAGTCAAGGTATGCTTCTAGTTAGGTGTAATTAAACTTTAATTGATATCCCATATTAATTCATGTGAATTTTCGCTAGCCGGTAGGCCATCAGCTTCACTCCAGTGTGGATGATTTCTGTGTACTAACAGCTAACATCATATAGACACATTTCAGGAAAACATCTGTTGTTTGATATAACAGGTATGAGCGAATAATACAATGCAGAGCCTAGAAAATCTACCAGACTGTTTGACCTGAATGTGAACAGTGGACAGTTAGTATCATCACTTAATTATATACACAGCAGCAGTTTTGTAATTAAATGCTTAACTGATAGATCAGAGAGGACGAGTATTGGTGATAATTATAACCTAGCAAGTTCAATAACTGTAATTAAAATAATAGCTTGGGAACAAAACTATTTAAGAGATGATTACATAATAATAAGCCATATTTTATCATGAATTACTGGACTTCATTATCTGTGGAACAAATGATAATATATAAAAAAGTTAAGTTGCTTAAGTGATTGTAATGAAATTTTTAAATATATGTCACATAATATACAAGTAAAATCTGCTATATAAGTAAATAAAAACAAATATTGCTAAATATATATACCTTTTTATGTAAAAGGATATGCAAATGTGAAACAATCAAATTAAAGCTGTTAAAATTAAAAACAAATTAAGCTAATGATTTTGAAAGACGCTTTTAATAATTTTAATACGTTTTAAAAATATAAAAAAAATTAACAGTCAAAATAATAACTGCTATAGTTATGTAGGATTTATACATGTAAAAAAAAAAATATATATATATATATAAAGAACTGTTTATCATAATTTTTATTATTATGTAATTATGCACTTTTTCTTTCAGGGTCATAGACTTGATTTAGAACCTTAGTCGATGGATTTGCCGCCCTCAAAACAACTTCATTTTAGTAAGTAAAAATATTGTTTTTCTGCCTGTTGAATGTGTTTTTTTGGTACATTGGTTGTCTTTGTTTACTAGTGTTAATGCTATCCCAGTCTTTCTTTGTTTAGTCGTACTGCTAAATTTGGTCGTAATGCTTTTTATAATGATAAAGATGAATCTGTGTTGATCAAATCATGACACTGATTTCTGGATTCATCAATTACTTACTTACAAACACTTACATCACCTAAAAAGCAAAATAATCAATTGTACTGGCAATTAATAATACACATGCAGGCATGATATTAGGGTTCACAGCTATAAATTTTCCTGGCCTTGGCAGTGCCATGTCTCCATATTTCCCTGCATTTTCCCCCTTGAATTCCTGTAATTGGCTCTATTAAGGCCCTCCACACATCAATGTCCAGTCAACGCTTTCAACTGTTTTTGAACATTATAATGTCGATCTCAGCACATGCCTGCTGGGCAGTGAAGCGAACAGGTGAGAGAGAAAGAGACCATGTGTATGAATGTGGTGAAAAAGTGTGTACGAGTGTATGTGTGTGTGTCAGTGGCTGGAGAGAAAGCGAGCCAGAAAGAGTTTGCTTACACTGTGCATGCCAGGCTCATAGCAGCCAGTTACAGAGTTAAATAGAGAGAGGTCACAAAATCCCTAAGTTTTATGTCATTTGTTTTGTTTTTTAATGTGATATTTACTGTAAGCAAATCGCAAGGCTGGTTTGCTGGATTTTCCTAACAAAGATTGATTAAGTTGTGCAAAGGACTGACCAGTGCTTCATCAGGGCTGACCATCGGATCTTATGCAGAATCGTGAAATGCTGTGTGAGTTCACAAGGGCTGAACGTGTGTTTTTTATATGTTAATTTGCGTTAGCTGTGCCAGTTTGAACATACGTTCAGAGCACAGGCCTAGACAGACCCGATAAAAACAATCTCATGTACAGTGTTTCTTGTAAACAGCTGAACTAGTTCTCAATGAATTCTCTCTGTTCCCCTTTCTCTCTCTCTCTCTCTCTCTCTCTCTGTCTCTCTCTCTCGGCCTCCAGACTGTACTTTCTCTCTAGGCTAGAAATCGTGAAGCATGGGTGACTGGAGCTTTCTTGGGCGGCTCTTGGAAAATGCGCAGGAACACTCGACAGTGATCGGCAAAGTCTGGCTGACGGTACTCTTCATTTTTAGGATTCTGGTGTTGGGAGCGGCAGCTGAGGAGGTCTGGGGCGATGAACAGTCGGACTTCACCTGCAACACGCAGCAGCCTGGCTGTGAGAACGTCTGCTACGATGAGGCCTTCCCCATCTCCCACATCCGCTTCTGGGTGCTCCAGATCATCTTCGTGTCCACGCCGACACTTATCTACCTGGGCCACGTCCTGCACATCGTTCGTATGGAGGAGAAGCGGAAAGAGCGTGAGGAGGAGTTGCGAAAGGCCAGCCGGCTCCAGGAGGAGAAAGAACTCCTGTATAGAAATGGAGGGGGAGGGGAACCTGGTGGACGGGGTGGGGGCGGCAAAAAGGAAAAGCCGCCAATCAGAGACGAGCACGGCAAAATTCGCATTAGAGGTGCCTTGTTGCGCACCTACGTGTTCAACATCATTTTCAAGACCCTGTTTGAAGTAGGGTTCATTTTAGGTCAGTATTTCCTCTATGGTTTCCAGTTGCGGCCCCTGTATAAGTGTGCGCGGTGGCCCTGCCCCAACACGGTGGACTGCTTCATTTCCCGGCCTACAGAAAAGACCATCTTCATCATATTTATGCTTGTGGTGGCTTGCGTGTCCCTTTTGCTGAATTTGTTAGAAATCTATCACCTCGGATGGAAGAAGGTCAAACAGGGCATGACCAATGAGTTTGCCCCGGACCGTGAATCGCTGCCTGATGCGGACGAAGCTGAGCCCGAGTCCCCCAGAACTGTGCCTCCAACCCTCAGCTACCCGCCAGACTATACGGAAGTGGCGGTGGCGGGTGGCGCGTTCCTCCAGTCTGTATCAGCGCCCTCAACGGCAGAGTTTAAGATGGACCCTTTGCGCGAGGAGCTTGAGGAGTCTTCACCTTTCTACATCAGCAACAACAACAACCACAGGCTAGCTGCTGAGCAGAACTGGGCCAACCTGGCCACCGAGCAGCAGACTCGGGAGATGAACGCCGCCTCCCCCTGCCCTTCCTCCTCATCTTGCTCTTCTGATATTGCACGGCAATCCAAAGATGCTGCTCAGCTTGCCAGCACCCCTTCCTCTGCTTGTGGTGGTTTGAGCACTGGGCCGGAGGAGGGGCACGTCACCACCACAGTGGAGATGCACGAGCCGCCCGTTATTTTCACTGACGCTCGACGACTGAGCAGGGCTAGTAAAGCCAGCAGTGTGAGAGCGAGGCCCAATGATCTGGCGGTGTAGTGGCTCTGCACCTCAAAGCACAGATTTTTGTGGACAAAAATACAGAGAGACACACCAAAAAACAAGAGGAAGTGAGAGGCAGATTGCTGGAATGGAAAAGAGTTCAGCCATCCCTTAAAAGTTGGCTGCTGAATACTGGTCAGTGCAGCAGTTGAATGGAGCAACTGATACAACAAAATCTAGAGTGGTTCACTCAGAAAAATGTCACTTTAATAAGTCCAATGATTCAGTTAGTAGACACATCTCATGGTATAGCAAGCACATATTTGCAAATTGCAATGCAATAATGCAAGTTCCAAACAAGTAAAACAAACTCAATATTACACGGTTGTATTGTTATTATTATTATTACTAGAATCCTGGGATAGCAATTGATGATAGTACTTCCCATCTGACATTTTCTTTTAAAAAGGTTGGCTTTGTTGTTCCAGCATCTGTCTCTCGATTTTCTCATTCTAAAAAGAAATCAAAGTGTTGGGGAAGGGAAAAAAGTAAAAAGCACATTGCCTGATGAAAGTGGCAAACGTTAATGCATCACAGAGAAAAGGTCATCCATACATTAACTGAGGCAAGTGAAGTATTTAGTTAGATAACTGTTGTACTACTGAATGGTGCAGAGTTTTAATTCATATAGCTTGTGTATTCTCTGGACCATATTTTTTTCAATCCCATAATCTGAATTTCACATCCTGTTCCTCTGTTGGATTTAAGAGTTTTGATATATGACCAATTTTGACACCAGGAAAACATGATCACTTTGGAAGTAGTTAATCTGATGAGAGGAGTACTAACTCTTATTACATTTGAAATCCTTATTGTTTTTAGTTCGAAAAGCTTGGACATTTTCTAAAAATGTTAGCAATTGGTTGAGAATGAGTAAAAATCAAAAAAGTATTGCTTTTCTGTAATCACTGAACTTAGTCTGAACTTTAACTCTGAAAACTGGACTGACACAGTTTCAATTTCAATTTACTAGAACTTCTAGGTCGAGCTGCTTTGACACAATCTACATTGTTAAAGCGCTATAGAAATAAAGATGAATTGAATTGAATAGTCAGTTCGTGGTTGCCAAAAAAAGAGTTACTTTAAAATGAACATAAAAAAAGATGCTGTAAGTGTCTAATGCTAATATGGAGTTTATCCTTTTTCTTTTTTTTTTGGTCCAGTTTCAGGTTACTGTGAGGCCCTCATTTTCACTCACTACTACTGCTGTGTAGGACATGCCTCTTGTACACATAACAATTTACACCCATATGACAGCACAATATTATTTATTTTCCTTCGGAAAACTGTTCTCGAGACCCATCAATGTACAATGCTCCTATTATCAGGTATAAACTTCAGCAATCTATTTAAGGAGAGAGACAGCCCTGAAATATAAACGGTACATTACTTCATCATACAGAGACTGTGCAGGTTTGTGCCTAGGACAGTATTAGTTTTGCTTTACCGGATCACAGTATTTACAGATGTATGTTATTTATTTTCAGCTGTTTTAATGTATCCAAAAATGAAAGTGTGTTATTTTGTCTTTTTTTGGTTCTTAAAGTTTACATTTTAGTATATAGTTGAAGATTTGCACATTTAGGCAAAAGACACTGTTCATTAATTCTTACATTGATAGAAAGGAGGAAATATTTTTGATCCTTAAAGGAAAATGTCTTAATGGTAAAAGTCGTTGTGTTGATGGCAGTATTCTTCCACTTAAATAACATCAAATGTAATTTATAAAGCAGCACTTGTAGAGTATAAGAAATATACACGTTTCCCATGTTTTATTTTAGGACTGTTGTAGTGGCCTGAAAGGACCGCAGGAAATTTGAACATTTTGGATTATAGCATTTCACCGATTCTGAATTGGAATTGGCCAGCCAGCCAGCTCTTTCCTATCTCGATCCGTTTGTAGTGTACTTAGTTGCAGCCCATTATTCTCAGATAACACTCATTTCTTGAACTGATTTTCTCAAGCAGAGCTGATTATTCTGACCAATCAGGGAAAATGAACCACCTACATATGCTCAGAACAGCAGCCTGTTTCAATGCTGTCTTAAGAGAAGTGCCTTGTGTATTCAATTTTATAAGAACAAGTTGATGTAAATGTTCATTTACCTCAAATGTTTACAAAGCTGTTACTAAATAAACTTTTTGTACCATAAATGTAGGCTACTCTGACCTTTTCTTTTGCAAACGGCAGGCAGCAATGATTTATGTTTGGGTGCTCTGAAGTGCTGTCCTGTTTACTACATAGTCGTCATCAATTGCTTAAAAAATAACAAGGCAATCGGGATTTACATAGAAACTTTTACAGATATTTCTAATGTTTAGAATGTAATTAATTGACTTTGTCATTTTTAACTAACCCTAACAGGGTTTTTCCAAGCTCAAAATGAGACGGAGTTGGTATCCAAATCAAGTTTTGCTATTTGAAACAAACACATTTTGCATTATTCTTGTAATCTTATCAAGTAAAACATTATCTTATTTAAAAAGGCTAAAATTGATGTAATTTAATACATGACCAGTGCTTAAGCATCACCTATGGTATGCCATGAGTGCCTGCCTGATTTTTATCAAAAGGTGGAAGTGGTAAAAAATTTGATGAATTCCCTATGCAAGAAAAACCTAATGACAATTAAGATTTTACAATTATGCCGTTAATAAATCCAGGCAAAAAATCACACTCAATGCAAACAAATCAGCAGGAAGCCTGAGCACATCTGAACTGAAAACTTGCACTCATTGACCTCTGACCTTCACTCTTATCAGTCCTCCATTCCAGATTCCTAGAGGGGAAGTGAGAATGAGACTCAATGATGAGGGACACTAAAATGACACATGATGCACACAGTCCTCCATCTGTGAGGAAACGGCAACACCACGCAGGCCAGACAATAACGTATGTACGACGAATAAAAGTTACAGACAATGGTGTAAATTTGTACTTTGCGTTGATCTCACAATATTTAAATGCTAATTCTGTTTGTGTCAAATAAATTATCTGTTTTCTTAGCAAGCTATTTAATTTATCAGCTAATGAACAGCTTATAATTATGTAAACATTTATATAAAAATACAGAGTTTTCCATTTAAGTAGCTTTAATGATATTCCTGTTAGAAGATTATAGTGGTACTAGAGAGATTTCTCAAAATCAATATGGTTGTGGCTTAGACTGAAGAAAATACTAGAAGATATTGGACAAAAAATCACTAGGTTGTGGCTTAGACTGAAGAAAATACTAAAAAATATTAAACAAAAATGACTAGATTTCCTAAAATGAAGATAGTTGTGGCTTAGGCTGAAGAAAATACCGGAAAATATTAGACAAAAAATTACTAGATTTCTCAAAATCAAGATGTTGTGGCTTAGACTAAAGAAAATACTGGACAATATTGGACAACAAATGACTAGATTTCTCAAAATTAAGATGGTTGTGGCTTAGACTGAAGAAAATATTGGACCAATGGCATATAAACCTAGAAGCGGTGAGACATTTATAAGGAATAAGGGAAAGCAACTTTTAAAAAAATCTGTGGCTAGTCAAACTTGCCAAACCTGTTCATGTCAATGAAGATAATAATGACAACAAAGATACAGATTCATCTAAAAAATAAGAATAGTCCACGACACATCTTTACAGTGGGGGCACACAGAAACAATATAATTCCAATACATTTTTCGAGGCTAATGAACTATAATCTTTGTCAGCCAATCAGAATGGAACAAACTTTAATCAGGGTAAACATTTAAAGTGGCAGTGAACAAGTCTAAAGCATGTGCATATAATAGACAGGTTAATGTGTGTGGGTTTCCTCTGGGTGCTCCGGTTTCCCCACAGTCCAAAGACATGCGGTACAGGTGAACTGGGTAAGCTAAATTGTCCGTAGTGTATGAGTGTGAATAAGTGTATGTGTATGTTTCCCAGAGATAGGTTGCGGCTGGAAGGGCATCCGCTGCGTAAAAATGTGCTGGATAAGTTGGCGGTTCATTCCACTGTGGCAAACCCGGATTAATAAAGGGATTAAGTCGAAAAGAAAATAAATGAATGAATGTTGTGTGTAAGTTATCATTAAAGACATGATACTTCACAAAAACATTTATCAAAATTGATAACCTCAAAACATTTAAGTAAACTAACTGATATTGAATAAATCAGTCATCTGCATAGATTTGTCTGCATAAATATCACAGTAGCTTGTGTTCATTTAATCTAATAGAACTATCACTTTACACCTGCATGCATGAACAGTGCAATATTACCAAACGACTTCAGCACTGCGACATTTAAATGTAATATCTGTTGGAGGGAAAACCAACCCATTAAAATTATGTCATCAGAGGAGCAATGTATTGTTCTATAGCAAAAGCCAATTTTCTGATTTTGAATAAAGATAACAAAGACAAACTTTACAAAATGTATCTTTAAAGATTACTGCGTGCACAGATGTTTGCTGCCATTTAGTTTAATTCAAGCAGATTTTGAGTTCACAGAACATTTGCAAAATGCAAAACGTTGTTGGCCCAACCCATCGCTTAAAGCATAAAAGCATACATCACTTAAAGCATACATTAGATCTAATTCTGTCTTATGGACTTGAGGTCATTGATGTAGACATTATACCACAAAGTGATGATATTACAGACCACTACCTCTTATATATGAGCTGCGTTTACCTGAAATGATCTGCATCAATATACCGCCCTGGTAGAACTATCGTTCTATCTACCAAAGGTGAAATCACAAATACCTTACCTGATCTTTCTCTATTTCGAATTGCACCCGCGAACGCAAATAACCTTGATGTAGTAACCAGCAGCATGGATGCCATCTTTACTAGCACACTAAATACTGTGGCACCCATGAACTTAAAGAAGGCTAGAGAGAATAAAACTACACCATGGTACAATAGTCATACTCGCGCTCTCAAAACAGCAACTCGTGCCCTGGAACGTAAATGGAAAAAAACTAATTTAGAGGTTTTTAGAATTACAAAGACAGTATGTCCAGCTATAGGGGGGCTCTTAAATCTGCCAGGGCTGAGCACCTCTGCAAACTGATTGAAAATAATCCTAGATTTTTATTCAGCACCATTGCTAAATTAACAAATAATCAGTCATCCTTGGAACAAACTGTCCCATCGCAAATTAGGAGTGATGACTTCATAAATTTTTTCAGTGATAAAATAGAAGGCTTAAGACAGAAAATAGATGTTAAACTTTCTGCACCACCTTATACTCCAGATCCAGTAAACATTCCACTGAATCAAAATAACCTACAATGCTTCAAAATCATAAAACAGAAAGAGCTAGATAAAGTTATAAATAGTTCTAAACCAGCTACATGTTTGTTAGATCCAATTCCAACAAAATTACTGAAAGAATTGCTACCTGTTATAGGAGAACCTCTCCTTAAACTTATCAACTCTTCTTTAGCTTTAGGCCATGTTCCAAATCTTTACAAGCTAGCTGTTATTAAACCTATTATTAAGAAACCACAACTGGACCCGAGCAACTTAGCTAACTTTAGGCCTATTTCAAATCATCCGTTTATGTCTAAAATACTAGTAAAGTTGTTTATACCCAATTATGCAATTGTTTCTGCAGACAAACAATATTTTTGAAGTGTTTCAGTCAGGTTTCAGCCCTCATCACAGTACAGAAACCGCATTAGTGATAATAACCAACGATTTACTCTTAGCCGCTGACCAAAGGTGCATCTCGCTATTAGTTTTACTTAATCTTAGCGCCACATTTGACACCATCGACCACAATATTCTCATAGACCGCTTATATTCTACAGGTGTCCAAGGACAGGCTCTTTAATGGTTTAAGTCATACTTAGCTGACCGATACCAGTTTGTGAATATTAATAGACAGCTTTCACAAGTCAGGTCAGTAAAGTAAAGTATGGGGTGCCTCAAGTATCAGTTTTAGGCCCTTTGCTGTTTACAATATACATGCTACCCCTGGGAGACATTATTAGAAGACACGGGATTAGCTTACACTGCTATGCAGATGATACTCAATTATATATTTCAACTAAACCTGATGAGATGTCAACTGTCTAAGCTAACTGAGTGTATTAAAGATGTTAAAGACTGGATGACCAACATTTTTCTTCTCTTAAACTCAGACAAAACAGAAATCCTAAAAAACTCCACCTGCAATTAGAGGGATACAAAGTTAGCGTTAGCTCTACTCTAAAAGATCTGGGTGTCATATTAGACAGCAATTTAAGTTTTGAAAATCATAAATCCCATGTCACAAAAACTGCCTTCTTTCATCTGAGAAATATTGCGAAGTTATGAAGTATGCTATCCACATCAGATGCAGAAAAGCTAGTTCATGCTTTTATGACTGCTAGGCTGGATTACTGTAATGCTCTGTTTGCCGGCTGCCCAGCATCCTCTTTTAACAAACTTCAGCTAGTACAAAATGCAGCTGCAATGTAGCTCCTGTTTATCTAACCAACCTTGTGTCTCGCTACAATCCAACCCGCTCTTTAAGATCTCAAAACTCAGGGCGTCTGGTAGTACCTAGAATAGCAAAGTTGAGTAAAGGAGGTTGAGCGTTCTCATTTATTGCCCCTAAACTCTGGAATAGCCTTCCTGATAATGTCCGAGGCTCAGACATTTATGTAAAAAAAGCATACACTTAGTGCATCACTTAGCGGTATGACGCATGATTGTGCCCCACGCAGGTTTTTTTTGCATCTCGTTTAAATACACTATGAACAGCAGCTTCGCTAATTATTCTCTTTATTCTCTATTTCCACCTGGGGGTACTCATCCCGAGGCCCTCAGACTATGCAGCACCACTGATGCGATCCAAGACCAGCGACGAGATGATCCCAAGGTTTCATAATCCTGGACCAGGCCGTATCCTAAGCAGCTGCTGTGGTGGTCATGGAAGAGTGGAGAGCAGGAGACTGATTACTGTGACGCTCCAGGGACAGACGAGTCTTCGCTGAGGTCCAGCATTCTCCAGCCTCCGGTGCCTAGACTGCAGCTCTGCACAAGACGTTTGGCCATAGGAGAAATGGTCATGCCCAACTGAGCCTGCTTTCTCTCTAGGTTTTTTTTTTAATTCTTCACTTACGCCAAATTGGTAAAGCTTTTTCCTCGCTGCTGTCGCCACTGGCTTGCATGGTTCAGGATCTGTAGAGCTGCGCATCAATGGAATTGCTCCTCAGTGTTTGGACTCTCAGTAGTGATTATTAAACCACACTGAACTGAGCTAAACTAAACTGAACTTAAACACTGAAAACTGAACTGACACTGTTTCAATTCACTATAAACTTCCATGTGAAGCTGCTTTGACACAATCTACATTGTAAAAGCGCTATACAAATAAAGGTGAATTGTAATGAAATTGCTATTTTATGTTCAATGAGCTTTTATTAATATTTAAATTAAACTGATTTCCTTTAATTCATTCAAACTTCAGATTTACATTATTGTCTGAACAGGCCTTAACTGATAATCATTACTTTTCTTTCGGCTTAGTCCCTTTAATTATCAGGGGTCGCCACAGCGAAACAAATCGCCAACTATTCTGGCATATCTTATCCAGCCGCAACCCAGTACTGGGAAACACCCATACACCACATTTACACACATACACTACAGCTAATTTAGTTTATTCAATTCACCTATAGCGCGTGTCTTTGGACCGTGGGGGGAAACCGGAGGACCCAAGGGAAAACCACGCAAACACAGGGAGAACATGCAAACTTCACACAGAAATGCCAACTGGCCCAGCCGGGACTCGAACCACCGAGCTTCTTGCTATGAGGTAACAGTGCTTACCACTGAGCCAACGTGCTGCCCAACTGATAATTAATAAACTGAAAATACAGAACTACATATTTTACTTTCTCAGTGACAAAGCACTGGGAGATTATCCATTGGAAGGGGGACCACAGACAGCATGAGAAATGTTGTCAGATCTGACAGAGGAGTTCAAGTTCACAGAACTTTAATTCTCACCGCAATGGTCCGTTGAAACTGACACTTATTGCATTTAGTCAGCACATGCTGTGTGTTGTGGGAATGGCCTCTCTTTCATCCACACACACACACACACACACACACACACACACACACACACACACACAGCAGTTTCATGTGCACGCTGTCTAGATATCTATGAGAGGACAAGCGTGTTGGGTTATTTTAAGGCCAAAGGATTAGAGAGACAATGCAAATTTGAAACTGACAAACCTCCTGTCAAGGCTCCAATAAACGCTGAACTAATTAAGACCATCAACATATATTATAATAAGAATAAAGACAGTGACCAATGACCGTTATACAAGAGTAAAACTATGGCATCAATATAGTTGTTGTCCAGAATTGTGGGAAAAGAGCATGGAGCCAGTCATTGAAGAGGAGGTGATAGGCAGGAGGTGTTAAGTCCAGTGTTTGAGGGGTGTCATTCGATTGGTTGTCTGTGGGCTGAAGGTTGCAGTGCTATCTATGAAGGGCAGGGTCTGTGTGTAGCACTTGGCTTCACCATCCCAGAACTAAAAACACACGGGCAGTTATTTATAGCCTTTAATCACCTTGGAAATTCATGCAGCCTCTCTGCCTGAATACCACTGTGCATTGTTGTTTATATCAGGAAAGCCACTCAATAAGCTGTTCAGATGATGTTAGATTTGAACATTATATCAACAGTAATTTAATTAGATTCTTTCACAGTAAACTTCACATTTCTGTCATCTGAAGAAATGTCATTCTGTGACTAAGACAGGTATTGCTATGACTTTGCTACTTCATAAATTAACTGTCACACTGACACACTTCATGAATAAAGTGACAGTTCACACAAAATGTCTAATTTTCTGTTACTATTCAGTTACTTATCCTTTCAATGTGACTTTCTGCTGTAGAACATAAAATAAAGCACACTATATTGCCAAAAGTTCTGAGACACCCCTTAAAATCATTGAATTAAAGTGTTCCAAACTCGATCATGGCTACAGGTGAAATAAAAGCACATAGGCATGCAGACTGCTTCTACAAACATTTGTCAAAGAACTGGTCACTCTCAGGAGCTCTGTCAATTTAAGTGTGGTACCAGGATTGGTACCAAGTGTGGTACCAATTTAAAACAACAGCAAATCTGCCACAAAGTGGTTGGCCATGTAAAATCAATGCTGAGGCTTAAGTGTGCAGGAGTTGCAAACTTTCTGCAGGGTCAGTAGCTACAGAACCCCAAAACTCAGATTAACTCAAGACAAATATGTAAAAATGCTTAATGCAATGGGTTTAAAAGGCTAAACATCTGCAAAAAGTATGCCACCAGTGGACTACACTAGCAGTGAGATGTGTTCTCTGAAGTGATGAATCACACTTCTTTGTCTGGCAATCCCATGGAAGATTCTGGGTTTGGCTGTTGAAAGGAAAATGGTATTTGCCTGACCACATTGTCCATAAAGACATGGATGAGAAGTTTGTTGTGGAGGATCAGAGTGGAGACAGTAGACCTTACTAATGTGCTTCTAGAAGAATGGCCAAAATTCCAATAAACCTACTTCTAAATCCTGTGGAAAGTGTTCACAGTGGAGCTGTTATACCTGCAAAGAGTGGGCTAATTCCATCTGAAACCCTATGGATTAAGATTGAGATGTCATTAAAGTTCATGTGCCTTTAAAGGCAGATGACACAAAACTTTTGGCAATATAGGGTGTTTGAGAACATTTTTGCAATCTTATGTGTTTTGCAGAAGAAAGAAAGTCATACAGGTTTGGAGCAACACAAAGATGAATCATACACTCTAAAAATCCTGGGTTGTTTTGACCCAAAACTGGGTACACTCTAGAAACAAGGTTATGAGAGTTGTCACTTGGGCAGAACCTTTTAGGTACTAAAGGTTCTTAATAATAAATTATACCTTTCATACCATTTTGGTAAAAAAAAATGTGCCTTAAAAATGGTAATGACCCAGTGACAGCTCTTGCACCTTTATTTCTGAGAGTGTAAAATAAAGACAATCTGTTCAATGGACAATTACATTTTCAACCTAATTTTATCCCAACAGTTGGCTTTGTCATTATTTCCCCAAATTTGCTGTTTTCTAACGTGTAGAATGCATTGTAAAACTGTAAATGATATTTTACAAATACTTTAAGCAGGGGCTAATACAAACATTTTTGTTGGCAATATATTAAACAACAGTATGAAACTGCAAATCATGAACAGATTTAAAACTTGAAAAGATTTGTCACGTTACATTTTCAAAACCACAAAGCTGCTTATATGATTGCATATTTATATAACAATGCAGTCTTTGTGATGTGATGATCACAAATTATAATAAACTAATTATACTATTTTAAACTAATCCAATTCTTAATTAATACATTTTAGATTAATGTAAATAACAAACAGCAAATAACATTATTTCATACATTGCTAATGCTCATTTTTACTCGCATTAGCTTCCCTGTGGCTTTAAGTTACAGTTCAAATGTGTTTCAGAACCTATACAGTATTGTATAGGAATTGTGTGCATTGCAGTTTGACCTTTTGCCAGCTGAACGGGAGTAACAACATCTGCCACCATGATTGTAGAATGACCCAGAAGACAATGGGCATTCTAGTTCAGTACAGAGAATGTCTGGACTCGTCCTTATTTACAAAACAAGAGTCAGTATTTAGGGGCAAAATGGCAGTGACAGTGACTCTAAGTGAACTTCCACAGGTCATGTTTCATTCACAATGTGGGATCTGTTGTTCTGTTTAAAAATGGGCTCTATAAGCCCACCCTGTAAGTCTCATTGCTTTCTAAAAGCAGAGGGGTCATCCTAAATTTAAAGTCTTTTAAGCTGAGCTGGGATAACAGCTGTCCATGAGCGCAATTCCAATTTACATCTTACATAATCAAGGCTATATTAAAGCACATGTAAAAATGAAAGAGTGAGAATTGTGGCACTCATCCCATGCTGGCACTTGTCACTTCAGTACAGCTGGTCACTGTGTTCCCCCTCCAACACAAACTCCTCCCCCCTCAGCTCGCTCTCTGTTGTTTTATAATTAAATGGTGACATTAGTTCATATCATGTGATTCTAAAAGGATTCATCACACATTAGAGGGCCTAATCGCCACCTATAGTCTGCCCCTCGCCTCTGCCGCGGCTCTATCCCAGATGACCCTGCTGAGGGCAGCGCTTCCTTTATGTCCCCTGAAAGGACTGGGGATTGAGCCCAAACAAAAAAACCCACGAGGGTGAAAAAATGTTTTTACATCCGCCTGCCCCCTCGCTCGGCGGGCTGTGTGTGCGCTTAGGGTCGTTTTCGCTTTAGATCAATGGGACAAGTTATTGGAGTCTGGCCAACTCTAACTGATGGAAAAGAAAGAAAAAAGCTGCCTCTTCAAAAAAAAGAGGGTTTGTCATACCTGCACGTGCCTTTACAAAACAGCCTGTACTTCTTGTTCTAGTGGCTGATTTATCTCTCTTGTAAATAATTTAGGTTTTTGAACTGAAATGTTAAGCACATTTATGCTCTGCACAGTGCAGAGAAAACATTGACACACATATCGCTCACAAACGCAGGGAGGTGCCAAAGTTCACAAGCACACTCAAATAGGTGGGGTAACCTCAGCGTGCTTTGCGTAACAAAAAATAAAACAAACTAAAAAAAAAAAAAAAAGGGGAGATCACATTCCAGTGCTCCTGAAGCAGGGATCAGAGTTGTGCCCTCATGCAGAGTGATGGCCATTTATCTGGAAACAAAACTCACGCCCAAATGTGAAAGAATTTAATGTCTCCATTCCACCCCAGCCCACCCTGGTTTAATTTTGGATCCAACACACGCGCCCACTGTAGGACGCCCCCAACTGGATGTACCACGAGGGACACACATGTTGGAAAACACTATGGTACCGATAGGGCTTAAACATTATTTACTTAAAGTGTCAGTTTCATTAAATTCTGTTATTAATTAATGACCTTCACATTATTCCAATATCAGGAGACCTTTGTTCATCTTTAAAACACAAATAAAATATTTTGCATTAACCCTCCTGTCATGTTCACATCCCGCCCCTTACTTTAGTGTTCCCGGTCAGAATTGATCTGGTCTGTTTTAACTGCTTTTAAATTAGCACAAAAATCATTTTTCACCACCAAATTTTTATTAAACATTTTTTAGCTGTGAACAATGTCTCAAAGTAGTGTTCAACATAATTTTTTCTAGAATTAGACATAAAATAACTGCAGTGAAAATACAAAAAGACACTGAAAATGTATTACAAAACAAACAATAGATGCCAGAAATCAAAACACTTTGTTTCAGTACTAATAGACAGCTCGATGAAATAACCATCAAAGGGTCTGACCAAAGAAATTGAAATTTTAATCTATCTGAATGATTTACCAACCAGCAAAATACAAACAAAACGGTATACTTTCCTGTGTATTGACTGCTCAAATTTTCATTCAGTCCTTCAATTGGACTATATTAGTATACTAATATAGGGAATAGTGACTGAGGGTATAGACGGTGAGCATAGACACAGAACAAGCACTCGTTATACTTGGTCATTTTTTATTTTAAAAGAAAGAAAGACACAGATCGGTTTACATAACAGACACCTTTCTAATCTGTGTGAAGATATGATGCAGTTTTTTCAGGAAGTTGATTCATGTTAAAGGATCCAACGCTATCTCATGGCAATTCTTAACTTATTGTTTTAGTGTCTAATTTGTATCAATTAGTATGATCTCATTCATACAATTTAGTATGATTTGCTCATCTTCAATGAGAGTTGGGTTTAGGGGTTGGGTTGGGGGCCACACCTTCTTTTTAAAATCTTACATTTTTGTATGACTGAACTTGTACGAATTAGCCACCAAACTGACAAAACATAAAATAGTTACGTTTCCTTGTGAGATCAGGCTGGAGGATTGGCACATAAGCACAAAAAAAGAGATGTGTACCTGCAAAAGACATTGTTCAGTCTGAAATGAGTGAGTGAGTGAGTGAGTGAGTGAGTGAGTGAGTGAGTGAGTGAGT
>CAIGQZ010032266.1:6089885-6119674 GCA_903798205.1 Danio tinwini | reverse complement strand
AGTGAGTGAGTGAGTGAGTGAGTGAGTGAGTGAGTGAGTGAGTGAGTTGGGTGGTGTGTATGGGAATGTTTTCTGTCTAATGGATGAATATAGTCTGGATACCCATTCATTTCCTATGGCGGTCACTTTTGACCGGGAACACCACAGGTGTAACAAGGTTGATTAAAACACAAAATTGAATGAAAGAGGTGATCATCACTTTTATTTGTTCAAGTGCATAGTGCGGAGGATATCATAGGAAGGTCTTAAGGCAATCAGATGTAAAAATGCATATTTATGAGTGTTAAGTAGTAAATCAGTCAGATTTGACCCGAACACGACAGGAAAGTTAAATGATAACTCCCTCTTCCTCCGTACAGCAATGGTCCTGAGATGTTCAAAGTCCAGAAAAGGAACCAAAAATGTTGTCAAATCAGCTAATGCAGTGCTTCAACTGTAATCAAGATCTTCCATTGAAGACAAATTTAATTCATGTTAGTTTCCCATATAAATTGTTAAATTTCGCAATAAAACTAAATACTTTAAAAGTTAGAAAATTGATTACTTGCCTTGGTGTATGACTGCAAAAACGTTGGCATTTAAACACTGATAAAACGTATAATGCTGTGAATTCATGCAATGGCCTTTCTTCACCCTCTTCAATGATTCAGTGGCACAAATTAAGTGTAAATCAACCAAGCGCAAAGTCTCTGACAAAAACGCAAAGTGTCCATTTAAGCTCATTTCAACAGATTGCAGAACATTTGACTAGTTTTGATGACTTTGATGAGTTAATTTGAGTTATGGGTTGCAGCTTCGCTAGTTGCTAGTATGCTAGGATGTTTGTTTTGTAGCATGTGTGCTTGTAAAGTAACTGTGTTTTTAGTGTCAACCGATAGTTTTGTGTCATATCAATGCGTGACAAACTTTGCTCCACGTGGTACAAACACGTCTAACGTATTTCAGGTTTTCATGCGTTTTTCTTGGTAACTCACACAGATGCTGATTCTGGTTCTGGAGATTTACTGCAGTCGCTGTCCTCTACTGGAGCCCCCACCTCGTCGGTTCTGATATTTGCGCGCGACTGAAATGCCGCGCTTTTTATTGAGGTAAATGTCTGTCGATTGATTACTGAAATCGCGTATCAACGTCTCTACAATATAACTTTTGTCACTATCGCTATGGTTACTGCAGATGACGTCAGTTGAATGCAAGTTAAACCTGTTCATTATTCGAGCGTCTACAGTAGCCTACAAGTGGCCATTTGAACCATTAGTAGCCTATCTGGATGCAGCCTTTATGATGCAAGCTGAGATTGCATCTTTCGGCGATGCGGCTGATCATTTCTAAGGAAAGCGTATGTAATAGAATAAATAAACAAATTTAATAAAATTTGCCTGTTTTAATAGGTTTAGCCTATGCCTTCTTGCAGTTTTTTCTCTGAACTGCAAACTTTAGTCAAAGTTAGATACAAAGTCACAATTATGGTCAGATTTGAACAGGTCAAAAAGATCTAAAAAGGTCAGATTTGGGAAATGTATTTAAAATTGTGATGGAAATGTAAGAGGTGTGTTAGGTTATGACAGCAAAACTTCTGACAAGAAAAATCAAGAGTAGACTAAAAAATCTATTTCTTCTTTAACTTAAACTTGCAATTTCCCTTTATTTATTTGCGGCCAATGTTGTGATTGGTTGTTTAGCCCTGGCCTCTGGATATCATAATCAAAATTCAGTAATCTGGTCTTTGCACAGTGCCCTCCTTAAGTCTGTAGATTTTTTTTTTTACTAAAAATGTTGTCTTAGCCTAATTAAGATCATAAATCATTCTCATCAACAAACAGTATGGTACATTGAATAACAACAGGTAGTTTAAAGGGGTAGTTGACCCAAACATGAACATGTATCCAAAATTATATGAGTTTCTATTTTCCATTGAACTAAAAAATGATGAATGTTAGAAACCAGTAATTGACTTAAAAGGTAAAACAAATACTATAGAAGTACATGGTTTCTGGATTCCAGCTTTCTTCAAAATATCTTCTTTTGTGTTTAACAGAAACTCAAACAGGTTTGTGACAAGTGAAAGGTGAGTAAATGATGACCAAATTTGAAGTGTGGGGTGAACTGTGACTCAAAATCTGCCAAAAAACTGTGCTTCAAATCTTTATGACTAATTAAAAGTCCAGCAATACCAAATAATGCTTAGGGAATATTTGCAGATAAGAGATATTTTTAGTCAATTTAAAGTAATTCTGACTGAATATTTCTCTTTTATTTGTGTAATATCTTAAATTCAAACTGTCATGAAAGCTCACCCTCCTACACATTTCCTTCTCCCACTTACCTCAGTAGCTCCACTGCCCTATAAAAAGATCAGCATGCAGCATAACTCATATTTATACTGAAGAGGGAGTGCTCTACTGCCTATAATAACACTCATGATAACACAACTGCCTGTCAATCACAACTCAGGCAACCTTAATGAAAACAGGACATTGTGTATCCTCTTGTTGACCATTTCCTGTCACATGACCATCGTCTGCAATGACCTTGTGCTTCGCTGTATTCTGGTGGAGCAACTGCTGACAAGAGACACCTGCCGGAACAAAGTCCGTCGAGGGGCTTGGTCGGTGAACCATCTGTTTGTTTGGGAGGAGAGGATACCAACCATTAGTGCCAAGTGAGCTCATGTCACTCATCTGGCAGAAAGAGAGCATGCTGTACGACACAGATAAATATAGTGCAAACTTACATCACATCAGCTGACTGGGCTTAACTCTTGGACAATATGATATTAAAACACATTTTGGCAATGTAACTCCATTAAATAGGCCTACTGTTGTCACTGCAGCAACAAATCTATATTAGAAGTGTCTTGAACACGATTCTTCTCATGAATACCATATGTAAAGAATTAGTATGCAACCAAATTTGTAATACTTTCTAAAAGAAAAGAATAAAAATGGAGGTAATATCTGCCCTTGGAATACTGACTACCAAAATTATGTCTGTGGTTGGCCCAAATAAACCTAGGCCTCTATCCAAGTTTCTTTATAAATATTCTAACTACTATATACACTTTTGACCTCAGAACTGCCTTAATCCTTCCTGGCATAGATTCAACAAGGTACTGAAAATATTTATCAAATATTTTGGTCTATCTTGACATGATAGCATCACACAGTTACTGCAGATTTGTCAGCTGCACATTCATGATGCAAATCTCCAACACATCCCAAAGGTGCTCTATTGGATTGAGGTCTGGTGACTGTGGAGGCCATTTGAGTATACAGTGAACTCATTGTCATGCTCAAGAAACCAGTCTGAAGTGATTCATGCTTTATGACAAGGTGTGTTATACTTTTGGAAGTAGCCATCAGAAAATGGGTACACTGTGGTCATAAAGGGATGGACAGGGCCAGCAACAATACTCAGGTAGGCTGTGGAGTTAACACAATGCTCAATTGGTACTAATGGGTCCAAAGTGTGCCAAAAAATATCCCCCACACCATTACACCACCACCATCCTTTCATGTTGTTGACGCCAAATTCTGACACTACCATCTGAATGTGGCAGCAGAAATCAAGACTCATCAGACCAGGCAACGTTTTTCCAATCTTCTATTGTATAATTTTGGTGAGCCTGTGTGAATTGTAGCCTCAGTTTCCTTTTTTTAACTGACAGGAGTAGCAGCTGACCGGTGTGGCTGTAGCCCATCTGCCTCAAGGTTGGACGTGTTGTGCGTTCAGAGATGCTCTTCTGGTTATTTGAGTTACTGTTTCCTTTCAATCAGCTTGAAAGCCATTCTCCTCTGACCTCTGGCATCAACAAGGCATTTGCGCCCACAGATCTGATGCTCACTGGATATTTACTCTGTTTCGGACCATTCTTTGTAAACCCTAGAGATGGTTGTGATGCTAGTAGATCAGCAGTTTCTGAAATACCTAGACCAGCCCGTCTGGCACAAACAAACATGCCGCATTTAGTCACGTAAATCACCTTTCTTCCCCATTCTGATGCTCGGTTTGAACTGCAGCAGATCGTCTCGACCATGTCTACATGCACTGCCATGCTGCCGTGGAATTGACTGACGAGCAGTCAGACAGGTCTACCTAATAAAGTGGCCAGTGAGTGTACGTTAATAGTCAAAATTTTGAATGCACTTGACAATTAGTTTTTCATTAAAGTAAGTTTCTGCAATGCTAGACTGCAAAATGTCTGTTTTTAATCCGGTTTCGGTGTTAATTATTCTTGAGACTAACAAAAAACTATAAATAAATAAATGTGAATTTTACGTTAAATAATAAGTTAAAATAGTTCACTGAATACACAGAAGTCCACACCAGTTATAACAACAAAGTTACTTTTTCAACCAAAGAAAAACGTGACAGCTAATCAGAATCTAGAATCTTAAAAGCTATTGGCGTGATTTAGTGCCAATTCACATTTTCCCTGAAGAGTTTTCCCATTCATTGGTCCAAGTCTTGTTAAATCATAATGTTACATTACAATCTTTGATTTGAAGCAAAGTATATAAAAATGCAAGACAAAAGGCAAGAACTACAATCCCATGATGCACTAAAAATGACATTAAAATGAAAAATGAAGGAATATAAAACTATCCATTTAAAGTTTTTGGATGTATCTGTAGAAACTATATATTTCAGTTTATTGCAAACTATGCATATTTATACAAAAATGTACGCATTTTGAGTGTAGAGAAACGGGATTGATTACATCATTCACACACAGTGCTTCTCTTTAGGTGTGCTCATTGCAACCCTCTTACTCACGGAATTTTGTGCACAGCATCATGGGTAATGTAGTTATGTTGACAATGCAAACAGATGGGTGAACAAAAGCTTTCACAATAACCGAGCTCACAGTAGGTCTGTCTTTAAATGTTTATCAGTTAGAATTCTGACACTACTTAGTTATTTTCTTTCCAATTACTGATTAATTCCCCATTATGGTAAAACAGTGATAAGGAATAAGGAAGCATGTGCACACTGGGATGTTTTTAATCCCTCTCCTTTACCCTTTAGTAGAGAGATATCACTCGTTCAACGTCAAAACTGTGCAGAAGGATTTAAGTGCCCAAAGTTTAATATTTTCAAAACCTCATTTCCCTAATAATAAGCTTTAACACGCACGAAACATCCTTTACTCCGTTACAGAAAGCTACTCACTTATCCTTCCAATCCAAGAGATGGAAGACAAGGGCTGAACACAAAACGACAAAATGAAAATTCACATTTCATGGTTTCCCTCGAACAGAAAATAAAATCTTTAATGGGGGGGGGGGGGCTTTACGTGTGAGCCATTATGAGACAACAAATAAGATTGTAATTTATTGGTAGAAAAGGGTCAAGAAAAATAACCGTAAAAGCCATGACCACAAAAAACCCGGCTGACTTTCACCTTATAAATAAATCACTTTCACTCTTGCATAAGCTAAGTGTTTTAAACGTAACATTTAATGATCGTTGTGCACACGCACGTCCTTCAAATTACTCTCAGCTCCAGGAAGGCTACAGAGCAAATCCTATGACAATGTTTAAACATTGACCATGTGTCTCCGCTTATCTGCAATCAGAATAACGCTGCAAATGAAACTCAGAGTCAAATTTCATATACTTGATTGTTCAGAGGAATAGTTTCACACTTAAAGGTTCAATGCCAATAATGTATTGACTGCGCAGGACCACCTCCTGTTCAATTCACTCCAAAACAACAAGAAGGGGGAGGGGAAAAAGATGCACTCACATTTACAGACACACACACCGCTCGCACAAATAAGAGGTCCAGGGCTGCAGCAGGTTTTAATGCTCTTATGGAAGGCCAGAGAAATTGCACACATGGCATAGTGTCCAACACACACCCTGCCATTTCAAAATCTCAGAGTCTCCTGTTTAACACGTCGATCAGCAGTAATAAATAAAATTTCATCTTTAGAAGGCTTTGTTGGGCAGGAAGAAACGAATACATCCTCATCACCTCCATTACAGGCTAAAGTTCCTGTGTGTTTAGTCTGCTAACAGACTAGACTCGGACAAGAAGAAATGCTACATCAACAAAAGTTTCCAACAAATAGAGAAGAGAGGGGAGGGAAAAAAAGAAGAAAGCAGCATCAAGGTCACGTTTCTGGGGGGAAAAAATAAAATAAAAATAGTCTACTTGTCAGAACCAAAGTCTTTGGGAAGACTGACCAGAATCAGCATAATCCCATCAATGTCCATCCTGACTGAACTCATGTCATAGCTGTACTGGGATCAGTGTGTTTAAAGGGAGCGTGACAGGGTGTGGAAAGCAGCTGGTTTGGTGATGCACAGGGTGTCATGATAGCATAGTTAGAAGTCTTCAGTGCATCAGCCTCTAGACTGCGTCCTCCTCAGGCTGGTTGTCTTTATAGACCTCTCTGACCAGCAGCGATCGAGTCAGGAGCCTGCTCAGCACACTCTTCTCCAGAGGCGTCGAGCTGAACCACAGTGGACTGTCCGAGGACGCAGACACCTCTGGCTTCATGTAAAAAAAATCTGTCCTTTGTCTCACAGACTCCGGGCTGAGAAGAGAGAAAGAGAGAAGCGTCAGACAACTAGTGCAAAACTACTACTATTAAAGTGATACCAAAAAGACTTGTCCATGTCCAAAACCTTTTTTTTACCTTTTCTGTCAAGAGAAGTCTCTGTTTTCATTAGAAACAGTTCTAATCATAATTGCCAAACACTCATTGATTTTTAGATGTAACCTCTTGCTGAAAATAATGGTAGCTTCATATGCAGCATTGTGCCCACTGTCATTGCCCGCAACTATAGTCAAGAAGATCTCCGGTTATGAAATGTCCTGCAAGCTATGAAATGACTCAAGCATCCTAAATTTTTAGATTTGGCTGAGATATAACACCTGTGTTAGACTGTAAATCTACCACAGGGGTTCTCAATCTCGGTCCTGGAGGGCCAGTGTCCAGCAAAATTTAGTTACAACCCCAATTAGAACAAACCTGGGCTAGCTAATCAATCTCTTACTAGGCTTTCTAGAAACATCCTTGCAGGTGGGTTGAGGCAAGTTGAAGCGAAAAGAACCCCTGATCTACCAGATTTTTAAAAATTGAGGTGAAAACAAAAATAAGATGTTCAGTGGCTTCTGCATCAAATTCAAGCTCACTTTTTAAACTTTGTACAAAAAAACCCCAATAAGTGTGCAATCAAGGAATAAGATTTAAAGTGTTTGTTTGAATGAAGAAAGAAAGAATACCTAAAGCTCAGTAATATTCTTTGACCTTATTCAGAGTTTTTACAAGGTCCTATGACCCTATGACCCCCTGGTGTGAAACATTTACATATGTTCAAGGGTATTTCCAATATAACAATTTCTGTCATTCAAACTATTACACAAATACAAACAACAATGTGTCAATCTCCATTCCAACATGCCCACACAATTATTACTGCATTATTTATCCATTCGACGCCCAATAGGCTATAATATGCATAAGCAGACAACAGGAATGAAGTGGGTTGAGAAAAGAATGCCACCATCTAGTATATAAAATATATATAAATATATATTTTGGAGCCTTTCCAACAGAGTGAAGACCTGGTAAGAAATATTGCATAATTTTAATTAAATGGCCCTGGGGTTAAAATTTGCAATTTAAAATTTAGTTTTGTGCAGAGATTTTCTTAAATAATAATAATAATAATAATTCCTTACATTTATATAGAGCTTTTCTGGACACTCAAATCGCTTGACACATTTTTTGGGGGAATCTCCTCATCCACCACCAGTGTGCAGCATCCACCTGGGATGACACGACAGCAGCCATATTGCGCCAGACCGCACACCACACACCAGCTTATTGGTGGAGAGGAGACAGAGTGATGAAGCCAATTATGGTATGAGGATTGTTAGGAGGCCATGATGGTCAGTGGGAAAATTTGGCCAGGATGCTGGGGAAAGCATCTGAAAGACGGCACTCAGAGTCCCCATCAATATACTGGGGTGTTAGGACCCACACAGACCACAGGTTGAGCAGCCCTTGCTGGTCTCACTAACACCACTTCGGGCAGCAACCTAGCTTTCCCATGTGGTCTCCCAGCCAGGTACTGACCGGGCACAGCCCTGCTTAGCTTCAGTAAGCGACCATGTGAGAGTTGCAGAGAGCTAGCTGCTGGCTAAAATGCATTACTTTACAAATTTTACAAATACACGCACTATTACACCCTATAAGACTACTACAGATCAAATTCAAAATGTCCAGTTCCCTTAAGACACTCTACCTGTTATCATAATACCTCACCAAGATGAGAACTGTGAACAGGCACCATGCTTGAGTGCCTCTGCACCGAATGTCTGACGTGTCCTCATATTACAAGTGTCAACACCATGTTTCAGGATGTGAACAGCAAATGTTATAATCACTGGACACCACACAGTTTATGACAGTTTGAACTACATGCATTCAAACCAGCAAGAAGCTATTGTTAATATGTTGTGTTATTGCTCTTATTATGTTTCCCACATTAACATTATTACAGCGGAGTATAATTAAATACATATCATTTATCAGTTAAAGTGGGAATGACAGCTACGTACTAATGTGCTTTTGTGTCACATCTACAGTATACAATGAAGTATAAATGAAGCAGAGGAATGTACACAGGTGCACTCTGACCAATAAGGGGGCAGCTGTACTTGCATAACCACATTTTGGTACACTTTAAAATGTTTCCCTCTTGAACAAGAACCGAACAAGTAGAAAATGCAACACTGTGTGGAGAAAAAAAAGCTGAGGTAAAACTTTTCTTCAAGAGGGTGGTCATAAAACTGTCAAGACACTTTTAGAATCATAACATGTCATGAGTATGAAAGATGTCATGCATGCTTATGTCAACTGTCATTAAGTGCCATTAGTTCAGTTATGTAATCTTTAATGCAAAAATGGCATCGTTTGAAATGTCTATGACAACATGATAAAAAAAAAAATCATAACCCGTCTTTGTCATAATAATTGTCATGAATTTTTTTTCTGATCACTTTTTTCAGTGGAAAATTTTTTTATAACAGCATTATTAATATATAAAGACAAAATCAATTTGCTGCACTGCAATTGATCAAGAAAAAAATGCTGTTAAAAAATTTGTGACAATTATAATAGCATAATGACAGTCATGTTTATGACAGATTTATGACCATTTATGTTGTCCAGTAATGTAAAAATTGTCATGACAAAGACATCTTAAACCACGACTTTTCATTTAAAATGACAATTGAGTAAATGACACTTAATGATTACAAAGGTCTTACGAACACCCCCTTCAAGCAAAGTGTTACCAAAAGAGAAATACAAATTACAGAAATTCAATTGAATACTATTTACGGTCCTGAAAATGCCCTTAGCTCTTCAAATGCATCACAAATAAGCAAGTTTTACGTCACTCACCACTTCGAAAGGTAAAGCTCATACAGTCGGCACTCATGTTTCTTAACAGGACAGTGTGCAGATCCTCCTGAACCACTGTCTGAATCAAAATTTGAGTCACAGTAATCTTTACGTCTTCTCTTACTTCCTGATTGCTCTGTAAAAAAAACAGGTACAAGACATTTCAGCAAACAGCCACACTGGTAAAATACATCTAACATTTAAATATCTAACAAGTTTGTGACATTTAAAATGCACAAGTTACGCTAAACTACAATTGTTAAACGCACCGTGCTGCTCCTGTGAGATGGAGGGGATGCGTATACAGACGGTGGTCTCATGGCTGTGCGGTTTTGAGCTGCTTGGGCCATAGACGTTTGCAAATGAGAGGCGTAAGTGCTGTTCTGGGGTGCGAAGACCAAAGTATTTGGTGTTGAGATAGAATACAGATCTCAGCAGGACAGAGGGCGCCTGTTCTCCAAGCTGCCCGCTGCTCCACAGATACTGCTCTTCAACACGACTCCACCGAGAACCTCAAATGAAAAATACTCACACTTAAACACTGGAGCAACACTGAATAAAACAGGTCAAGCACACCACATTACTGCATTTCAAATCATTAGTAACATTTGACAATTTAATCAATTTTAATATCCATACTACATATGCAGGCCATTAATATGTTTGAAATGCCCTCATAGTTGGATTGAGTCAACAATCTTTTTCAGAATGTGAACAGCAATGGTTATAATCACTGGACATTTCAAAACGACAAGATGAAAATGTGATCAAAAAGGTCAAAAAGTTGTGACTTATATTCTGGAAAAGGGGTAAAATGATCTCTGCACATTTATTAGTGTATTTACCATCTGGAAGAACACTGGGTTGCCAGTCTTTGAGGAGCTTGTTCAGTTCTTCCCCAAACATTTGATACTGTGAGTCATTAAAGAGGTCATCTGTCCTTCCTTTGTCCTGTAAATGCTACAAATGTGCAAAAATGTATTAGTACACTAATGCATCGAAAGACATGTGGCTTTTATAAAAGTGAAAGGGTCAGTTTCCAATAAGCTGTCATGTGTCCTCATAGCAAAAGCATCAACATCTTGTTTCAGGATGTGAACAGCAAATGATATAATCAATGGACACTGCATAGACTTGGAGTGCTTAAAACTAAGATCTAGTTTACTCAGTTTAGATGAGTGAGACAGCATAGCATTATTACACAGTGTGAAAAATAGGCAAACAAGGAGTAAAACTTTTACTTTTATTAAGGATTTTGCCAAGACTGTTTTGATGTTGGGATGCATACACCGTCTGTCCAAAAGTCGCACACTGCAATATTTTGTTGGATCGCCTTTAGCTCTGATTATGGCACACAATCACCATGCAATTTTATCAATATGGTTCTAATGTCACAACCTTTAATCCAGAGTTGCTCATTTTTCAGCAAGACTTTGTATTGATGATGGGAGAGTCAGACTACTGTAGTCGTCTCCAGCACATCTAGAGATTCTCAACAAGGTTTAGGTCTGGACTCTGTGAGGGCCAGTTCATGTGTAAAAGGTATGTCTCTTGCTCCCTGAATTAACCTTTCACAATTTGAGCACAATGAATCTTGCCATTATCATTGTGGATTAAGCCCTTGCTATCAGGGGAAAAATAAATAATTTGACCCTTCTGAAACAGATTAATATCTTTTCCACAACAACAGGAATTATCTTCTGAATAGTTTCTTTTAGAAATTAGAAGCACTGCATCAGTTAGTCTGAAATAACATTTTACAAGCTACATCCAGTAATTATGTCTTACCTATTTGCTTAGCTAACTCCATGCGGTGAACAGACAGTATGTGGACTTTTCTGGACAGACAGTATGTGTGTGCACGCATGTATAGCATCCTGTATTGGTCATTAGGAAACATTGGGTTCTGCAGGCAAATGTAAGACTTCAAGACATTAAAACCAAAATCATTTAACTAATAATTTAAAGGGAAAGCTTTAATGATTTTCCACATTTATAAAAGCACACAATGAGAGTTTTAATAGCAATCATTTAAGGTTTTAAAATTCTCAAGATCTTCATTTATAGTTTTGGTGGGCAAAACGCAGTGGACAACTCACCTTTTGGATTCCGAGACAGAGGTAAAGGAGGCTGTCTGGACTGTAGTGTTCACCATTGGGTCGACGTACTTCTCTGACAAACTGAGATAAAGACTGATTCAACTCTTCTTGGCTCAGGGACAAGAGACTGCTTTTTAAACTAACTGCTAAAGAAAGAGGGGGAAAAACATTAGCACAGCCTTAAAAGACATGATCATCCTGTTGATTTCATAAAAATGATCATATACACAATAAGAAAAGTTTTACAATAGTATAATTCAATAAACAACTCTGAATAGAGAAATATAAATAGGGAAATAGGGAAGTGCCCTCATAACTCAAAGTGGTCAACAAAACTGTTTCAGAATGTGAACAGCAATGAAGTTATAATCATTGAGCACATTTAAACCAAACAAAACTTCCCATCAATTTAGCTGGTCAGTCAAAACCCTTGAACTTAGTTTGTAGAAGACCTTTCATGACTAATACCTTGTTTCTGGCTCTCCTTTCCTTTGGACGGTGAGGCTTCAGTTGTGGACCATCTTCTCCAAGCGTTTAAGCCATATCTGGAGCTTAAGGGGAAAGAGCTGTCTACTGCTGAGGACTCTGCTGCTGGAGAAGAGGACAACGAGGATGAAGACTCTTCCTCTACTGCTCGCCTCTTCTGACCCTAAAGTAAAAGAATAGCAGAAACATTAGCGCACACACAGTGATGGTTTACAATCTTCTGTGACTCTATGAGCCTCATATAGAACCTCAGCAATCACAACAAATCAGCATGTGAACAGCAAATGGTTTTCTAATCACTGGACAGCTCGAGGCACACTATTATTGGAGTGGTTTTATTACCCTCCTCCTTGTTCTGGGTCGAGGTGTCTTTTCTTTTTCCTCAGCCAGGACTGGAGGCAATGAGAAGAGCGTTTCTGTATCCAGACGCTCAACCAGAACGGACTCTGATGCTGGAACAGACCAGAGCAAAGTATAATCATTTTATCTGACAACGGTGATTAAATACATTTAAAGAAAACACTCTTAACTAACAATCTCTTGTAGGAAGATCAATGTTGGAAATGAAAAACGTAACATTTGCCCTAAAAGCATTTCACTCTAGAAATAACCACCATGCTCATTTGCTGGTTACTGTACCAAGGGGTAGGTCCTTTTCCAGGTCCAAATCTGGTTCATACTTGTCTTCCTCCTCCTCTTCTGAGCTCCCGCTACCATTTTCCTGTTTCACAATTTCCATCTTCTCTTCACTACTGCCCTTTTCACATTTGATGTCTGTACCAATGCAAAAAAATAAGAGATTTTGGATGTCAAAATTCATAGGTTTAAAGAGACACACTAAACATTAGGGGTGTAATGACATCTTGACGATAAATACAATACATCTAAATACAAAGCAGCTATGATAGAATGTGAGGGTGAAATTAGCACAGATGCAAAAACTAATCAAAATCAATTATAAAAATTAACAACTAATTTGATCGTGCAATTGCTGTGTCTGCTTGTTGTGCACAGAAGACATCCACTAGTCATGTTTACAGAAGCGAGCAATGCATTTCAATGGGGTTTAAGTTTAACTTGCACATTTTAAAATGCTTTAAATAAGCAAATGCTTTCTACTCAGCTCTTCAACAAAAAAATCCTAGAAATACAGGTTAACAGAGTGTCCTGTCAGATGCTTGACAGATGAATGTGCAGTTTGCACTTTAAAGCATTTGGGACTTGTTTTGATTAAAGCATACCTAAAATTTCTGAGTTTTAAGCTTATCAGTAAATGCTAGAAAGTCACAAGATTAATTACATTTTACATACAGGTTAGTCAAGAGTGCAATGATTGACAGCTGGAAATACAATGTACAATTTTGTTAAGATTCACTAATGTAGGTACAATGTGTTACTATGCGTTACAAAACAAATTCTAAATTGTCCAAAGAACATTTTACTAATGAATAAAAATAATAGTAGTAGTAATAATAATATTTTATAATAATAATAATATTATAATGATAAGCAGTGGGTAGCACAATCGCCTCACAGCAAGAAGGTCAATGGTTCGAGCCTTGGCTGGGTTAGTTGGCGTTTGTGTGTGGAGTTTGCTCGTTTTGTCGTGTTGGCATGCATTTCCTCTGGGTGCTCCAGTTTCCCCCACAAGTCAAAAGACATGCGCTATAGGTGAATTGGGTAAGCTAAAATTGTAAGTGTGTATGGATGTTTCCCAGTGATGGATTGCAGCTGGAAGGACATCCGCTGCTTAAAAAAAATATGATGGATAAGTTGGCGACCCCAGATTAATGGGACTAAGCCGAAGGGCATAATGAATGAATTTTAATTATTATTACAGCTCATAAAAAATAATTATTATTATTATTGTTATTATTATTATTATTATTATTATACAACATCAGAGTCTTGCTTTCATTTGCCAAAGCTGTCCAGGTCTTAAGAGTTTCTTACTCGAGCATTTAGGTTTCTCGTCTTCTTGTGCAATCACTTCTGCCATCGCTATTAGATCGGCTTCTAGAGGATCAGAAGGAACTTTGGCTTTGAGCTCTCTGATGGTCTTCACAATCTGCTCAGCGTTCTGCAGCGTGGTTGGTAGAAACACTGGCACAGGCACCTAAAAGACCCAGAACAGGCCAGAGAGCAAAGAATGATGCAAATGAGTAAAATAAATAGACAACATAACAATAAAATTAACATTCTAATAAAATATACTAATAACATTTCACTGACTGACGTTCTGTGAGAAAACTCTTACCGGTACAGGTATTGCAAAAGAAGTGGGCGTGGCCTGAGAATAGAGGTTCATGGGTACTGGGACGTAAACAGGAACGGGGATTGGAATAGGAATGTATTCCTTTCCTGAGCCCTCCAGCTCTGCCTCATCTAAAGAGAAGCAGACATTAAACCTCCACCAGAGATTGAATATTTGTATAGTCACAGAAGAAAAGATGCTCACCTGTCTGCAGTGGTTTGCTCTGCATGTGAGGTTTGCAGTAGGTGGCCTTTGTCATGGTGAGGGGCTTACAGAGCACAGCTTTATTCTTCACATCCTTCAGGATCCCTCCGCCAGCGTACGATACAGGGCCCTGAGTAAACAACTGCAACGGTCACAACAAGAATGGTCTCTTTGTGTCTACTCGTTCATAAATCATTCAGTCAAAACTGACAGCACCCTCACCATCTTGGATGCTTGGGTTGGTCCTCCAAATCCTGTAAGCAAACCAAAAAAAGGGTTTTATTTTAAACATGCTGGCATGATTCAGACATGCAAATTTCCAGGTCCGGGGTTAAAACTCTACCTAAAGCAGTGTTTTCCGGGCCTTTCTGTGTAGCCATGTTGGGCTCATTCTGTTGGCAGTAGAAGCGCAGGAGACACTGCTGGTCACAGAATTGCTTCAACTCTGCACGCCACTGCACAGACTCCGTCAGGTTCCCCTGTACCTTACAGCAGTCACATCGCGCCGCCTAGTGGACAAAAAAAATAAACAATACAGGGATTGCAAATGACTGCATTACAGATTTAGGTCAAAGAGCATCTGTACAAGCACACTAAATAGACTGGTGGCTGATAACTAGGCCCACACAGAATCTGCGCATGCAGAAATCCACAGATTTTTAGCCAATCATTGACTATTTACTTGTGTAAATGTGTGTAAACTCATATTTATTCAGATTTTTTTTATTAATTTCAGTAATATTATAGACAAATATTAAAATGTTCATAAGTTTTATTTACAAATCAGTTTGTAAAGTAATATTTTCTGTCTTTTACTAGATGTATTATATGAGAGACTTTGTTCATCAAATAAGTGGATCTAAATGGATTTGCATTGTAAACAAATAAAAAATAAAGACATTTTTTTTTATATATTATGTTTTACATAAGATACTTGCTTAATCATTCTGCATAAATCCGCAGTTTTTTTTTTTTTAGTTTTTTACAAAATTTTGCGCAAAAATAACAAAAATTGTCTGCAGATTCTGTCTGGCCCTGCTGATAACTTACTAAGCTCAGTTTATTTAATTACTCATTAGCAGTGTAGTGATGTCAACACACTTTGGCCCAATCCCAATTCTATTTTTGTACGCCCACCCCTTCCCCTTGACCCTTGAAACAGAGTGTGAAGGGGAAGGGCTTCAAAATTTACCCCTAAGAAATGGGACACCACTACAACACCTGCACATATCATTATATGCCATCACAATCTTATGCTTCATATGAGACTGACGATCGTGACTGCGTTGTTATACTAGTTGTTGTTTTTTTGGTATTTATCTTCAGAAAATCACTGAAGGCATATATTATGTTATCATAACGATCTAATGTGGTCAAGAAAAATCTCTATTCGAAGGGGTATCTACCCCTTACCCTTAGCCCTATGCCTTCAAGCTAAAGAGAATTGGGACACCCCTACCTCTTCAGGTGAATGCGCAAAAGGGTAAGGGGAAGGGCTAAGGAGTAGAATTGGGATTGGGCCTTTGTGTGTCTGGGTCAGAGTATTCCATTTTTATGCGAGCCAATATTTGGGGGCTAAACGACTGAATCTTTAGGTGCTTCATACATTGCTATGCTAACAGACATTTTTTCTCCCTTTTGGGAAAGAGGTTTTTATTAACATAACTATTTAAAGGTATTTAAATAATCTTATGACTCCAAGACCTAACATTTCATGTTAAATTTCCCAAATCTCAATCAAACAGCAAAAATCATTAGCAGGACGAGTCAGCGTTAGGAACAAAACATTTAAATAAAGCAAAAGTGAGACAGTGAACCACAAAACCTTTAACCTCAAGTCTCGATGGAAAGTAGGGGTATCAAAATTAATTGTTTCTTCGGTGCATCATTATGCAGACGCAGAAAATTCAGTATCAGTTCAGTAATAATTATAACCGGTTATTACCTACTGATGTCCTTTATCTCACATACACTATATTTTGGTAGCTTACTAAGGTGAGGGAGATGAGCGAGTAATTAAAACGCAGAAACTGTAAATAATATATAAATATATTTATAAATTTTAATACAATAATCATTGTGCTGTGAAGTAAAATATAAAGTTGTGCATGGAAAGCATCGTCAATGCACAATGATGCACTGAGATATCAAATTGAACCAAATTGATGGCATGATAATCGGAACCGAACCGTAAGGCCAGTGTTGTATCACCCCTCTAATGGAAAAACTAGGTTGTCATGTAAATTAATATTAATTTATTCAATCAAGAACAAGCACTTTTTAAACTGCATCATTTCCTAAAGGCACTGCAGATAATGTCACAGATCTAATACATATGAATTATATCAAATCAGTGACAGTACCTTGTAGTACCAGTCGTGAAACTTTTTAGCACAAGTCTCACTGCAGAAGTCCCTGCTGACTCCGTCTATCTGTTTAGTGACCGATTTCTTGCACATCTGTGTACAGTGGTTGCAAGTCACACACTTCAGACCCAGACGCCTGATGAAATCCTGCTTGAACAGTAACTTACAGCCTGCAGACAAAAGAAAACAATATCACAACTGGCAAAAACATGCCAACTTTAAAATAATATCAGAAGTCTAGTGTGTCCAATTCATTAGAACAATGTCCTCATATCCTAAAGATGAAATCACAACACATCATGATGTGAACAGCAGTAGATCTAATCACAGGACAATGTGCTATTAAATGTGCACAGAAGTTCAACTGAACCCAGAATAATGACCTTCACTACAGAAGGGTCTCTTCACCCCAGAGAACTTCACAGTCTCATGCAGAGTCTTTTCTTCCTGACAGAACTCGCAGAATGTCACGATGCAGTGGAGCTTCTTGTAGTCCTCACAACATGTCTTACTGCAGAACTGATACACCTTATCCTGCAGAGATCAGATGTGATCACATTTAGGCTCCACACAACATTAGGAATCAGCTCACAAAAAGCATAAATTGTCATTTTCTTGTATTCATGCTGTCTTAAATATAAGTTTGGGCAATAACAATAGAATCCACAATGGCTACTGTCCTGTTACCATCTTTTTTATTTGCTACTTATATTCCAAAACACCAAAGGTCAAGCAAACACACAAAATAAATGTGTAAAATTGTTTAACAGTTAAGTGGGAACATCAACACTCTGCAAACACAGATGCTTAATATTCTTTAAAAACAGCTTTGCCGCAATGACAACTTTTCAAGTGTAATATACACTCACTGGTCAATTTATTAGGTACACCGTCCAACTGCTCGTAAATTGCTCGCAAATTTCTAATCAGTCAATCACATGGCAGCAACTCAATGCATTTAAGTATGTAGTTGTGGTCAAGACAATCTGTTGCAGTTCAAACAGAGCATCAGAATGGGGAAGAAAGGTGATTTAAGTGATTTTGAACGTGGCATGGTTGCTGGTGCCAGACGGGCTGGTCTGAGTATTTCAGAAACTGCTGATCTACTGGGATTTTTACTCACAACCATCTCTAGAGTTTACAGAGAATGGTCCGAAAAAAACAATCCAGTGAGTGACAGTTCTGTGGGTGCAAATGTCTTGTTGATGTCAGAGGTCAAAAGAGAATTATTAGACTGGTTCAAGCTAATAGAAAGGTATGCAGAAGAGGATCTCTAAGTGTCAGCTAAAAAGTGGTGGTGGTGTAATGGTGTGGGGCATATTTTCTTGGCACACTTTAGGCCTATTACTACCAATTGAGCATCGTGTCAACGCCACAGCCTACCAGAGTATTGTTGCTGACCATGTACATCCCTTTATGACCACAGTGTACCCATCATCTGATGGCTACTTCCAGCAGGATAACGCGCCATGTCATAAGGCGTAAATCATCTCAGACTGGTTTTTTGAACATCACAATGAGTTCACTGTACTCAAATGGCCTCCACAGTCACCAGATCTCAATCCAATAGAGCACCTTTAGGATGTGGCGGAACGGGAGATTCGCATCATGGATGTGCAGCAGACTAATCTGCTAATATGTCAATATGGACCAAACTCTGAGGAATATTTCCAGTACCCTGTTGAATCTGTGCCATTAAGGATTAAGTCAGTTCTAAAGGCATAATGGGGTCCAACCCGGTACTAGTAAGGTGTACCAAATAAAGTCGCCGGTGAATGTAAGATTTGTGGTGTTAAATTCTGATGCCCGTTTTCCTCCATTTGGAATCTTTGCTGAAGTTGCAAAAGGTTATACTGTAACACTTTCAGAATTCTCCACATGTGATGATGCATTGAGTGTGATGCAGTTTTAAAGCAGCAGTCACTTTCACTCAGAAAGTGGATACATTTTGGATACATCAGACAGATTTTTTGATTACCCAGCAAGCTATTTTTTCTGATATTGTAGTCGAATTTTATTTATTTCCTGGGGCAATAAAAATGACAATTTTTTCCTATGTCGACCAATAGTTTATCTTTCTGATAAATATAGTGCATCCCTATTGATTGTAATGAATGACACTATAAATTATATTATGTTATACTAAAATGTAGTTGGATAAATGAAAATGTGCACTGCAAGTCCTCACCTCCCATTCCAGAACCTCTGGCTTCAGACTGAAGGTACTGCGACAATAGTTACACTTCAACTGGATGTCTTCAGAAGCTGAAGCAGGAAGTTGCCCGTTTGTTGATGTTTGGATTGTGGCATTCTGCATTTAGATAGCAAAGCCACCAGTAGAACATTACATTCTGTACTCTGACATGGACATTCCTAATATTTATTGAGTCACGTATAAGCTCAAGTTCTTCTACTCAAAGTTCTACAGATATAGGAAACTTAAAAGAATCCTGAAGTACCTGAAACTTGGTGACACACTGTGAACTGCAGAAGCTCAAAACCTTTCCTTCAGGTAAAGTTGCCTGATACTGAGGTAATGCATTTCTCTTACAGAAGTGGCACGATGGCTCAGAATCTACAAATACAAAACAAGATCAGACATTTATAACAGACATCAGTTCCTCTGACCTCAAATTTCTGACCAGAGTCTGAAGCTGGTACACATCTTAAGTAGAAATCAAATTGCCTGACAAAGCATGCATGGTTAAAAGTTAACACTGGGGAATTAAAAGGGCATAATATGAGCTGGAGAACAAATCAGGACAACATTTTGCACATTCAACACGTCATCAGAATTTAGGGGCATTAAGGGAACACAAATGTAGGCCGCTGGCACCCATGGAGCGAGAGTGACAGCATCGACTCTAGGTTGTGATTATCTACTCACTTTGTGCAGCAGCTGTGAATTTGCTCTTGGTCATACAGGCTGTGGTGCAGTAAGACTCCATAGCTCCATTTGTCCCAATGCACTGAGTGGCATCAAATGACCTGCACATCACCTTACAGCCACTACACTGCACTATCTTCCCATGAGTCTGCAGAAAGAGAACAATCATTAAATAAAAAAAAACAAAAAAACATGAGAACTAGAACTGCACTGTTCATCGCAATAAAACCCAACCGCATGAATTACAAAAGATTTCAATTCATTTCAAAACTTAAGTTTAGACAAATAAAAAACAGCAACTTTAAGTCTGAAGAATTGTAGCTTTGCAGTAAAGTTGCATAGATAGAATATTGCTACATTTATGATATAAATGTCTTAAATTGTTTTTTAAATGTGTAAATAATCATGTAGCAATACTATTCTCTGATCTAATCAACAGGCATCAATCCTCTCAGAGCAACAGCTAATGGTACCTGTTTTGTTCTAAAGCGTAATGATTTACCTGTTAGCCTAAAATTAAAATGTAAATGTTTTTACTAGTGTACTTAAAAAGCGGTTAAAAACAAAACAACAGTGTTTACACAAATAGTCTGCAATTAGTTTGTTCGATCATGCCACTTTTGCGTTTGCCTTATAGCATTTTATGTAAAGAATTATAATGTTGTGTTTATGTATCTATTCTATTTTCATTTGATGTCAAGCCTCCTGTGGACAGGTGTTGACAATTAGCAAGTCTGCTAAAACACTTAAATGCAAAATCAAACAAACAGTGCTCAGGGGTAGCCTAAATAATGTGTTGGTGATCTTTGGGTAAGTGATTCATCAGAATAAACAGCAAAAATCAGTCCAAGGAACTCTAAATATTTGAATATTTTACCCTAACCCAACCAATACATATTTGTCAGAGAACTGCCTTCATCAGAGTAACAGGGTAACACTGTTACCCTGATGAAGGCAGTTCTTTGCCCAAACGCGTAGGTTTTTAAGGATTAACCATGTGATTAGCCATGTGATTTTTTTCCCCCACATTTTTCAAGTGCCTTGGAGTGACTTTAGCTACTTAAACAAATGCATTTAGTTGTCCAGTGTAATTGTGATGTCCATGTCAAATAAATAATTAATAATAAATGTATTATATGTAAAATAATGTTTTGAAAAAGACCCTAAAGAGTGTGACATAATATTACAAAAGTTGCAGCATTTGTTGAAATTATGTGTACACAAAGTCTAGCAGCTTAATGCTGGTCCAACAATTGGGGATGCTCTGATCGATTAACCAGAAATCAGTATTGGCCGATAATCACATTTAAATACTCGATGGCTACTCGCTGATCTGGACAATCTCATAAACCGATCGCAACGGTTTGTGTTACTTGGAGATGAGCAAAATATTTGAATGACCTTGCATGTATTTAGGCCTTTTTACATATAAAAACTGAAAGTTCTGTGTTTTTGACAATATTGCAAGTTAAAACCTGGCTGTGAATAGAACATAAATGAAACTTTTTTCCACATGAGTATTTAATAATATAACTACCTACAGCAATAAACAGTAGTTTATAGGCCTATTTCCTATTTTAGTAAATTCTAGTTTACTTCTTATGCATCAAATACACGCCCCTAACGTGTTGAATTCTTCTATCATTTGCAATGTTTCTTAATTTCATTATTAGTCATTTTTCTTACCAATTTATTTTATGTTTACTCTATTATTTTCTGTAAATCTGCTTCTGACCATGACATGTTCACATCTAGATGGCTATAAGAGACATGTTTAAGGGATTACATGCAACATCCTTAATTTATTATCCTAGGTAAGGAGTGATCTCTACTTAACTATCATACTTAGAGGGAAAATGTGCTTAATGCATTATAAAGCTTAAAGCATCAGAATCAGTACTCTGTATCGGCCGATCACCATGATAAGAAATTGGTACTTGATATCGGCTGCAAAAATTCTGACCGGAGTATCCCTACTCACAACTGAGGCTGAGCTGAAAAAGGAAAAAAACAACATACAACACTGACCTGTTTATAGTCCCTGATGCAATTTTGACAGCAAAAGCGTTTCTGCTGACCGTCTATGAGCAAAACGTGGTTTGCCGTGGCACGACTAGGCAGGTAGTTTCCACACTGTTCACAGCAGTTCATGATGAGCCCGTTAGCCATACGGTATCGATTAAAGCACGCGTCACTGCAAATCTTGTGGGTCACATTCTTGAAGCTCACCTCATGTCGAATCTGGAGATAGAAAAACACATCCACAAAATGATGTACAGTATTTAATGCCGAGGTTAGAGGTTCCAGATTAACATGTTATAATCAAATCGACTAATAAATTGGTGTAATGGTCTTTTTTTCTGTTCCCAAGGTGATTGCTATGGCTACACCAAATACAGTCAGGGATAACAGTAACCATGGCTACAAGGTTGGAGGCTTGATTGTGCTCAAAAATCATATTTGACAATGGACAACAACGGAAAGTGGGTGAAAATGACAGTACTTGGGTTTTCTATCCAGTTGCAATGAACTCATATTACAGATGAACAAAAAATAAATGAAGTGAGCTAATTCTAACCATCCCTTCTCTTTAGAAAACATTGAATACCTGGATTACAGCATTCTAATGAGTGAAAATCATTTGACAACATAATGCAGCACATAGAGCCTTGCAGAGTGTGATGGGAATAAACTCTATCATTTCATGCTGGTCGTCATTAATTAACATTTACACTTTCAACTTTCCCCATTGCAGGATTCATTAGTTCACCAGCATCACCTACTGCAGTTCACAATGATTGGACTGATCATCATCAACAGTAATCAATAGTGCTTTCTAGGATGACACTGGTTAAAATAAGTACACAAAGTCTTACATCTGTAGCATAACAAATCTGATCTGAGTGTAAAAAATAAAGCAAACAAAAGCGATTGCTGTGAAAAACACTACTGTTATAATCATTGTGATTAGGTTACTTTCTTCTGATTTAGACTACATGTTCTTTTATAGTGTTGACTCTGTACTAGAGTTAGCCAATCATTCATTTATTCATTTTCTTTTCGGCTTAGTCCCTTTTTTAATCCGGGGTTGCCACAGGGGAATGAACCGCCAACTTATCCAGCACATGTTTTACGCAGCGGATGCCCTTCCAGCTGCAACCCATCTCTGGGAAACTTCCATACACACTCATTCACACTTATACACTACAGACAATTTAGCCTACTCAATTCACCTGTACTGCATGTCTTTGGACTGTGAAGTAAACTGAAGCACCCGGAGAAAACCCACGCTTACGCAGGAAGAACATGCAAACTCCACACAGAAACACCAACTGACCCAGCCAAGGCTCGAACCAGGGACCTTCTTGCTGTGAGGCGACAGCACTACCTACTGCGCCACTGCGTCACCTTAGCCAATTATAACACTAGATATGTACTTTAATTTCTGCAAAAGGTAATGCAGTTATCAATGCAATTTGAAAAGGTTCATATAGAAAACGGTCTGCATACCTTTGTTATACATCAAATAATAGTTGCTTCTTAAACGGTTTCTCAAATGTTTGCCTGTACATTACAAACAGGAATGCACAGAGCCCTGAATTCACATTCTGAGCAACACCGTAGCCTAAGCAGACAAAACAACATTCCATAAAGAAAACAATTGCCTGATTCATGGCAATAACATGCAGACACATTTGTGGCTGTAGCTGGTTACAAACAGGTTACTAGAGATTAAATGCAAATGAAAAGTATAGAAGAATATAAATTGTCTGACCTCAGTAAGTTTTCCACAGACGGTGCACTTTGTTTTAAGCTGGTTCTTCTGAGGATTTTGTTTGTTTTCATAAGCTGCCAGGCAGCCTGTGCTACAAAACTCCTGAAATGATTCACTGGAGTCCACCTGGGCCACTATGGTGCCTCCTTTCATATTGGTTATGTCTCTGGTAAAGAAAAGTAAACAAATGTTAGGATGACACTCTGAATTGCTATGAAACAAATCCAGACAATGCACATCTATAAAAGTCTGACCATGTGTAAAGATAAGAGCAGCTAAGCATCATTTTAACCCGTGCATAGCAATTTCAGATCTCTCTCCCTCACTCACTCAAACCCATATTAAAATGTCGTACTTCTTGCACATGGTGCAGCTCTTTTTGGGAGCGGGCTTATGGGAGAAGGCAGACAGGCAGGTTGTTGAGCAGAACAGGTGGGACGAGCCTTTGCGCTGGTACGCAGTCTGGCCTTTCTTCAAAGGCTTCTTACAGTTGGCGCATGTGACTTTCATGGTGCGCTGTGGTTGCTGGGATCCTGAGGACTGGCAGGGAGGTTTGGGTAGAGGAGCTGCAGGGGATGGTGAGTCCACTGCAGGCTGCTTCTGGTTACGTGGAAAAGACGCCGACTGGGAGATCCATGAATCTGAGGGAGGACAAAAAGATTCCAACTCACAGTCACTATAACAGTCCTTAATAAAAATCCTAATGAGTTTTAAATATTGGTAATCTACTATAATTGTGCATTCAGACTACTGCTGACGAGAGCTTCAAAGTTCATCACATTGATCTTATATTTAAAGGGGCCGTTTTAACATAACAGCAAATCACTTACATTTCTGTAGGAAAACATGCCGTCTAGCCAGAAGACGTTGTGCGCCTTTTATCAAACTGATTTAACTATGGAAGACCAAGTTGTTGCGTGTGGTGTGGCTTTGCTCCACCTATCCTATATATCTGAAATATTCTAAAGCATCAATACGGTTTTGTACTGTTGTTATAGTTAGCATGTGATTCCTGCTTTTTATTTGAATAAATATATAATACTAATGCACATCTGTAACTTGCCAGTAACTTTTTAGATACATGTCCCTGTAAGAATACAGGAACACTTCATAAATAATTGGAAATCCAGCTACCACAATCCTGTAGTCAGAACTAAAGTTCACAGGTCTGTGTTTTGGTGCTTCTCCCTAGAGATCGCCACCAGTCTGTTCTGATTGAAAATGAATGACTTCTGGCTTCTTTGATGCTCTCACCTGCAGTAGTGTGACTGCACAGTAATTCATGTACATCAGGGGTGTCCAAACTCAGCCCTAGAGGGCCGGTGTCCTGCATAGTTTAACTCCAACTTCCTTCAACACAACTGCCTGGAAGCTTCTAGTATACCTACAAAGAGCTTGATTAGCTGGTTAAGGTGTGTTTAATTGGGGTTGGAACTAAAATATGCATGACACCAGCACTCCAGGACCGAGTTTGGACACCCCTGATGTACATGAACGGATCATGTGTAATCCTCCTAAATTCTTTTAAGATCACTAAAGTGCATCTCTTTACCATTTACAACAATAGATCAAAATGGATAATAAAACTGTTACAATGTTGCTATTACTTTTGGTTCATTTTCACAAGGCAACATTTCTTAATTAAAACATCACAAGCAAGCAAACAGTCATCTTATTGGTTAGAGTACCCATTTATATTTCAGGATTTTGTCCCATCAGTCATCCATCAAAAACAACAGATCATAGCCCTGTGGGATTAATGTCCATTTTCTTTGTAGCAATTGTCATATTACTTCATAACGTTTCACATGAATCAAATTGTGTTTCGAACAGTTGTTTAGAAACATGTGTCTAACCTAAGCGGCGACCTCCCGCTCTCCCTCGGGAAGCCCATACGGAAGAAACTAAAAATGCAATTCATGGAAATTCTGCTAGTCCTGGCTCCATAATAGAGCAAATTTATATTATGCCCACTGTTAAAATGGCCAACTTTACAGCTGAAAAAAAGGTGTTTACAGCCTGGTACAAAAATTTTTTTTTGGTTCATATAGCTAATATTACCCTTAATGACAACTGTGAGGGCAGTGAATTTTTTATAACTCATCAATTTCCTTTATATTAGGTTATATTAAGTTTGCATAATTAAGGGCGTGGCCACTTGAGTGACAGCTGGACAGATGGCTGGTCGCCATCACTTCACCTCAGCTGATTAGCCGCTGATCTCATCGTATTTTTGTGTTGTTTTATGTGGCTTTACACAGTCAGTTGCCTTTTGGAATTATTTCTTACAATTATCAGATGATATGGCATGCTGTGTGCACTTAATTGTGCTCACAAACCATTCACATGGCCTCCGTTTCCCAGGTGAGTGAAATTATATACTTATATGCCATCTCTATAAATATATTTGTTTTATTTAAGATCATTTATCATCTATAATGTTCTTTAGATCTGCAATGCACTCCAGAATCTGACACATTTATTAGCTGTAGGCTCTAGAACAGTCGTCTGAAGCATTGTCATACAGTGTTCTGCCTGGATTTCATCAATAGCCCTGCATTTACTAACACAGACTATATCTGAAGTGTTTGGAAGTAATTCGCACTTTCCTCCTGTTGAAAAACATCATAAGAACGCTTATAGTGGCTCAATGTGTAATACATATGACGTTGTTAATGAAAGCGTTTTTAAAAGTTTAAACACTCAATTAATACAGTATACAACTAAGCACATGTGGTCAGAACACAAACAAGTCACAGGTAATGAAGTATTAAGCGTTTCTCATGTGTCTGTAGCTCCGCTCACGCTCTGCCTTTTTGCCCTTATATGGTATGCCCCGGTTGGTGCGATGACACTGTAACAAAATGGCGAATACTACATCCATATCTTTTACAGTCTATGGTCTAACCAAATATCAATTAGGCATTTTTTATCTTTGCTCCAAGTTATCCCATCATTTGTTTTGGGAGACATTAGCAAAACAAACACTTGTACTTTTAACGCAAAGCATGTAATAACTGGTCATCCATTTTGATAAAGCTTGTTTTATTAACCCACTGGGTCAGTTTGCCTTCTCTCAACAAGTGAATCATTGCACAGTTTCCAAGCAGAGACCACCTCATTCAATCTGTCTGACACAGATCGTTTTTGTGTGGATCCTAAGCATATTCACGTATGCCTTAATGAGCCAAGCAAAGGAAGAAACCAGGTGCCAGGTTTAGCCACAAACAGAACAAACAGGCTTAAAAAGTCTGCATAAAAATACAAATACTGCCAATCATCAATTTTATAAATGCAATATTATAAGTCTTGTTGTGTTTCATTTTTAAAATGTTCTGACATCATAATATTAAATCACAACTTCCTAACTGTACCTTTAAGTCAGATAAAGACTCTCTCTGGAGACATATGCATGACAGTGTTTCCTCTAGGATTTTTTCCAGCTGTGGCGGCAGGCCTTTTGATCTTCCAACTACCTATGGAGTTATTTCAATCACAAATGTCGTGACACAGTATTACAAGTCGAGATCGGATTTATGTAATACGAGCATGCAGATCTTTTTGTTTGCGCGAGGATTTCCTCTGTTCATGCACAAAACTTCTTGCACGCCCTCAAATATACGCTGCTCAAGTGCAGATTTTCTTGTGCGCTCTCAAATAAATGCTGCTGAAGCACAATTTAGCACGTTTATGTAGTGAATATATCTCCATCATTTATTAGATTGGCTAAGAATATTTATGAATGTCTCCAATAGACCTACAGAGCGGCATTAATGTGTCCTGAAGTGAAACGGCTATAAACTCCAGCAAGATAAAGTCTTTGTTGTAAGCAGACCTTTATCTTTAAATAAAGTATAATTATGAAAACTGTATTCATCCTAACTGAAAGCTATTCGTCGTGTTTGCTGGTCTCACGCACATGTCAGTCAGTCAGCATGTCACCTTAAAGGGTTAAACAAATAACGCACCGCACTACTACGGTTACAGAAAAGCTTGTGCTGTTATAATTCACTTACCTTTTAATGTTTTGGTGCGACTACAACCCGCTATTTAAAATAAACAACGTTTTTAATGAGAAGCTGTAATGCAGCCAAGGCGGGATGAATTTTGGTGTGGCGCCCCCCTATGGAAGAATGAATGTAGCGAAAACCTTGCATGATATGCTACTCCAATCATTTAGTTCAATAAAAATCTTGCTCCAGGAAGCTCACATTCATCTGCCTCATCTTTTGAGTGCAATGCTTACATTAAAATTCTATCAAACACAAATGTATAGAAACAAGTTCTTCCAACAGTTTCTCTTTCTTTTCTTAATATAAATTTTTACTTTGATGCATGTCACAATAGGGCTGCACAATATATCGTTTCAGCATCGATATCACAATGCGCTTATTCACAATAGTCACATCGCGAGCATACACAATGTTGACTCTGGATTATAATTCATCATTTGCATGAGTTTGTAATAACTGTGATTGTATAATGACTTTAAAAGCATTCAGGCATAACCAACTGTACGATTTGTAACTTTAACAATGATTAATTTTATGGAATTATTTTCATTATTCAGTTACTGTACTTGAATACTGCTAGACTCAGTCAAGAAAAAGTTACAAAGTGTTTTATCATTTTCTGTGTTTATGGATAGTTATGCATGAAAATACTCACAACCCATGCAAATACAGAAATGCACTGCTAATACAGTAGCACAGACCACATCGAAAATGTGTCTGGGAAATTTAAAGATTGTTTATTAGATTTTATGGAGATGCTCTCCTGCTGCAGAATCATCCTAATCGATTGAACATTATAAATTCTTTCTAAAGAAAGATATTCAAGTCATCTGGTGAAATTGTATTCATATCGCAAAATAAAAAATATTGCAATGCTGGATTCTTACAATATAGTGCAGCCCTGTGTCCCAATATGGTTAAAAAGGTGTGTTACTACTTCTGTATCAAACTGAAATTAGAATAGATGCAGTCACTAATTTCTAATTTTGCACTCTTTCCTAGTATAAAGTCTTCATCTTTGCACTCCAATAGTCTATGAATAATGGTGCAAAGCTATCTGAAAATGGAAATCTGGGACTGTTAGGTCAGTACTAGACAAACAAGTCAATGCAAGCCTCATGTACATGTGTTGTGTAGAGGATGACACAGCAGCTGAGTGTGGATGAATTACCAGATCTCTGGTGTGTTCCCGTTTCTCCATTTTGCACAGGCTGGCTTGCAGCGCTAATGCGTCCTGGGTTGAACGTGGGTGAAGGTCTGCCGGTTGTAGCCTGGTTCTGCTGGGCCTCTGGGTTCAGGCTGAATGCACTGCTTATCTGCAGTCCGTTCTCAGCCCCCTCCAGTTCCTCCAAAGGGGCTGCCGCTGGACCATCCCCGCCTTTCAGCGATGTCACATTCGTGATCATGAGGTTTATATCCTCCTGAGCACACAGTGCCAGTGGCGATGTTGTTGACGTATCCATGGCAACCGCTGAAGAGTCCGTACCCAGCGTGGTAACGCTGGCGATTTTGATTTCAGAGTCAGGCTCTGTGCTGCTCAAGGCATTCTCCACCTCAGGGGGCGGCACGGAGGAAGAGGCGGTGCCCTTGAGCTCTGAATCCTCCTCGTCGTCAATAACGATTGGCTCACTTTGACTTTTGGCCGTGGTGGATGCAGTTGTGCTGCTGGTAGCTGCAGAGGAGGGAGGACTGGGAGTTTTGGAGGAAGCTGTTGCCGTGGTAGCCGACTCTGCACAGTCTTTGGCAGCATCGAGGGTTTCTGCAGGTGTGGAGATGGGGGGCTGTACTTTCCCCTGAGAGTGAGCAGGAGGCTCTTCTACCAATACCACATCGTCATCATTGTCTTCCGAGGCCGTGGGCAGGTCTGGTGCTGTCTGTGCCTCTTCTGCAGATGGAGACTGCTCTGTTTCGGGCGTGGTTTCCATTTGACCCTCCTCCTCCTCCTCCCCTGTGACTGTACATGCCTCCTCAACATCTGCTCTGGCTTCCAAATCTCCATCCATCGCTTAGGCAACCACCTGTAGACACAAACACAATGAGCTGAACAATTAGCTGATGGACCCACAAGGCCAGGAGGAGGTGCAGTATAAGAGGACCACTTATCAAGAAGCCAATTACATAAGCTAAACTGACAGCTAAATATGACTAATTCAGCCTACAAAAATAACTAATTTGGTCAGTCGGTTAATAATGACAGATGGCAATGTGGTTAGGAATTCACCAAGTGATTAATAATATCAAATTACAACAAGATGCCTCTTTAATATATATATATATATATAT
>CAIGQZ010032266.1:6078629-6089485 GCA_903798205.1 Danio tinwini | reverse complement strand
TATATATAAATAAAAGTGTTCACCACAACTCTAGATTGGAGATAGACAATATGGAAATATATCATAATATTTTCTGGTATTTATTAAGATAATGCTATTTATGATCATTTATATACTGAAAAAATAAGACCTGAAAGTGCTGTGATCACACTGTAATGATGTTGTTTCATTCATACTAAACGCTAGAGGGCACTCTTGCACAAACCCCACATATAGATTACAGAAGAAAAAAAAAGAGAAAAGCAATTTCAAACACTCGACTGAAGTGAATATATAGTAAAAGCACATCAGTAAGTCTAACTGTAAACATGATCATAAATGCAAACTATATTGGACAGATGCTCCTGTAATAAATCATTGCACAGATTGATTATACTTCTAACTATCATTATTATTATAATTATGATACATCTAGTTTATTGTGGGCAGAATTTTTACCAGTATATTGTTGATCTCCAATCTAGATTTGGAATCCAAATCATGGAATACATTTAAAAAATTATTGACATAGTACACATGGAACTTTACATAATAAACGCAGGGAAATCAAAATGGTTTTAAACTTCAAATTTCCAAATTTGAATTATGCATTGCAAGAAAGTGAAACTGATTTGGACATTTATTAAAGGGCACCTATTTAACCCCTTTTTCAAGATTTAAGATAAATCTTTTGCATCTCCAAAATGCGTCTGTAAAGTTTCAGCTCAAAACACCCATCAGATTATGTATTAAATCTTTGTGTATATTGAAAATTTGAGCTGTTTTGACTTTGTAGCTGTTTTTGTTGCCTGTGCCTAAAATGGAAATGAGCTGGTTCTCCCCACCCACCATTCCCACAAGCGTGTCAGAGCCAAAGAGATCGCTCACAATTGCTATGATGAGTGTTGCTTCTCCTGCTGCGTCTCACGCATAAGCAGCACAGTGACAGACAACAATGAAACAATCTCCCTTACAGTAAGAACTTTCCCAACTGTTATCTGATGTATTTGTTGTGGAGTTAATTCAAGCCTTTCTACAACAATTCACACACAATGTCGTTATAAAGTTTGTATGCGTGCACGCGCTCTCATTCTCCCACACACTCACTGTTTTTGCGCAGCAAATGTGACAGGATACACGTTAATATCCACAGCTGTATGGATATCCGTTATGTTAATGTACAAAATAAACCTGATTTTAGTCCACAAACAGGGATTGAAGCGTCTTCTTTTATAATTGTAATGACACTATGCGGCTGTGGTGAAGAATTCAGAAGCGATTTTACTGTCTTTATTACAAACATGCACTGTTTTAGAAACGTTTCAAACTTGTAAAACTCATTCTTGAGGTGCAGCTGATCACAGGGAGCTCAACAGATCTTTTAATCCCAGTTGCTTTGTGCACGTCCTGTCATGTGGATATGATTATACGCGTTACTATGGAGACATGTTAATATGCAGCAGTCAATCAATTCCATGGGCGGGGAAACTGCACTCCTATGTCACGTTGCGGTGGATCCTATTTTAATGTCAGGAAAAAAAATTTACTTATTGTCCATATTTATATAACTCCAATATGACTGATAAATCAAGACAATATCAGGAAAAAAACTATCACTGGCATTTTTTTTTACAAAACTTTAACATTAATAGTATATTAGTCTATTCAAATAAAATCAACACACTTGTAATTTAATGCTCATTTAAATAGAAAACACATACTGACATCAAACAATTGCTACTCTGAAGAATCTGTAATGTTAAACAATGTATGGCAACAGCTTAAATTTCAAAACCATGAGCAGCAGTACCCAAAAATCAGTTTTATAGAACTTTACAGTGTCAAAACCGACATATTTCCAAATTCAAAGACTTCTGGTTGGACTTCAATACATCTGGACTGCAATGCAGATCTTGTAGAGTATCTTGGTCCATTCTCAGGCGTTTACACATAATGCCCCATTTCAGCTGAGATCTCAGTGTTGATGCAGATACTCCTTATGGAGGCAACGTCAAACAGCAAATACAAAAGCACTGCTTATATAGATGCAACAAACAAGTTAACATTATGTATCTGTGGGCTTTCCTTGCAGCCTGATGTCATGATCAGGATGCTGAAAAGAGGAAAGTATATGCAGTGTTACTGATCCAGCTCTCAGACGTGATATAATCACATGCATATGCGCCACGCGCGTGCCAAGTCTGCATCAGAACAACAACGATCCCCACAAAACACATCACAGCTCTCGTGGCCCCATAAACCTGCACTTCCCAAACACCAATTGTGTCAATTAGCAGCATAATGAAGCCATTTTGGGGCAATTCCTACCATTCACCCCTTGGGCCGTGCCCTTGACTCCGGACCCTCCGTATCCACACACTCACCCGACTGCGATCCGCGCGCTGTCAAGGCAACCGGATGACGACGTCAGCACGCCGTTCTTCATAGGCTTTCATTATAATCAGGAAACTCAAGGGTCAACGGGTCCGAGAACTTGCTACGTGAAACCTCCAGGCGGGAGGAGCCTCACAATTTGCCCCTTTTCACGCAAAACCCCCGGCCCATGTGTCGGCTGTGCTCCCACCCCTGGCCTCTCTGGCGCATGCAGCCATTGGATTAGCGGCGAAACGAGGGAGGAGAGCCTCCGAGACTGCGCCATTGTTATTGTAGTGAAAAAAATATTACTCAGAAGTAGTTATTGGCGCATAATCGATGGGACAAAACGACACGGAAGTCGATTGTGAAGCAGAAGTATCCGAATATACGGATCATGACACTATAAAAGACGTGGTATTTCAATAACAACACGTGAATAACCCTACGACCAATTTCGAGTCTTGCTATCAGACATTAAACACTTCTAGATACCGAAAACATCTCTATTTTTGAATAGACTCATGACCCCCTTTCGGTTTTCTTCGAGAATTGAGTTAACTTGCCGGTTTTAGGTTTAATTGAAGTTACCCCAGAGCGGTAATCAAACGCTAATACACGTGGCGCCCTGTGGGGGCGCTGCACAGTTAGGAAACCTCAACTATAACGCCTATAGGTGACTAATCACAAATATTTTATAATCCAAGCTAGTCAAATTAACTAGGATCTAAAACACATCTATCAACCAGCTACAATAAACATGAGTTATGTCCTAATTGGCATATAATTTTGCCCCCTTCAGTCAGCGGGTAGCACTGCCTCACGTCCGCCATTAGAGAGCGAGCGAAACAATGCGCGAGAGCATAGGCAACAGCACCCTGCCACGGCGGAGGGGGGAAATCTCAGGCGGGGTAAAATTGCACGTTAAATTACCCTCGCGTACAAATACAGGTGACCCCGGTGCTTTTATCGGCTCGAGATCTGTGGCGGACATAGTTGTAAAAACTTTGGGCAATTACGCACAGTTCTGCATCAAAACGCCAGAGAAATTCTTACCGGAGTAGAGCTGGAGACGATAGAGCGCCACTTTTGTGCCTTGACATAAATCCTGGCGCGCATGCGTGAAAACGTACGGACGTTCCAGGCGCGTGGGAGGAGAAACTGCCTGCGAGCTCTTCGCGCTACTCATACGTGCACGCGCGGCCTATGGGAAGTCCGAAACGTTCATGGGAGTCGATTCTTTTGAACATAAACGATTCCGTGATTCTTTTTTTCGCCATGACGTGATAACGCCACCACGTGGGCGCGGACACACTGGAGTAGCGCAAGACATTAGTTAAATTAATATAGGCAACGTACACACTTTTGTACGTTTTCGATTTTGATAAGGATGTTTATTTTGATGAGTTCCATTCAGCCGACTATAGCTATAATTCGATTCGAAAAACTAGTTAAATAACGCTAAACAATATTTAAACACATTTCAAGTAAAATTTACTTGTAATATTTTATGCATTGGGGCTATTGGAAACTTACTATTAATCGACCAAATCCCAGGTTCTCTCGAAATTCCATTGTAATCAGCTCACTCATCAACCTTTAATGGCTCGTTGTGAATCAGACGTGTTCACGAGTGAGTGAGTTGTTGAAAAGGGGAACAGCTCTGGTCGAATCATGAGCGAACATTTCAAGATCAGTTGTGTGAACTGGTTCCACTGATTCGCTTAAAAGAATCGATTCAAAAGAACGATTCGCCCACGAACCAGGCATCTCTAGAGCGCGCATCCGCGCACCACGTGCACGCACGCGAACGTTTAACTAAGCAACAATTAACCTAGCCTAGCTATCACGCGTTCAAAATAGTTATTTGATATAATCTACGGTATATATAGATAAATTATATGATAATCCAATAACATTTATTTTTGGCGTTACAATTCAACCGATTTCACCCTAATCTAATAATAGTAATGTGTAATTTTTAAAAATGACAATGCTACAGCACTAGTGAAAATAAATATTGCCATTTAATCGAGAGGCTAATTGCTGTAAGTGAAGCCTTCAGTAACAGTCTGTGTTTGAGTAATACAAGTGAGATGTAAACACTAAACAGCACACAGTTGGGTCGAAATATGGCGAACTGCATTGCGTAAGTCATATTTTAAAACCATTTCTGTAATTAATTCCACGCAACATACAACAAATAAGCTTATTAGAGAAGTGTATTACATAAATAAGCTTCCTTTTAGCACGAACAACCCCTTTCCAAAGACTTGCTGATGGAATCGAGTGACGCAGTTTGTGAAACCGTATGTGATGCACACACGGACACAGCGTCGGACAACAATACAGTACAATATACAGATATACTTACGCGCTTCAGAGCCAGGATTCTACAACACGTGCTCAAGTTAACATAATCAGACTAGAATGAGACTCTTTTTTATTCAATATTTAGGTTTTGTTTTCTCTTTAACTTTTTTTGTACATTTGTAGTAATTTGAAGTAACAGGAAGTTAAACATTAGTTAAACGTTTGCCTGACAGAGAAACACTTGTATTTTAGTTTTAAAAGATGTTCACGTGTAAGCGGATGCCTCGAATGCTTTTAAAGGGATAGTTCACACCGAAATGAAAATGAGCTCGCTTTTTACTTACCCTCAAGTTGTTCCAAACCTTCATGAATTTAGTTTTTGTGTTGATCACAACATATGAAGTTAAATATTGTAAACGGGTTGCCATCCATATCCAAGTTATGAAAAATACAATGGCAATCAATGGCTACAGGTTTCCAACATTTTTCAAAAGATCTTTGCTCAACGGAAGGGAAAAATCAAACCAGGATTGAAACGAGATTTTAAGATGACAGAATTTTTTGTTTTTGGCACACTATCCACCCTCAGCCGTTTTGTGTATTTTATTAGTCTCATGCAGTTCTCTCCTTTATGATTTAAATGAATAGTTCACCAAAAAAGTACATTCTTTCAGCTTTCTTAACCTTTCTAAAAGGTTTGAAACAAGCGAGCAAAAGAGGTTTCATTTTTGGGTGAACTATCCCTTTAAGACCAGTTATAGTCTTTTATTTTTGGCAAAGGAACATATACTCATTTAGCTGTAGCAAAAATAAAGTCCAAGTGTTCATATTACTCTGCATGTGATGAATACATGGCAAATAAGAATACAAACCCATGCGTACATTTATCAGATAGTAGTTAGATGGGTTTGAAAATGTAGTCTTTTTGTTGCAGCCCTTATGGAATATATATACTGTAGTCAATTCTATTAGCCATCTGTAGTGTGTTTGCTGGCTACAGGCCACCTTTCCCATTTGAAAACATTTGAAACTGCATTTACTCTTTGTTAATCTGATGAAAGACTCTTAATGCTGCACGTTTAGAGAACCGTTTATTCCTTGTTGCTGTATTAAAGAGAAAAGAATACAAATGATTGTTATGGAAATATATGTACAGTTTATTTACTGTAGTGGAAAGAGGAAATGAATCAATGAGCAGTCTTTCTCTCACTTACTAATAGTACAATGCCAGGACGAAGAGAGGTAGGCCATGAACAACAATAAAAGAACCCTTCACTGCACGTCCAACCTCAAAATGAGATCGGGCTCTTCAGTTCAGAAAGTGATTTGATTTGTAATGTGAAATCTAATAAGAAATCAAACTGGGCTGGTGCTTAACCTGCATGACGACACATGCAGTCACGGTCAGTCGCTGCTATCCAGCATTAAAGTAACCCGTTCTAATGATCGCTTCTACCTGGATGACCTCAACCTGTGTGGATCCTCCTCTCAATGCAATCACACATTAGCCCTTAAATAGTGTACAAGCTTAACGTACACATTCATACATTTCTTCCAAAATAATGGCTTAATTTTATATCCAATTTAGGATTAAAATCACATTCTGTGCAAAGAAAATATGAAATATCATGTTTTCAAAGCACACGCTTCTCATGTTCAGTCACGCCGGTGTCCATTTTTTTTTGTGGCCTCTCGAATCGAAGCAACAGGGAGATGAGAACTGCTCATTCCTTCATTCATTCTGCACACATCAGACAAGTGCGTGGTCTGCTTAAACACACCGAACATAAAACAAAACAGTGGGTGAGAATCTGGAGTGATAAATTATTCTATTTAAAAATAAATGAAATAAAAGGAACACTATACAAACAAGATTTACAAATGACCTTCAGACACAAGCCCGATTTATCATATTTCATGCTGACCTCGAGGGTGATGCAGTTTCAATCCACAAAAATCAGACCTCTGGAAACTGGTTGCAACACTCAGCTAAACAAGAAATTATAAGTCACGCTGAGAACTGTGACTGTTGTTATTGACCTGTTAGTATTACTGTCTTTCGGTTTACTCCACAAAAGTAAAACTAAACCATTTCTAAAGCATCTCATGTTCAGCAGGTGTAGGAAAAGTCTCAGTTTTTGGAGAGGACGAGCTCCTGCAGTGAACTTCACCCTGTGCCTTTACTGTAGCTGGACTCTGTACGCACAAATGAGGAGCTTCACCTGTGGAAAAAAAGAAAGACTTTTAATATTCATTAAGATTGCTTTCTTCACACTTTTTATAGTTGTCTATTCATGGTTTTAGCTAGATTCATTCTTCCATGGCGGGACGCCACACCAAAATACATTGCCGGCACGGCTGCATTACAGCTCATTCAAAATGGGATTTTTTTTAGTGGGTTATCATATCAATCGCACCTAAACGTATAAAAATGTAAGTGAGTTATAACAGAGCAAACTTTTCTGTAATTGTATTAGTGCTGTGCGTTATTTGTTTAACCCTTTAAAGTTACATCCTTACTGACTGACAGGGCTGCGTGAGGCCAGCAAACACGATGTAGCTTTCAGTTATGCTTGAACACAGTTTCCGTAATTATACTTTTTTTTATAGATAAAGGTCTATGGTTCTGCATACAGTTACTTTATCTTGCTGGAGTTATTGGTCGATTCACTTCAAGACGCATTAATTCCGTTCTGTAGGTCTACTGGAGACATTCATAAATATTCCAAGCAAATCTAATAAATGTTAGATACTCAATTACATCAGATGCAGATCTATCTCACAGTTTTATTTTTTGTTCTAAAATACAGAATTTTTGGAATGGAATTTTTGAAGTGCTTTCCGAGGTGTTGAAGTTGCAATTACAACCAGACCCAGTACTTTTAATTCTGGGATTCTCTGAACAAACGCATTTGTTGTCAAACACACAACATAAATTGCTCTCATACTGTTTAACAACTGCCAAGAAGCTACTGCTACTGTTTTGGAACAAAAAGGAATCCCCTGCATGTAAACTGTGGCTTGGAGAGATTGCCTCTATGTTACATTTGGAGCAAATTAGATTCTACTTGAAAAGAAAACTTGAACAATTTGACAAAATTTGGAATCCTTTTATCTGTTACCTTAAATAAAAACTCTCATAATAATGCATAATTTCTTTAATGTTTTAATAAACAGGTCTTTGTAACAAGTTTGTTATGCGGGTGGGTTTTTTTTTTTGTTCATTTTATGATTTTTATATTTTTTTTCCTTTTTTATTATTTTGAATGTTTTTATTTATTTTCTTATTTGCTCCGCTTATGTTATATGTGGACAATATATGTAAATAGATAATTACTTTCTTTCTGAATCTGTGTCTTCAATAAAACTTAATTGACAAAAAAGATACTCAATTACTAGATTTGTCCAGATTCGATCACATGATGGGAAATCGGGCCCGATCACGCAGTTTCAGACTGGATCAGAATCAGACGTTACCTCCTGATCAGGACTTGAATATATTCTCATTATTTTATAATACATTAATAGTTATGCGGTGGCACAGAGTTAGACTTCACACAGAGACAGCAACGCATGCGGCATGACAATACTTTGTTGCAGAGACGCTATTGGTTAAATGACGGCAAAGTAGAACACAGAAGCAGCTTGAAGTGGAAAGCGCGAGTATGTCTGCTGTGTGGAGGTATTATAAAGTTAATGACGACAACATTGCCATAGCAAACTGTGAGATATGGAAACTTGGGATTGCCTGCCGGGTATTTTAAGTTGAGTTGCTATTTGTTTTTATAAAAAAAAATATATTTACTGTTGCAGTAAAGTCCAAAAGTGAAGAATTTATGTTATTTTTAAAGCTACCTCACAGATGTGCTCTGTCCGTTAACAGAGTTGTTGAATGTTAAAATAAGGTGAATTAAATAAAAAATAAGGAATATCCTGGATCTGTTTCTTCACTATTCTTTACTCTTTTTTTATGTATTATAGAAGTATTGAATTGGGTTTCGGTAGATACTCAAAATCAAATGACTCAGACTCAAGGGCAAAAAAAAACCTGATTGGGACATCCCTACTTATTACATAAGCACTCTAAATCACACTTCAGTGTTTATTTGAGAGTGCACAAGAAATGCGCATGACAGCATACAGTATAATTGAGGGCGTGCAAGAAGTTTTGTGCAAGAACAGTGGAAATCAGCATGCAAGTAAAGAGATTCACATGCTCGTATTACATGAATGTGATCTTGCCTAGTAGACTACAGTAGACTGAACTAGACTACAATAGATTTGTTCTATCCATCAAGCTTGCAATTTATTATAAAAGAGTGGAGAAAATGATAAAGTCCTGCATATGTGTAAGATATTTCCAGGTGTGGATGTTATTTGCAATAGGTACTCTCTGGCTCTTGCTGATCAAACAATATGTTTTTTTTTGCATAAGACTGGAGGATCTTTGATATTCCTGTTTTGATACTTTATCTAAAATCTTCAATATTTCTCTTGAACCATGCTCATTAATTGCTGTTTTTGGCAATCCAACGATTTTGCATGAATTTTTTTAAATAATGTTAATCTTATAACCTTTAGCTCACTGATAGCTGGAAGATGGATTTAATTGCTCAGAAAGTCTTCTTAACCACTACCTACCTTTTATATGGCTGCAATATTTAATGTTGTTTCTATAGAAAAAAATTAAGTTTACATTTGGAGGCTCCGCTGACAAATTCTATAAAAACTGAGATCCTCTATTTATTATTATTATAAAAAAAACTATTAATATTATTATTAAAAAACCTATTATTATTAGTATTATTAAACCTATGGTTCCTTTTTTCCATTATGTTTTAGGCTTGCTTACTAAGCAAATTCATTCTTGCACTACTTAGTTTTATTCTCTGCTTTTGGGGTGAGAGGGGTTTAGGGCTGACTGTGGGTTTGGACAGTTCATGCTTACCCTTAGTATTACTTTTGGGGGAAAAAAAACATACACTGATTAACTGTTCAGAATAACATGAACAAAAAATTGCATCAAGTTTCATTTCATGCCATTTCTGATCTTTTCAAAGAACCAGGGAATCCAAATTAGCTACAACTAGCTCTTTTACAGATGCAAAATCTCAATTATTCACATTTGCGTCTGTACATGCACAGAAAATTATACAATCTCATATTTATAAAAATCACAGTGTAATTACCTTAGCTGTGGGGGACTCTGCCAGACGGATGAACATTTTGTTGGCTCCTTGAACAGGGCTGAAAGAGTAGATGAAATGGCTGTCCTGCAGAGGGAGCAGCACGCAAAGTCAGAAAGACTGAAGACAATCATCAAAACAAAGAGACTGCATTTGAAAAGATAAATAATGACATCAGTGTCTTACCAAGAAGATGGGCAGCTGAAATTTGTCATTCAGGACCACAGCATGGACACTACAGGGCCCGCAGAGTCTAGCTGTGATTTCATTAAGGAAGTTTGCATGGAAGATAAAGAGTAGGATGCCAGACCCTGAGACAGATAACACAATGATATTAAACACTTTGTTGGCATTCGAAATGATCAAATTTGACACACAGTTAAGGTAAGTGAAATTAAGGTTATCGAGAATTTGGGTCACCTTCTCCGGGTGCGTGTTGTGGGGGTTTGTAATTGAACTCCAGTGAAAAGTCTGGTCCCTCGCACAATCTGTGGCAAGCCAGAGGAAATACAGGTTCCAGCAGAGCCAGTCGGGTTTCAAAATAAGCTCTGATTGTCTCCTCCGCCACTGTTGATAACCTGTGAGATACGTTTGCGCACACAAACATGTCTTATTTTCATTCCAGGTTGTATTTTTTTATATATATTTGCCAGTGATCTGTCTAATTTGGCAATAAAACACTCACGTCTGCACGTGGTCTTTGATTAGATCATACACCATCAGGTTGTTACTGAGTTTGGCATAGTACAAGGCAGTGTTCTTGTGTTTGGACAGGATGTTGCAGTCAGCGCCATACTCCAGAAGAAGGCGAACCACATCTGCATTGCCCCTCTTACAAGCCTTCGAAAAACAATACAGTCATTTTGACTCAGTTCATAACACAAGCTATGACGTAATAGCACAAACTATCTAACAATTAAAGAACCACTTCATATATACATACATACAATTAAACAAGTTTGGTTTATATATATATATATATATATATATATATATATATATATA
>CAIGQZ010032266.1:6013799-6078229 GCA_903798205.1 Danio tinwini | reverse complement strand
ATATATATATATATATATTAGGGCTGTCAATATTAGCGCGTTAACGCACGTGATTAATTTGAAAAAAATTAACGCATTTATCGCAGTTGGAGTTTTTTTTATTTCCTGTTGTGGTCGACGTGTGTTCAGGGCCGGCGCGCCCATAGAGGCGACCTCCTCACTTTCATCCGCGACACCCACCTCCTCCCTCCCGGTCCTCACTTTTATCCGCAAACCAGTAAGTTTCTATTTCACTTTTGGGTGGCGTGATCACTGTTTGCCTTCAGCGCAAGTTCAGCTTGCTCCGGCCCTGCGTGTGTTTAATGTGCAAAGAAATATGGATAAAGGAGAATATGAATCCATGTAAATGTACTCAGTGAAAGCGGCAGATGATGTCGCAAGCTGTCAAAGACAGCCCATTCCTCTCTAAGTTGACTCCAAGCGCCCTCAAATGTATAATTAAGTTTGACATGTTTTCACACTACATGCAACTTTTGTAAAGCGTCTGCTTCACGTTGATGTGTCAGAATCCTTGATTGAGAAATAAAGCCATACTTTAGAACGCTTAGTTTAAGCAAATTTGATTCGATCGTGCGTGTTGGTGATCTGAAGGGAGTGCTCACTCTCTCTCTCTCTCGGTTTGTGTGTGTGTGTGTGTGTGTGTGTGTTGTCTCCGAGAATGTCAATAGACTGGTCTGTCTTAGCAACTGGTTAAATTGTCACCTTACAATTATAAGGTTCTAACGGACATTTTTGTCAAAATTGAGTTATTGACATTCTTATTAAATGACAACTTATTTACATCATGGGATGTTTTTTTAGAAGTTGTTTACATTTTATATATATATATATATATATATAAAAAAAAACAAATGTTACACACATACTGTTTGGTATGGAATGCAAAAACTTTGAAGCTCAATATCTCAAAATCATTCAGAACGCAGATAGAACCTTATAATTCCAAGGTGACGAAATGTTAAGGAGGACAAAGCTAAATTGTTTCTACTTTATAATTAATGTTCTCAACTCGCAATACAACTTTACAATGAATACAATTGTTTGTATTCAATACTTTATTTTTATAATTTTTCAATTTCTATATTTGCAATGCCTGTATTTTGGATTTTTTTTTGTGATTAATCATGATTAATCACACAAATTTTTTTTTGATTAATTAGTTAATTTTTTTAATCAATTGACAGCCCTAATATATATATATATATATATATATATACACACACTGTATTTTTATACAACAGCTCTGTCTGGTTCTTGAATCTGATTGGCTGATACTGTGCAACATTCTGCAAATAACAGCACTAGTTCACCCTTTTCACCCTTCACCCTTGTGTATTACTCCGCCCACATACAGTAACAAGCAGAGGACACTCTAAAGTTTGACAAATATTGCAGCTTTAGGGCAACATAATGTACTTTTGAGGCTTATTTAGTCGAGAATGTAGTTGCTTAGATTGCAGCTATGCAGTTTATTCATAAGGATAGTGGCTATTTTTAATATTTATAATTTCAGAGAATCAGATTCAGTGCACCACCATCAGCCTGTCTGAGCAGACCAAAGAAAGTGACGGTTGACGTTCTGCCACAGGATGGCAACAGAGACTGCATAATTAGTGCTTGGGGAGAAAAACAGCATTTTCTCAGCGTAAATTTCAAACTACAACTGAAAAAATCATTATAAATCAGTTAAGTAGCATTCTAAGTCAATCTCTCTCTTTTGTATTTTGTAGTGCGGTATTTATACAACAGAAACTGGTAGTGTTTGCTTGATTTTGACTATTTCGGGGTTAATTATTGTGAAATCCAGATTGCAACAGAAAAATACTGGAAAATCTCTGTAGATTGATGGTATTTTATGCAGTTCAGCCTTATAATCTTAAAATGTGCGCAAAAAATACCTGTCTGACATTACACTAGAGAATCATTAAAATGCTAGCTCTAACGTGACGTTTGTGAACTGGCAACAATTAAGCAAGTAGCAGTGCGATATGGCTGTATATCGACACTGGTGGGAAGCGTGCATTGATCTGAGGCAACAGGCAGAGTACCTTAGTGCCCCCCACCAGTGTCGATATACAGCCGATGTACATATATATGAATTTAATATGACACAAAAATGGTGGTTTTCTTACTTCCTAGTCACCAAAATTATACCATTTTCTGCAAATAAACACTATAAAAAAATAAAATAAAAACTTTAATAATAGAAAAATACTTTTTAAAAACTTGCTATTAATCCAAAATTCCAAAATGGACTTTAATGGACAATAACGAGCATTAACTAGCACAACAAGAACAAAAACAAAAAATAATGTTATTTTGAACAACAATTCAATAAGCACATCAAATGTATTTAAAAATTTAATAATAATAATAATAATAATGTAATGCTGGAACAATAATGATGAAATTTTTAGCTTAGCCATCACAGGAGTTAATAACATTTTACAATAAATAATATGGCAACAAAAACCTTTAAATTGTAACACTACTTAAATTTATTATTATTTGTTATTTCCATCTCTGTTTCTGTTTTTTTTTTCATCATATAAATGCCTTTAACTTGCAAACAGGAAGAAAATCTAGATAACTTGCTGACCCAAGTTAACCATCATGATCAATCTATAATCAATTAACAAAACCAGTTCTTCCACATCAGTTTAACAACCTTCTCACCTTCATGAGAGCCGTTTCTCCACCCAGAGTTTGAGCATTTACAGAAGCCCCTGCCTCCAGAAGAATGGCCACTGTCGTCAAGAAGTTCTGCACAAGACAGACAGTTATTAAAAGACATAAACCCAATATTTACCCAAAACTGTTCTTTATTAGTGAATAAAGTGAAAACATCATTTGTTTTTCTGAATAAAGCCTTGGTTTTCTCCACCTTTTCAGCAGCATGCATCAGTGCCGTAGTGCCAGTCTTCTGTCTGGAGTTGACCTTCACTCCTTTCTTAATGAGCAGCCTGAGGATGTCATCCTGACCGCCTGCAGCAGCCAGCAGCGTTAAAGACATACCACTAGAGTCCTGCAGGTGGCAGCACACACACAAAACATTCAGAGATCTTTATTTACATTTTTTTCAAACAGCAGTTGTCAAGGTATGGATGGACATTAAACGTCTAGTTAGACACTACTAGTAGATGGCATAACTATTCTACCCTTGATCCTAAAAATATCTTTCTGGACTGATTCAATTAAATTTTTTAAATTATAGTAGCAGGTATGTATAAATTAACTATTAACAATAACATAACTCTCTGCTAGGCGTGTGAAATTTTCCATAGCCGATGATGATATGATCATAATTATTGTTTTAACACTGTGTAAACTGACAATATAGAATGCCACCCATTTGGAAAGTCTAGCATTCACTCTATGATGAAGCCCATTACAAAGTAGTTAGAATAATTTATATTATAATCATTTCTAACATCAATTCATCAGTTTTAAGAGCAAAAAAACATCCCTTTATAGTTTTGTTTTTGTAGTTAATACTAGTGAATTACATTACACTGTGTATTTTTTCACCAACAATGACTTTAATGAATCATTCATAATCACACACTTCTGCCACCTTTTGACAATTTTATACTCATTTACCCAAGAGAGCCCTAATCCAGTCAATGCACCATAACAAAAAAACATAATAAAAATTACTACAAAAAAAAATTAACGATTAAAATGTTTTTTCAGTATTGCACACCCCTAAACTCTTAGGTTTTATGCACAATTAGGTGATGCTTATCCCAGAGATCAAGTAATGAACTACAGAATGACCCAGTTTCTCTGATGGGATTCTCAGATTTCAAGACAGACACAGCAGAAAAAAAAACAAGATCTATAAGCAGCGCACCTCCTGGTCCAGATTGTAGTCCTCTTTTGAACTAAGAGCACGTTTCACCCCCAAGTAATTCCCATTCTTCACTGCTTCTCGTAGCTCGGCTGAGAGATAAAGAGTTAACAAAAAGCAAAAGAGGATGAAATTGAAGAATACTTGCAAATCTGCTATTCAGGAGAGGTGTGGGCTATTGTATTACTCACTGGGTGTTAAGGCTAGCGGAGAGAGATTCTCATCCTCTCCATTCAAGTGTTTCTGAAAGTCCTCCAGTGTCATCCAATCCAGCTTGAGTTCCACGCCAAGATTAAGGGATGGTGGTCCCCTATCTGTCACACAAAGAGACACACAGTTACTGGAGTTCAGGGATGACCTGTTTCTCAAAAACAGTTTGAGATGCCTGCTATATTGGAAATCATCATGATAGTTTCCAATAAATTTATAATAATAATTAGAATAAATAATATTTACTTAACATTATATATTACTAAAAATGTCTATGGATCACACAAGATGTGCGATAGCTAAATAAAGTCCAAATTAGTACAGTATGATCAAAAGGAGGGCAAATTAATAACAGTGTTTCTAAAACAATTGTAAATTTGATCTAAAAAGATGATATGCCTATCAATATTTTTACAAACTAGATTTTTTTTTTCAATATTACTATATATAGCCAATAATATTGCTGTATAATAAACAAAAATTTTGTTAAAGGATGAAAGTATTAATTTCTTAATTTCCAACAGAAACAGCTACCTTAAAAGCTCTTCTCATTAAAGGTATGTGAAGGTGGAGGGAGCATATTGCATTTTCAAAAGCACATTACTTAGCAGATGCTAGGACACAGTGGCATTCTTCAGACTAGTAATGTGCATTGCCAAGTACTTCATTTAGGCAGATATTTTCAATATTTAGGTTTTATTGAGCCCTCAGAGCCCATATATTGAAATTAGCCAAATATTGCTTCATCGAAACCAAGCATCAACGGAAAGCTTATTTATTCAGCTTTCAGATAATGTAAAAATTAAAAAAAGTCTGACAATGATGACTGGTTTTGTGGTCCATGGTAGGGCTGCATGATATTGTAAAAAAACTGACATTGCAATATTTTCATTCACTGCAATATATATTGCTATACAAATGCAATTTCACCAGATGACTTGAATAGCTTGTATAGAATTTTTAATTATCGATTGAGATTATTCTGTAGGAGAGCATATCTGAATAAAACATTTAAAAAAATGACAAGCAATGTTAAATAAAACAGAGAAAAGATGCAAATAAACAATAATTTAAGTTTTTCTGGGGTGTCAAACAGTATTTAGAAGCAGACATTAAATAATCACAGTCTAATAATAATAATAATAAGAAGAAGAAGAATTAAAATAATAAAATAATTGCTTTAATATCAATAGATTTACAAAATTCTTTTCAAACTAAAGTCAACCAAGCACTTTAAAAGGAACGTTTACTCACTTTTTTTTTTAAGTATTATTATAACACGGTTTTGTTTTGAGTAAATAATTATAGAAAATGTAAAATTAATCTTTAAGTTACAAACATTTAATTTATTGTGCCCAAATGGCTTACATTTGCTTCAAATTATTCCAATCACAGGCCTTAAAGACATGTGAAAATAATAATTTTTTACTCTAATGTTAAAATTTGAAATGACTCGCTATTTTGTTAACTGAAATGTCTGGTCAACTATAATCCAGACTACATTGCAGATCCCTGAGATGTGACTATTGCAGACTTGCACATTGTGGTATCGATGCTAAAATAATATATTGTGTCACATTAGTTTGCAAAATGGCACTAAGCTACATTGCGATTTTAGTTTCATTACTTGTGCAGGTCTAGAGTAAGTTAACAGAATGATAGTGCCTTGAGCCATGATTTTAAAAAGTGGATTTAACTTTACATTACCAGGCCAGTACAAACCAGAAGTTTTGTCCGAGCGCTCCACAGTCTCCTGAGAGTCCTGATTGTCATCGCAGGCGGTGAAAACCCGTGATTCACTGTCATCCCTCCTTTTCTTCCTCTTGTCCTTCCACCTAGAGTCTTCTGTAGAGTCTGGAGACACGATTGACTCAGCCATAGACTTCCTTTCTAGCTCTTGCCGGGCCTCCTCTGCAAATCTTTGTGCCTCCTCCAGGCGTGCCTTTCTCTCCCGCTGCGCTTCCTCTATTCTTTCTTTCTTCTTTCTTTCCTCTTCTTCGATCCTTTCTTTCCTCTTTCTCTCCTCTTCCTCCATCTTCTCTTTTCTCTTCCTTTGCTCCTCCTCTCTCTGCTCCCGTTGTAATTCCTCTTTAGATTTGGGGGTCAGCTCGTCTGATTTATCACTTTTCTCCATCTCTGAGGATCCCTTCTCCTGTTTCTCATCAACCTCCATAAAGACGGGACTCTGACTGGATCGTGGGACTGATTTTTGAAAAATTAGGTCATTAAATCAGGTGATCAAACATTAAATTTAAGAATGAAACATTTAAGTCCACAAATGTATTTTACCATCTTTTGTCTTGTCTGAATCAGGTTTCCGTCCCGGAGATTGCTTTGACGATTTTGTTTTCTTGTCATTTTTGCTACCAGCCTGCAGAGGAAGTTCAAATCACAAACATTAGATTGGTTTTCTTAGTGATTACCAACAAGCAAATGTAAAAGTGTTCAACTTGAGGCCTATAGAACATATCACAGACCTCTCTGTCTATAGCTAAGTTTTCATTCAAAAATGCAAATAAACTTTGTGCAAAACTGGAATATTGCATAAAAGATGTGCAAATAAAGCAGCATTTCCATCCAACAAGTCAAAGCGAACTAAATCGTCACTTCCTGATTAACTGGCACCAAATATCAACAGTAAAAACTAAATTTGCTGTGGTAGGAGAAGCTGCATCAATCTTTTTATCATTTATTAAATGACCTGCGCCTCAGAAGACAATCCTAATGAAAGGTGGCGTTCTTGATTCTATAGGTCATTAATAATATAATAACATGAATACTGAAACGATTAAGGTGTTTTAGAATGACCAAAACAACATTTCAGATGTTTTACTGTGTGCTCAGCCTGCTTGTTTGTCCATTCACACACATTTTGATCATCACATGATCTCTTATAAAAAAAAAATCACATTTTCAATTTCAATTTATCTTTATTTCTATAGTGCTTTTACAATGTAGATTGTGTCACAGCAGCTTCACATAGAAGTTTATAGTGAATTGAAACAGTGTCAGTTCAGTTTTCAGTGTTCAAGTTCAGTTTAGTTTAGATCAGTGTGGTTTAATATTCACTGCTGAAAGTTCAAACACTGAAGAGCAAATCCATCGATGCACAGCTCCACAGGTCCAGAACCATGCAAGCCAATGGCGACATGACATTTTTAAAATGCGCATACTGGAATTTGTGGGGTAAAAGTGTTTCCATAGTAGTTTATGCGCTTCTTTTCTAATCGAATAAAAAGTTTATCCTTCTCAGTTATGCGCATTTTCAAAATGGACGCGCATCTTGGCATTTACATCAATCCTTTTTTATGCGCATATCTAAAATGCGTATGATATTAGGTGGATAGAAACAAAGCTTATGATATTCTGTTCTCTAGTTCTCTTCCATATCATTTTTGTTTGCAACTTTATTTATTATTTTCCCCAGGGAATGCAGTGTTTTACAGTTTACACAGCAAAAAGGGGCAGTTAGAGGTATCACTCAAGTCTGTCTACAAAAAAAGGTGCAGGATGACTTAATGTCATACTAATCATCACAGTACTGTTGAAAAGTTTGTAATCAGTAATTAGGGTTGTCACAATACTGGATTTCAGTACAGAAAAAAACAACAACTTCCATTTCCCGCTAACATTTAAGCGCTATTGAACAAATTTCCTAAACACTGCTGATTTGCCATTGAGCGATCTGCTGATGAATTGTAACTTTAAAATGTTCGAGTGTCCCTGTGGTTAGACTCAGTAAACAGCGGTGAATTTGGTAAACCGATGACCTTCACGGCCAATCACAGTCATTTCCGTTGAGCTTGTGAACACAAAGGCAAATCAGCAGTGTTTAAGAACGGGCCCCACAGTGCTCAAATGTTTTTAAAATCTCAGTATCAATTGGTACCGAATTCCAGTATTGTGACAATCAGTAATGCATGTTTTCTAATATGTATACTTCTTTCAGAAACTTTAAACTTTTGATTGGTAGCATATAATATTTTTCTTTTCCAACTTCTTTCCTAGCAAGCAACAATTAATAATTAGTTCCTAAGTTAATTATCTTAAAATCAAAAGGCTGAGCCTTGAATAATTCTTGTGTCAGCTAGTACAAGCGCTGATATTTCTTTTAATTCTGTAATTATTAATATAATATCTACAACATTGTTGACAGAGCTCAAAATTAAATGTTTTGCTTAGTAGTATCAGTGCTCCTAACTTTAGACACATCAGCAAAAAATGTAGGCGCACCCACCAAAAAGTATGAGCACCGTTACTACAAGTTTTATATTAACAGATTAATTGCATTTGAAATCAATACTAATCAAAACTAGCAAACGGAAAAAAAAATCTGCATACGCCCACCGCCCTTCAAGCACTGCTTAACGTGAATAAGATGACCCGAGTTAACAACAACAATAACTGTGCTGGGTTCTCATGGGCACAGTCTTTTCGTTAACTGCAATTAGTTTAATCTTAGTGAATGCAAGCCCATTTGCGATGGTGTACGTGGTTTTAAACTTTAAATATAGCTGCGACTTTCATGGCTGACAGCATCCTGATGATTAAATAAAGGATTTAATAGAATCTCTTGTGCTAAAAATGTGTAGATTCAGTGGCAAACGCGGTTACCTGCAAACTCACTGGCTTCACAGTGAATGGCTAGTCATTTCATAGCAGATTTTAACCCACTGGAAGTCTTTAATCCACTCTTCGAAAAGTGTAAATGGTAGATTAACATTCACCACAGATGTGCCATTATTTGTAACTTTAGGTGGTTTTTAAAAGAAAAAATCTGTCAGCTTCCATTAAAACAACACTCTTCCAGCAGTTCATAGTTGCATCCAATATCTCGTTTGTCATGGGGGGCATACATAAAAATGTTGCCAAATGTTAGTGAAAGTGCCAAACTGCCTGATTGAGGACATAATTGAGCTTTTGGGGTTATTCATAGTCAGCTGAAAGTAAACAGTTACTGCTTTTACAATTAAACTTCCTTTTAATGCTGGAAAGTAGATTGTGACCTTTTGGTATTAGGTATTTGAAAATGATTATTATTGCATTCATAGATCAAAAATAAAGCTTGATATATATATATATATATATATATAAAAAGAACATGGTCCACCAGAACTTTGTTAATATGTACCTTTGGTGTTGTGCTCTTGTTCTGGTCCGCTTGTCTTCTTGGTGCTCGATCTTTTGCCTCACAGTTCAACAGGAACTTCTCAAAGAGGTTGGAGGCACTAGCTTTGTCACCAGCTTCTTCCTTCGTCTCCTCCTCTTTGGGTTTGATGGGGGCTGTTGATGCTGTGGAGGATGAGGAGGAGGAAGATGCAGAAGAGAGCCTCTGAGAAGACGGAGCGGCGTCTTGACCTTTGCTTTTCACCTTTGCCTTGGGTGCGGATACTGCTGCCCCTGTGTCACTGGAATCAGGCTCTTCCTCACTGCGAGAAGACTTGCTAGTGCTCTTGCTACCAGTAAGGCTCTTGATCTTATTCAAACCAACGTCTTTGGCCACTGCCGATGAAGCCTCTGGTTTTTTAGGCTTCTTTTCTAGAATCAGGTCTTTGAAACCCTGCAGCTTGATGTCAGATTTGTCTTTCTTCTGCTTGACCTGCCTGAGGTCACCTCCACTTTCACTTCGAACAGGTTTCTCTGTGATTTTTGTTGTCATTTTGAAGGAATCATTTGTTTCGGTGTTTGTCGTATCATCTGTGTGGGACTCAGATGGAGCATCACTCTTCTCATCTTCGTCTGAAGAATCGATCTCTTTTTTGGACTTGATTTTCTTTTTCTTGCGTTCCTCTCCACTCTCTTTCTTCACCTTTCCTGCATCTTTAGGCTTGTCAAGCTTCTTCTGTTTCTTAGGAGTAACTGGGACATCCTCATCATCGGAGTCAATGAACCTCTTCTTGCTCTCTTTTTTAGAAGGTGCAGGTGAATGATCCCTGCTCTCCTCTTCATCAGACTCAGGCGCAGGCAGAGGCTTGTCTTCTCGCCATTTCTCCTTCTTTTTTTTCTTCTTCTTCTCCCTCACAGACATCTCATCATCAGAGTCCTCAATTTTCTTCTTTTTCTTCTTCTTCTTTTTCTTTATAGGTGACTCTTTGGGTTTCTCTTTATCGCTGTCACTCTCAGAGTCTGCATCAAACAGGTCACTCTTCATCGGAAGCTTTATGTACAACAAACATAAAATTAGCACTCAAAAAGACTTAATCAAGAAACCAGACATTACATCGTCTGTACTAGCTCTTGGAAAAACTGTGCTTATACGAACACATGTTAAGAGTCTCACCATGGCAGGTTCTTTATTTGGCTTCAACTCAGCCAGAGCCTTCTTGTAGGCCAGCAGCACCTCTTTGCAGTCGTCCAGGTGCGCTTCAGGTTCCCAGGTGTCATCTTCGGAGGAGTAGTTTTTCCATCGCACCCTGTACAGCACCTCTCCCTACAAAAATATTCAAGGTCAAAGATTATAACCTAAATGTTCTGCACAAGCATTGCCCTATTTCATGCCCATAAAGCATAGTAAGCAGAGTGAAGGGGGAGATCAAGACAAACATCATAGCTTTTCACAAATGCATGCTGCAGTTCACCACTGTGTGCATCAAAATGAATATATTATTGCTGGATTTGCAAGCTCTGAGTATAAGGCACACATACAGACAATTAGAATTTAAATAAAAAAATGAATGCCATTAATTAACCATTTGCATTGAATCTAAATATTTATAAAACTTTACTAATAATTATAATTCCTTACAGTTAGTGCTTTCTCTAGACACTCAAAGCACTTTTTACACTTTTTTGAGCGGAATCTCATCATCCACCACCAGTGTGCAGCATCACCTGGATGATGCAACGACAGCCATATTGCACCAGACCACACACCACACACAGGCTTATTGGTAGAGAGAAGACAGAGTGAAGAAGCTTAAATACAATATGGGGATGGTAAGGAGGCCATGATGGGCAGAGGCCAGTGGGCAAATTTGGCAAGGATGCCGGGGTAAACCCCTACTCTTTTTCGAAGGACATCCTGGGTTTTTTAACAACCACAGAGAGTCAGGACCTTGGTTTAACATCTCATCTGAAAGACGGCACTCACTGAGCAGTATAGAGTCCCCATCAATATACTGGGGCATTAGGACCCACACAGACCGCAGGGTCTGTTGGCCTCACTAACACCACTTCTGGCAGCAACCTAGCTTTCCCTTGTGGTCTCCTATTCAGGTACTGACAAGGTGCAGCCCTGCTTAGCTTAACTAATTAGCTGTAAGAGACACAAAACATCACTTACATATTGTGATATTCCTATGCTTACTGAAACAACTATTAGAGATGAGAAGAAGCATAAGAGATGACGGAGACGTCGAGTTTGCAAAGGTCAAGAGTGATTTACTGAGGCTGGTCAGTTTAATGCTTACAGTAAAGGAGGACATGGCTCAACTGAAACTCCTATCAAATTATTGCAATCAAAGACTAGAGAAAGATTGGGATACTTATCAGGAGATGAGGATGTTCTTCACCGGTTAGGAGTCATGAGTCATGACCTTGGAAAAGGAGACCTTGGGCAACCTGCCCAAGTGCTGATAAACAAATTCTTTGCTATGCTTAGTTGTGCTTCCTGACACATAAATCCTATGATTGTAGAGATTTATTACTGTACAATAAGTGTATAACCTTAGTTTGTGAAAAATAACTATTTTATTTTGCTTTGAAGAACAAAGGGATTTCTTTTTCTCTATTTACATTTAGTGCTGTTTAACAGAGTCATTTCATTACAGTGGTTTGGTCAACATTGTTAGAAGCAATATTTTTAATTAACTAAAAAGGCAAACGTCTGTGTACATGGGCATAAATACTGTATAAAAGGCTGGAGCATACAGACCAGATGCGCGCTTAAACAGAAATATAAATATATATTTTAAGTTTTATAGGCCCCTTGTTCTCAAAGGAGAACAATGTAAAGGACTTGAATTTTTCTTGTATTTGTTTTGTTCATTTATTTCACTGGAATTTTTTTTTATGATTTTATTCTTCTTCCTGAAATGGAGATTTAATTCAATCACAGAAACCATCAAGATAGATTGTGGTAAGGTATGAATGTAATTAATACAAAATATGGTCCTAAACAAAGCTCTAACTAAGAAATATAGTGAAGAGAGGAACCTTTATTTAATTAGGTCATTAGCTAACAGCATTCATTAAACTTAGTTCGAGTGAAGTTCGAAATTAACCAATGCATTATGAAAACAATCAAACCTGTTGTACCTGTTAATTAACTGTAAACAAGCATGAACACTTTATCTTTTTTTTTCTTTATTAATAAAAGATTAATGCTAGAAAATGATTCCTTCCTTCCTTCCGTTAATGTATGTTAACAAACAAACATTTATTGTAATGTGTAACCAACTAAATTATAAATATTAATAGTTAACCAACATTATTTATAATAACAATAACCTTAACATTAGACGATGCAATCACTAACAAGGATGAACAGTGAGCCCTAATTATTCAGCAACTTACATTTTATCTTTGTTAAATGTTAGCAAAAACAAAATTGATCATGTTAGTTCCAGGTAGCTCATGTCAGAAAACATTTTAATAACGTATTAGTAAATTAAATTAACATCAACTAAAATAAATAAACACCACATAAGTATTTCTCATTGTTAGTTTATGTTGACTAATGTAGTCTAATTAAGTTAAAAACGTATACAGTAAGTGTTACCTATAATGCTGAGATTTAATTATCCAGTGCTACTATTCAATATAACATGGCAAAAACACTCACTTAAATAAAAGTAAACATTTGGTTTTCAGCTATTAAACAGTACTCAGGCTGTAGTGTCACATTATTACTCGTGCCGTGCACTATATGACAGACGGATGAGAAGGGGGATGTTTATAGGATGCATTAAGGCAGTAATTAATGCTTAGCAGATGCATCCCAAGCGCCACAGGTTAGTTTCAAAGGGAAGTTCATTATCCGCTGCGTTGCTAAGTAACAAACACAGCCGATTCCCTGCTCCTCTCATTTCCTGCGACTCTGGCTGGAGGATTAATAATAGCTGAAGATCAAAGGCAAATAATGCTTAATCCAAAATGACAGTGCATGGGCTTCCTCTGCTCTTTTTCGCCTAATAATTTCAAAACACTAGCAACCAACTTTTTATGGATGTTGTATGAATTGCCACATTGTCTGTCATAAGGCAAGACACGTCAGGTAAACAGGGTTCAAATAAGAAGTAGCCACCACCATATTTCCCTATTTGACTGATTACATTATGAATTGCAAAAAAAGTGGTATTAGACGTTTAAATATGGAAATTGGGCATTATCAAAAACTAGAGGTATAACAGATCAGAGTTGATCCGTGATTCGTATGAGGTTCAGAACACACGTGACCCGCAGATTAATAATTTTTTTTACTTTTAGATTTAATCCTAAATTTGAAACGATCACAGAGAGATCGCCTCTCGCATCATTCAAATCACATGTATGAAAGCATTTAGGCTTTTCTGTAAAATATAATAATGACGAAAAAAGATGTGGTGATGTGTTGGGTTTCTTAGGTGTTTCCTGTCACTACTTGTTTAGCCTGCATCAATGCATTCAGTGTAAGCTGCATGATTAATCATTAAAAGTTTGGGATCTCAACACCCATTGATACCCATATTAATCCTTCAAATCGCTGCATTCAAATCTGTATTTTAAATGCAAAAATCAAGAAAAAGATTGAGTCTTTAGTCTCTTGAGTTATGAACTTACAGTCAAATAACATAGAAGTACTGGGATAACAGTTTATAGTTTAGATAAAACCAATGATGTTTATGGTAATGATTAAAATCACCGTCATATGCGTTTAACTTGACCCTCAAAAATGAAAGTTGTAGGCAGCAATTACATTATTTAACCAATAGATGGTGACAACCAGCTATTAAAAACATGCCACTGAATAATACTGCAAATATGATACATCTAGCAATGAAGTTTTATAAGTGAATAACTGAATCATTTGTACATTTAGCGTTATTAGCAACAGTAGTAGTAACAGTGATTTTTTCACAGTACTGAATATTTGACTATTTTATTCTGCTGATTATTTCTTCATTTAAAAAAATAATAATAATTACAGGCTCTAAGTTCTGTTTGTTAAAACCAAACGTTTCTAGCAGTGCTGTTTTTGTAAAAAATGTAAAGCAAATAACATTTGTCTCCTCCCCCTTTTGACTGATCGAAAAATGGTCCGATCAGGGACTAAAAAAATCATTATGTGATTTGAACCATGAGACTTGTGATCTGTTACATCACTATGAAAAATAAAAATGTAATTAAGTCAAAATTTTGGTTTTATTACATATATTTTGTAAATCAAGTCCGCAAAATTAAATCCCCAAAATGAGTAAATAAATATTTGATTCATGTGTGAGGGGTTATTTAATCAGATTAAAATATGATCAAAATATACAGCTAGGCTAATTATTTCAATATAATCCATATATAACTGATCAGTATATTTCAATATATTCAAACATGTAACCAATTTTTAGGTTCATCCATATTTTTCCCAAATTAGTGTTGACCCCAATTTAGTGTATTTTGGATGTTTTCTATCGATTGCACTTTGGAAACACTTCCCAAAAATCCATAAACTGATAGGTGCATGGAAAAAACTATTGTTTTTGCCTACAGTTTCACATTAAAGCATATAAAGTAGATAATACACAGCAGTAGGTTAGCAATTTTTCAAGAGTCTTGGCTTAAAGTGTTACTTTCCAACAGCCTCTGTGCATGAACAAGAAGCAGCGAGAAGCAGTTAATCACTGTATTTATGTAAACAAGTGAGTTAAAGGCACAATTGTCTGTGTGTCTGCCAAAGAGCAGTAGTCAAGTAAGCACAGGCTGTCAGTTGATCTTAGAGTGGTTGTTACTGGCTCAAAGCCATCCCTGACTGTCTCATGGTGCACTCAGGATGAATGGACACCACTGGGATAAAATCATGACAAACTCTGAGACATTTAGAGACACAGAAATAATTCTTATTCAAAAAGTCCTGCTGTTACACTGCTTTCTTCCAGGCACAGAATATTATATATATACTATGTGGCTGTAATGTAATTTTTGTGCCATTGAAATATACTTATTTTTATATTTTCAGTTTTCATTACAGTTGAGGCTTTTGTGAAAGTTTTGATTTTAAAATGTCTAATGTCAGTTTTAGCTATTTAGTGCATCAAGTGCATTGTTTATTGCTATTTAGTGCATTGTAACTTTGGTCTTATTTGTCTTATTTCAAGAAACATGAAAACATAAATTTATTGAAATCACAATAAAAATTTAAATAATAATGACAGCTGTGTTATTTTTACATTCAAATTAGGGCTGCACAATTTTGGAAAAAATGTGCAATAAATATTGCGATATGAAAAGATGGTTTGAATATCTCTATTAGGTGGTTTTCTGGTGAGTCCAACAGTAATAAGGTATAAAAATAAATAATCACAATGCAAAAAAAACATTTTCTTCCTTCGCTTGTTTTTTTTTTACTAGTCCAAATATCAAAAAAATTCTTAGATCAAGTAAAAATATTGTTTTGTTTTCACCTTAAGAATAAATTTTCTTAAAACAAGCTAAATTATCTGCCAATGTGGCAAGTATATTAATCTTGTTTTGGCTTTGAAATATAGATATTTGGGCTAAAAACAAGATATTTTTTGTATACAAGATTTTTTAGTTGCATAAATCATATAAATTCTGCATAAATAATTATATAAAATTCATCTTTGCTACACCTCATCATAATTTTGTGTGCTCAAATGTTCTAAACTGTCTTGAAATGCTCAGGCATTAAAAACACATGCAAACTCTACAAATCAGATGTGTTCTGTGGCTCTGGTCAACTATATTTCAGACTCAGCATTGCATATCTTGCAATGTGACAATTGCAGATAAGCACATTGCGGTATCGATGCTGAAACGATGTATTGTGCAGCCCTAATTCAAATATCAATATATATATATATTTATAAATATATCTGTCAAATATAACATACTCTTATTTAAATTGCAGTCAAGCATACTCTTATATACATATAACATTGTGCTTTATTCAGTTTTGTAAAAGTTTGAATAAATTGTACAACAAACAGCTGTGGTTATAAATGAAATAAAAAATAAAAAGACCGCTAAGAGAATGGTACAAATAAGTTTCTTAGTTCCTTTAAAGTGAACAAATTGTTGCTCAAATGAGCTTACAATATCACATTAGCCTCCATGTAGTTAAATAGCTTTAAAGTGTACTTTCACCCACTTCTAAAGCATAAGTGGTGGGAAAGATCCTCTCACACACAGATACACTCAGTGACACCCCCCCCCCCCCCCCACACACACACACAGACACACATTACAGATACATTAGTGCCTGCAGCTCAAAGGGCACCGAGCAACAGAACACTGGATTTCACATGCTTTGTGAGTTATCTGTCCTTCAAACACTGACCTCGTCAACACTCTTTCCCAAGATTTACATATCTCAACCAACAAAAATTCATCTGCAAGTGTTGTCTTTTCTGTTCACTCCACATGATTATACATATTTTCCTTTTCAAGTTATTCAACAACAAAATAACAACCCTCCCATTGTCACACAGCACCTGTTCTTTGAGTTCAAATGACGCACACATCCACACACACAGGCGCTCACGAGATATTTCTAGATTAGATGCTGCTGAATGGAGCCTCATATAAATAAACTGAAGCAGTCTGGTATGAAGCGATTGCTCATTCTCACATTTGCCACAGCTGGAAGGACACTGTAAAACAGCCTAGCAGAAATCATTCAGTCAGCATTTCACATGTGCTCAAAAAAAACAGCATCTCCATTCACTAAGGTGATGAAAGTGGTCAGTAATGTGATACTCCCCCATCTCTCTCTTTATGAGGCTTTAAGGTAAAGCATCTATACCAGAACAGGGAATCTAGAACCAAACAGATCCCAAGCTCCAAAACACACAGCAGAGCAAACTGCTCGTGAGCAATTTTAAACGTTAACCTTGCCATGACAAAAATTAAGTTTTCAACAAAATAGCAAAACCGTTTCTTTTTTTGTGTAAACAAGTATTTTAGTGTTTTAAAAATACTCAAAAATGTGTCTGTCAATGTTTTCAAACTATTATATTTGATTTACCAAACTCACACAAGTGCCAATTTCACATCTGTCACATCAATAACAAAGCTTTTTCCTAAATAAATGCAAAAATGTAAAATCAAATAAAATCAATCATGTTTGCTTTATAGAGAGCCAACTCTTATCCTTTTGATTAGCATTGTGTCTTTTGGGTCGTGCAGTTTAATTCACAGAATTTCTACAAAGTACGTTTTATACTGCAAACTTACTTTTTTGGTCACATCCATAACACATGTTTATTTCCCTCATTTAAAATCTAAACACTGTTTACAGATTGATGATTTTCTGATCCGTTAACCCTGTGGAGAGTTGTTTTGAAAAATATAAACAGACATTTCAATATAATGTTAACACATATTTTCCATAACGCCGGAATTGCTCTCATCTAGAAATGCTTCACACAGAACAACACTATTTGAGGTCCGTTACTGAATTACAAAACCTAAAAGCACAGACTGATCATTTTAGTTTAACAATAAATGTTTTGTAAAAGAAAATTCTGAATCACTGTTATGCATTCCAGCCATTAGGATCACGTATCAAGAGCTACACGATTAAAATGTCACACATGAATGTTTATGAAACTCAGTTAATTAGCTATTTAGTTCCTTGTTTACACTGTGCGTGAACAAGCATTAGTTATAATAATAACCTTTGTTTAACCAGGTAAGTTAATTTACAATGACGACCTGGTCAAGAGACAACATAAAAAGCAGATAGATAGCAGAAGGGACACAATACAATAACAATTTCACAGATGCAGATAATAACATATAAAACCAAGGAAAAACTAAAAACATGCACAGTGATCTTGTACTATTAACTGGATTGAACTTTTAAAAGGATAATAGTGGAATAAAAGTGTTAAACTTTAATGTCTGCTGCTTTCTGATCATAAGCGTTATGTTTAGTTATCCATCAATATCTGTATTTGCTTCAGTATGATGATCAAACTACTAATAATGTCCCATTTCACATATATGGATGTATAAACAAACGGTGTATGTAACGTTAAACCCTTTAAAGGGTTTAACAGCACTGCTGTCAACTCATCTGCCATACATTTTAGGCGTGGCTTGATTTACTCCGCGGTTTAAAGTATTAATTAGGCTGAACTTTAAACCGGTGCGATGTAAACAACAGGAGCAGGGTGCGTTTGAATGTAAATTTGTCTCGCGCCACTGCTCAAACCGGGCGGCGAGCTGAGCTGAGCTAACGTTAACCGTCAGAAAGTTACAGCGAGTGAACACGGGCTCTTTGTGCCGCGGGAAGTTGCTGTTTTAAGGCGAGCAGCCCTTAAAAACACCAGATCGACTATTTCCTTGGTGTTATCCCATTAAGTATACACGTGTCTGCAGTATTTACTAAGGACAGTAATAGCTACATGCTACATCGCTAACAAGATGGCATCCGACTCTCTCTCTTACCTCCTCCACTCGCACGTCAATAATCCTCTCCACTTCATAAACATCTTCTTCATCCTGTTCGCTGTCTCCAGGCTCCGCTCTCTCGGCTCCGGATGCCATATATGTTTTATTTAAGCAGTGTCTTGACGCTAACGAGTCGTATATATGTATACGCTAACAGCATGAAGGCCGCACGACAGCCGAACTAGTGCACATACACACGGACACAGCAGCAGCAGGCAGCGCGCTGTCGGTGATAGTACACTGGGTTGCCAGATCGCTAAGCAATAACCGACAGAGTAAGCATGGAAAAAAACTCACCCAAGGTCGCGTGTAATATGCGGACATGGCAACACATGGCAACTACAACTAGAGGAGTATCCTTGTGTGTTGTGCGTGACAGATGATATGACTGGGGTTATCGTCTCCCAATGCTAAATTTATAACATGTTTCAATCACAAAAAAGATGGCTTACGCTAAAATACTTTATTTTCGTGTCTTGTAAATTATGTCTTGTATGATTTTATGCTAAAGAAATAAACAAATATTACAATATTTTGTAAATAAATAAATCCATGCTTTTACAACATTTTAATGTTAAAATGTAAACAAATTTGTACTCTTTTTTTTATAAATAAACTAATCGTTAATGTTTCTGCATAAATTAAATTGTCATTTTATTGTAGCCTATAAGAGCAACTATATTTTTATATACATATATTAAAGGATGGGAGGTTAAATAAATATTAATGTTAAGTATTAATTGGCCTATAGGATTGTTAATAATAATATGTTATGTTACGGCGGTCCATTCCGCTGTGGCGACCCCTGATGAATAAAGTGACTAAGTCAAAGAAAAATGAATAAATGAGCAATGTTACATTTTCTTACCCCAAATTTGACATTTTCAGTATGACCTTATTCTTCAGTGCGGAAGTGTGCTCGTTTTTGCGATTGTTTTATAACTTCCGATATAGTTGCCTATGGGAGAAATGACCAGGAATAATAAATGGCAGAAAACGGTCAAACTACTTGCTCTACTAACAAAGTGTTTGCATGACTATACCGACAAAGTAGAATAATATAATAAAAATATCAGTTTACAACAAGCAGCAGAACGAGCTGTTTTTAACGTCTAAAAATGAAAATGAGACCGGAAGTCTCGATCCAAAAAGATTCAAATGGCTGCGCCCACTCGTACACGGAGAATAAGGTGAGGTGAGGGCTGTTCATGTGGGGCCATCACTAAGGTACCAACGTTTTGCCTGTGAGCAAACTCTCAATGGCCTTGTGCTGGTTACCCACTGGGGCCTCTAAGGTCGACAGTCGGCCATTGGTCTTCATCGCCCTGTCGGTTGGCTAGTTGGTAAGACGGAACAAGACGTGAGCCAACACAAGGCAACAACACTGTTGAGTTTCGTCTGTGCTAGTTTTTTGACGTCACCTTGGTGTGTATTGACCCTTATGGTTGTCCTAAGAGATCCCATTAAAGACCAGCATAGCTTTGTTTGCAGGGTAAGTGGTTAGCATGGTTGCCTCACAGCAAGAAGTTCACTGGGTTGAGAGTTCCTCAAGCTGCTCCGATTTCAACCACAGTCCGGTTTACCCTCAAAGACATGCAGTATAGTTGAATTGGATAGAATTGGCTGTAGTGTGTTAATGGGAGAGTGTGTGGGTGTTTCCAGCACTGTGCTTAACTGCTGGGCTGTGGCTGGAAGTGCATCCGCTCTGTAAAACATATGCCAGAGTAATTGGTGGTTCATTCTGCTGTGGCAACCCCTGATAAACTAAAGACTAAGCTCAGATAACATGAGTGGGTGAATGAATCTGTCAATTATTTTCTTAAATGCTTAGATAAAAAGACCAATTTTATACTTTGTAAAGTTATGTGTGGAAACTGACATCTTTGTTCATTTATAGCATGATGCTGGTTCGCTTGTTTTAAAGTATAATCTTGATGTTCACTGCGATCTTGTGCTGAGGTTAGATACATTATCACATACAGATTGATGTGATGTTGAAAACTCTTATTTCCTAATCCTCCTCATCATTATCATTAACACATGACCACCACCAACACTACCATTTACTGTAAAATCATTTTAATTATAAAAGTCCTGACTGTGTTTGTCAATCTTACATTTCAAATTTACAACAACTTCACAATGCCATTTACAGTCTTGCATAGACTGGTATGACTTTATGTTGGCTATTGAATAACAGCACCAAAACATCTACATGACACATATGTAAAATTCAGACTTATTGCACAGAGAACTTCGTAAAAAAAACATGAATCACATCCACAGATCTGAAAGAGACTTTGTGCATGCACTGATTTTTACATTAAGAAGCTATAAAAGGCTCATGTAAAATAAAAATAAAAACGTGAAAGATGAATGCAACACCCTGGCATAAAAAAACAGAATTACAATAATTTTAATATAAAATGTGGCACATTTTGGAAAAGCAGCATTAGTTAAATTAGCCGAAAACGGTACCTTTTCAAAACGTTCAATAAGATTAGCACGCTACACAAGTGCTAAGAATTGAATGATTTAATTTTTTCAATCTGAACGGCAAGTTTTAATGACATTTAAGTAAACATGATTATTTCTGACACTGTCCTCAGATATTTTCATATTTAATGCTCAGCAAAGGTGAAGTAACAAGGAAAAGAAAGTAAATGACATGAAGCCACCTAACTTGAACCAGTTGTGAATCAGTCAGTTCTCCATCTTGACCCAAAACCAGACACTTAAAATCACAGAATGCAGGTAACTGTAGAATGTTTTGCTAGTTTGTCTTCCAAAACATTGTTTCCAAATGTGATTTGTGAAGATTTTAAATGTCTGTACATGGTATTATGACAGATTAGCACTGATCCGGATCCATTGGAGCCCTTGCCTGGTGTACTGGACGATGTGAGCCATGCTGCTGTGCAGAGTCAAAGGTCCAGTCAGCGTGTTCAGATAGTTGAAAAATTCTGGTGAGAATAATTTAAATTACATTATTGGATTAAAAAGCGCACTGCTTTCCCAAACACAACTGCATAAAAGCTCACCTTTGTTCTCCTTGGCCAGCGTATCAGCCACCTCCCAGTACTCATAACTGTACAGGACACTGTTGGTGATGTTGAGGTGATTTGCTGCCATCTGGTGGATGCGATGTGGAATGCTGATGACTGTGCTTGGTGATCTGCCTGTGCGAGATCCCATTATACTGACAGAGCAAATAGAGGCCGGAGGAACAGTTCCTCTGTGGAAACACAAATACAGAAGTACTGAGTTCTAAACACAACACAAAGCTCTTTCACACCGATAGTTTATTAATGAGAGCTATAATTGTAGCTTACTTCCCAGAATCATTCCATGTAGGCGGGTTGTGAGGTCCTTTTGGAGAGCTCTAATTTAAAAAAAAAAGATAATAAAACATGTATGGGTAAATCATGCAACAGGACAACAGTTTGTATTTGTTGCATAAATATTTAATATTTTCTTGAATAATGCCTACCTTGAAGTAGTCTAGCAGGACTTTAGAGTATTTCAGAGCATGGTCCTTTTTAAGTCTGAACATTTGCCAATAAAGAAGAGCAAGACAGCGGAAACTGCAACCCAGATAAAATGTGTGTGTGTTTGGAAACAAACTGTTTTGATCAAAATTTAGCAAGTTCTTAAAATGACAATACAGACAGTTGCAGTGATATATTTACCATAGTACAGCTAGCTGTTTGTCTTCCTGACTGGCTCCAGGCCCTGCGTGGCTCTTTAGTCTCATAGCATATCTAACCAATACACAGAACATGTCAAAACAATACAGAGATTCTGACAAACATAGGACCTTTCTGTTTTAGAGTCTGTCAAATGACAGTCATCATACATAAAAATATATATTGACATTAAAAAATATGACATATTGACAACACACACGCCACACAAAATATGAATGTTTTTATTGTGGCATGTTGATCCTGTCACAGCACTAAAGCTGATGTCACAAGGAGCTATGAGGGTTTTCTATTTATAGATATGATATATTCAATATTCATTCTGTGCTGAAATAATGCAGAGGAAAAAGAACAACAGAGTGGTTAAAAGAGACACATACCTTATAAGCTCAACTGTTTCAGCATACATGGTGTATGGAGACTTGGATTCCAGTGGTCCCTCTTCCATGGCTTTACCACATTCCATGAAGGACAAAGCAGCATCCACATAATTCACAGCTTTTCCTAACTTATCTACCTGCAAACAGGGATAGAAAAGTAAATGATTGAAAGAAAGCGTTGGATCAATCAAATACAGAAGTTGCAAATACACTCTTATAATCAAAGATGCCAGTAACGCCATAGAGGAACCAAGAACAATTTCTGCTTAGTGTAAAGAGCATTTGAACAATGTAAAAACCTTTTAATAACCCCACTGTAAAGAAGCTATTTTGTAATGGAAAGTGTTCGTGGATGTTAATGGTTCTGCATGGAACCATAGGTATCAATAAGGACATTTCCCCTCTTTTGTTTTCTCTGTGACTGATTTTTAAGTTCGCTCCAGCTATTTAGACAAACACTAAAAATGCAGTATGAAAACGAATCACATTATGCTATTCATGCCAGGGTCTCTGAGTAGTGGGAGCTAATAAAGGGTCTACATTTGTGCCACAACCCAGGTGGGAGTAAGGTTTAGGGGACGAGTGTTATGAAGGCCTGCAAGTAGGACCTGTGCGAGTTAAGCCTGACTCCCCCTGTTCTCAAGAGATAACTGCAGTCCTTAGCATTCTTATTAGTGTGTCAGTCCCCAATACTGGAAAAGTGGTGTAAATCCTGCTCAAAATAAACTAAAGAGGGTTCCATTGGTGTTATGACCCGGTTGGTGAGATTAAAGAGGGTGACCAAAATTGTAGCCAGATAGTAATAACTGTGCAGGTAGTTCTACTTCTATAGCCTCAATGGGTATTCCTGTGACTGACACTATAGGCTGCATTTTAGAATGCCCACGTCCCAGACCAAAGACGCATAGTACTGGGAGTAGCGAAGGGGTTACATTAGTATCATGACCTCTGATGAGCCGACTACTAGGGCCTGTGCAAGTAAAATCTGACTCCCCTGAACTTAAGTGACACAATAGCACTTAAGTTCTATTATAACAATAATCCTGGCTCGAATTCCACTGGAAGCTGGACAAGAACTACTGCAGTTTCATTGGTGCCATGACCCGGATGGGAGTGAGACCGAGAATGGGGATTGGAATGATCTCACTCACCTGGCCTTAAGAGCTGCAAAATCAACTAATACTAGAGGCTGTGTTCTTTAGCATCCTTGTTAGCATCTTTATTGCTGCAAATGCAGGATCAAAACAAACTTAGAGCTGTGGAAACTGAGAGGTTACAATTATGCCTTGACCTGGATGGGATGAGGTTTTGTTGGATAAATGTAGGTTTGAGAAATGGTGGCCAGTTAATAAGTGCTGTAAAACTCACTTCCCCATCATCAAAAGGCACAATAGCAACTGATAGCAATCTTTGTTACAATGCTGCCTCCTATGACGTTGATTTGAATCACATTCAGAGGTGTTAAAGCAGAACCAAAGGGGTCATACATGTAATAAGAGTTATTTGTGTAATAATATGTTCACAATCTTGTCATACCATAGCATCTGCTCGATGCTTCAATCTCTTGGCTTCATGCATATAATACTCAGCATGATGAGAGCTAGCATGAGGGAAAGAAAGGAAATATTAGTGAGTGCCATGTGAAGTGTTTGAATATTAAACTATGCTGTAGTATTAATTAAAAATACATTAACTCACACATCACTAATAGGTACTGTTCCTCTGTAGTGAAGAGGAAGGTTTGGGGGAGGAACCCTTGATCCAGAGAGTGGCTGTAGATGTCCTGACACCCCAACACATTCCACCTCAACCTTGGGCTGCGTCTTTTGGATCTATTGAGACAGACCTGTTTTAATAGCTCTAAATTCCAGAATAGAAAATGCTTCAGTTCTTCTAAAGAACTAAAGCATAAAACATTCTCTGTGGAACTTAAAACATTCTTTATAGAAATAAACGCCTGTAGAAAGATGGAATGTAGAGCATTTGTACAATCTAAGAAATTACATATATTTGAGCCTATGACTAAAAAGAGATGAATAAATCTAGAAGAAAAGAACAATAAAAAAAGAGAGCTAACATGTGGTGTTTGAGTGTTATTTTAAAGACCTGTGTTTTCTGTGCCGTTGAATCATTGTCTTTTTCTGGAGGTGTGTGGTACTTCTCTGCATGCTGAGCTTTCACTGAGTGTTTTGAGAGCTCCAGTATGTTAGACGGAGGAGATAATGGGGACACTGGCCTCTTGGAGTAAAAGTAATCATCCTGACATCTGCATACATGGCATTTAAGAAGGGTTGTCACCCAAAGTGCATGAGCCAAACAGAAAACATCAGATTACACTAACATGTCCCAGTGGGCAAGAATAACTGCAACAAATTGACCTTCTCTGTGTTTATATTTTGTCACAGAGGTCTTCAATGATGCCCTTCAATGTGGCCAAGCTATTTTGTAGAACAACAATACTTTTACAGTGCTAATTGCTTGTGGATTTCCTCTTATCCTATCAATTTACAATATAATATATTCTCTATTTAGCTGAATAAAAACATACACCGAACCCCCCCAATATTTTTAGTGCAAGTTATAACAAAGATAATGTATGCAAAATTAGATTCTTTATCTCAAGCAAACATACCCGTTTTGTTTATTGTCCACACAGGTTTCCTCTGTCTCATGATGGACTGATGATGGTTGTTTATCTGTACAAGAGTGATTTCTCTTATTCTCTCTTTGAAGGTCTCCATTCTCAGCCTATGACAAAACACACAAAGAACACAAGTATGCAACAACATCTCATTTTTAACAGAACACATGTAAAAAGTGCTGAATAGTATGCACTAAATGTAGAAATTCTTTCCCCTCTCACCTTTCTTTTACTTCTGCCATCTCCAGGAGGTTGGTCAGAGTGATTCAGGTGCTTCATTGATGACTTTTCTTTTGCCTTTCCTGATGACACAGATGAAGACGAAGACTGTCTCTCTGTAAGCTCATCTGCACTCGGGACCCTACCCAGAAGACAGAGGTCTATCCTCACAACAAGTTTTTTCAGTCCTCGATGAGGGATGGTGGGGGACTTTTCAGTCCTGCCAAAAGGAACGAGTGTATAGAGTTTGTGTCTTCCCCGACTATGTTTTTCTGTTTCAGGTGTACTTAAGCTGGACCTCTCGGGGTGACTGCTTGAGGCTGAATCTTGTTTCTCATGCCTGCTCTTTGATACAGTTTTTTTGTTTGATGTTGAATCTGCAGGGACTTTCGCAATGTTCCTGGGTGGACTAGACTCAGAGTCTGATTCAGAGGAAGATGATGAGGATGAAAAGGAAGATGAGGAAGATGATGGATGGATGGGCTTGACGACAGGAGTAGGGGAAGGTGGAGAGAGTGGAGGAGAAGGGCTAGAGTCTGTCACATAAGGACGTGAGGAAACATCTTCGTTACTCCACTGTCTCTTCTTCCTCCTCTGCTCCTCAAGGTTGGGCCCATTGCATTCCTTTTGTATGTGATGCTGGCTTGTGTGAGGTCTTTGCTTGGGCTGCACTGCCCTCCATTCAGCTTCCGGTTCCTTCCTCCTTCTCCGTTTCCTCTCTCTCTCCCCTTCCTCAGTTCTCCTATCTTCCTCACCTTCCTCTTCCTCAGAACTCCGAACCCAGCTGCGCCTTATTACCTGCTCCTCCGCCAGTCTTCTGTGTCTCTGCTCCTTGCCGGTTGGCACCAGGTTCACTCCCTGGGCTCTAACTCGGCTGTCCACCTCTCGATCTCTCTCTCTGGGTTTTGGCTCTTTTTGGGAGTGCCCAGTTCTGGAAACTGAGCTGTCCTCTAGTTTGGGCCTGGGTTTTGGGCTGGAGCTTGATTGAGAAGTCTGCTTAGAACTGGATCGATTGGTATCAGGGAAAGATTTATTTTTCGAGCTGTGACTAGACCGACTGTTCGCTTCACGTTGCAATGAGTCCTTAAATTTTGACAAAGGACCACCTTCAGAACTTTTTAAAATACTAAAATGAGATGAATGCCCTGATTTGGAGGTTGAATTGTGGATGGACACTGCTGTGGGCTCATTGATTTTGTGATTATATTCACTACTATGATCAACTGTAGATAAGGGTCTGGCTTGAGGTTTTGGGCTAATGCTTGGTCTTTGCTTCAGTGGATGCTTTGAAACAGTTTTTGAAGGTGAGTTAAACCTTTGCTTTCTTGTCGATTCAGAGTTTTTGCCTTCAGGCTTGTGTGTGAAATCTTTTTGTGATTTTTCTGATGAACTGTACTTGGAATTAAATGATTGATGTTGAGGACCAAGTCTAGAGTCTTTGGACTGAGAGTCTTTGGATCGAGAATCTTTGGCTCTTAACTCTTTTCTCTGGTTAGCGCTATGGTCTGGAGGCACCCATGGCCTGACTTTGGAATGATTTCCTGGATTGGAGGCAACTGCTGGCCGTGAAATATGCCTGGGACTTTCCTGTTGAGATGGCTGTACCTGAGAATATATACCTTGGCTAGGTACTGCTTTGGATAAGAGACTTGGACTGGGGCTTCTGGGAGGGTGTGGCGGTAAAGGGCTGGGACTTCGACTTCCTTGGAGGCTGTCTCCTGGACTTGGGCACACACTTGGCACTGGGCTTTGCACAAGGCTATTTCCTGGACTGGGGCAAGGACTGTATCCTGGGCTGGGATGAGGACTGTTTCTGGGGCTATAGTCAAATTTTGGACTTGGAACCGGACTTTCACATGGACTGTAATCTCGTCTGGATTCAGATTCTCTGCTCCAGTATCTTCCAGGAGATGGTCCACGATCACAATCAGATTTTGCACTCTGTCGGTGTTCTCCTCCTGGATTGTAGTCAGTCGACTGATGCTTTTTAGGTACTTTCTCAAGCCATCTGTCCAGCTGCCATTGGGTAGATGGTGGACTTTCCGTCTGGACAGAGAAAGTTCATGAGTGTGAATCAGAGAATAGTTGATTTGACATGAGATCAGGGTTACTGCACTTGACAATAAAGGATGAGACAAGAGGATGACAAGAATATAACTAAATATACTGTATTCCAGAACCTCAGTAGCAAAGACAGTTTATGTGTGTAGCTAGTAGTGAACCTCACATTTAAAATAATAATGAATAATCACAGTCAGTCATGTCAATTGTAGGCTAATTTAAAATAGATCACAGCACTTCTACCTAATGAACATCTCCAGTCTTAATTGTATTGGTGTAATTATGGTATATGTGCATAAGATGTGCAAATGTCATTTCTGATTCGATGACAACACATTTTCTTAACAATAAAATCGCTAGAATGGTTCAGGAAATATTAATTATTGAAATGAATGAACAAGTAACAAAATAAATGTAAACAGACCAGTGTGTAATTGGGAGAGAGAGAGAGAGAGGAAAAGAAAAACAGGAGGTGAAATTGTGAGAAAAAGAGAGATAAAAAAAAACATACAGATTGCTAAACCCTAACAAACATTTTCTTTCAATTTCATGCCATTTTAACAATAACAACATCTCTTCAGTTCACTGCTATAAACCAGAAATCTGAAGAAATTAAGCTGCTTTAAAAAATAAATACTCTATTACAACCATTATTAGAGCAATAAAGTAAACCATACAACTGGCTTTACAAAATATCTGATTTAATTCAACAAAACAAAGCAAGTACTCACTTGATAGCTCTCTTGAGCTCCAGGGCAGACTGCTTTCCCTGCTTGCTCGCCTCCAGTAGCTGACCAGAGCTAATTTAAACTTTTACTCCTCCACTCAAACATTCCCCCTTCCCATCTCTCTTACTTTTTAGCAAAGACACTGCATCTCTTGTGCCCTTTTCCCACTGCCCCTCCCCACAAACCCCCCTTCTACCTGGAACCGTGTGGCGTTTCCAAGCCGTCCTCCTCAGAGACACTGCATGACTACACGTAGATGAAAAACACATGGTGTTCCCTCCTCCCTTCTCCACAGGTTCCAAATAGATGGCATGTTCAGTAATAGAGCCAGCTGTGTCACACAGACACCTTCATTCATATGGGGCTGCAGCCCTATGCTACTGAAACTTTGAATCCCTCCTTCTAGGCAAGCAGCCCCAATAACCATCAGATAAAAAACAATTCTACAGCATAAAAATGTCTAATGTAGCTGCTAGCATGGCTAGCTTGCTGTTTTAAAGTGCTAGCTCACCCAAAAATGAACATATCCTTTTTAAAGGATAACCTCATCAACGTTTCTTCCATGGAACACAAAAGCAGATGCAAATGGACTCAGTTTTGTTTTGTAAAGTCATTTGTAAAGTCTTTTGCTAATTTTTTCTGTAGGTTCTGTTTTATGTGACAAAATCAAAGTTGACAAGTACTACTTCCTACCTACTTAGTCATCTGGGGCGCCACATGTTGACATGACACCCAGATTCTAAAGTCTCAGCGCCTGCCCCTTTACATTCCTCTCTCCACCCCCCCCCAACCCCACCCCCCTCCAACCCGTTTTACCTCACCTGCTAAAAACAACTACTGGAAACAGAGAAAGAGAGAGAGAGAGAGAGAGGGAAGCACTAGACTGCATAGTAAAACTATATAAATGCTAGCGTATACCTCTGTGCTGCAGTTCAGGGTTTGCTGTTGGGTCGGTGTCCCGCACCGGGTGTGTGTCCCTGGACTCGGGCTGCGTGAACGTTGACTGCTACTTTCCCAATCACTGGAGGGGTCTGATCCTGAAGACCCCGAGCTAGAATGTCTCACCCTTCCGGCATGTGTGTGTGTGTGGTGTTGCTGCTGCTGCTGCTGGTGCTGGCCTGACAAGCTGTCAGACAGTACATGCACACAATGGAGAATGTTTGAGAAGTACTACACACACTCCTTACTTAGGCCACAGAGTCAAATGCATTTACACATACAAAAAACTAGACTATCAAGTTTAGAGAATTCTGAAATCCTAACAAGTATGCAGACTAAACACTGACAAAATGCTTGGCCTTTGAGTGGTGTGTGTGTGTGTGTGTGTGTGTGTGTGTGTTTATTTGGGGTTGAACATGTTGAAAGGCCAAAAGAAACAGAGGCTGGTCTATCATCTAGCTGTCACATTCCACATAATCTGACCTCTTCAACGCAATAAATACACTTTCTATATATCTATATAAAGACAAACACTAGCTATGAGTACAGTTATAAACGCATACAGCGGACAGAACATCACAAGCACACACTTACCGGTCATTATCAGCCCAGGAAGTTGTTTTCTCGCTTCCCTGTTTAACAGATAAGCATAAATAAATGAGCTCTATAGCTTGGAATCTTTAACTCTGTGGTCATAACAAGCATCCTGACCGAAGAAAAAGCCACAGTCCTGCAGGGTGGCTGAAAGGTCACAAGTCTGGTGTATTTTATGACTCAGACTGTTATGACTCATAAACCTTGAGATAGACTAGAGAATGAGATACTTACACACATGTATATGGAGCTGTTGCTGACGGTTGAATAGACCGAATCAACAACTGAACTCACTAAACTCTGGATTTTAGCAAACACTGATACAGAACAAGTTCAGCAGCAGCACAGATGTGGAACAGGCAAAAAGGCAGTGCTTCCTATAAACAAATATGTAACATGAGATCATAATTTGTTTTAATAGAACTCTTAAAGTGAATGTGAGGAAGGAGCAGCTACATACAGTTCACTGATGCCTGTAACAGCTACATTAAATCAAAACCTCAGCTGGTTAAACTAGTCAAGTAAAAGCTTTTTTATTTTATTTTATGCACACATTGTCAATTCTATCCAGTGTTAGCATACAATTATATGGACAGAAAAATAGATATTGACTCTCTGATAATAATAATAATAATAATCCTTCATTTTCTTTTTGGCTTAGTTCCTTTATTTATCAGGAGTCGCCAGAGCGGAATGAACCGTTAACTTTTCCAACATATGTTTTACACAGCGGATGCCCTTTCAGCCGCAACCCTGTACTGGGAAATACCCATACACTCTTACATTCACACACATACCCTATGGCCAATTTAGCTTATTCAATTCACCTATAGCGCATGTCTTTGGACTGTGGGGTAAACTGGAGCACCCGGAGGAAACCCACACAAACCGCGGAGAACATGCAAACTCCACACAGAAATGCCAACTGACCCAGCCGGAAACCAGCAATCTTCTTGCTGTAAGGCGAAAATGCTACCCACTGAGCCACCGTGTCACCCTAATAATAATAATAATAATAATAGGAATAATAATAATAATAGTAGTTACTACTAATCAAAAAGGCTAATAAACTTCAACCTAAAGTCTTACTGTAATAAGAAATAAAAATAAAACGTTGACAATATTTCATTGAAATATTTGAGGTCATTTACAAAGATTATTATTTTTATCCACCTAAGAAACATTAAAATGTTACAAATGTTGCTTATGTAAAAAAAATCCTGTTTTTTTACCTTTGTTCATCAAAAGATCACGAAAAAATAAAATTTTTACAAAAATATTGAGTAGCATACTTATTTTTAAATTTAATAAAAAGGACAATTTTTTTCCTGAGGGATCATGTGACATGGAAGACTGGACCAATGGCTGTTAAAAATTCAGTTTTGACATCGTGGTCATAAATGATTTATTTTTGATAAATTATTATTTTTTCTTATTTTCTTTTTGAAAGTCCATTGTGTTTCACAGCAGTTTGTTATCAATGAACAACTGACCGGGACTAAAATGGACAGAACAAGTGTTCTGCAGGGCTCTGTCCTTGACCCTTTAGCATTTATTAGTGTTTATGTATTTTTCTGTTTGCATCAGTTATTGAGATCTCTGGAGCCTTTTATTTATTTATTTATTTACTTATTTATTTAATCCTTTTTTACCAGGAATTTCCCATTGAGATATGCATCTCTTCTACCAGGGGGTCCTGGCCAAAATGGCAGCACAAAAAGTTTCAGATACAAAATTAGACACACATAAAATATCACGTATTAAAATTTACACAAACATTCACATGATTCTTCCAGGTAAGACTTCAAAAGATTTGAAAAAATATTTAGAGATGGAATTGTTTCTAACCTGATAACATTCTGCATTTCATTCTGTAATGTAGGGCAACAGGAGGAAAATGTTGTTTTACCAAACTCAGTACATACTAGGAACAGTTAAATGTCATTAAAAAGAATTTTGTGTACTACATTTACAAGTATAATATGATAAAAGGTTACAAATATAAGATTGCAATTTACCCAATAATGTCCTAGCAGTGAATAGAAGCATATGCATTTTTCTCCTTTGGTGCAGGGAACACCACCAACCAACCATTTTGTACAAAGTACAATGATGGGTACGTGAAGATGCATTCGTCACAAATCGTATTGCAGCATGATATATACTGTCCAGCTTTTTTAATAAGGACAGTTTTACATGCATTTATCTTTTTTTATGCTGATAATATTCAAATTTATACAATTTTAATTAATTCAATCTGTGTATGTTTAGTAATTCTCTAACCGTCTGTCTGAAAAAAAATATTTAAACAACTAACAGTTTCTGTATTTGAACAGTTTTGAGACAGGTAATCTCTCCTTCTCAGACTCCCATCAATTACTAAGCTGAAGAACATCCAGATAATGTTTATTTTGACTTTTCTTTGTGTTTGGCATGTTTGTAATGTGATTTTAAAATACAACTGGTGATCACATAACTCCTATTTTGTAATTTGAAATGTTAAAATACTTTTGTAAATCGATTACACTGCACTATTTAGCTCTTGCAGTATTTAGAGGATCTTCTAACTCCTTACTGCTAATTTTATCAAAAGTATTGTTTGTTGTTCTTCTCACTGTGGTTTTACACTGTGTGTTATTTGTCATGTTTAAAATCTCTTCAAGCCGACATTAAGGAAGCAAGATCCAATGGTATTTTAAAAATATTGTGTTCAATTTTATATTTTAATACAATAATACTAACACAATGAAATGCTTTATTTATGAAATATTGTGTTAAATGTATATTACTGTATTTTATTTTACAGTGGCATCAGTGTGGCTTTCTTGTATGGGCATTATGTGTGTTTTATTAGGGACCGAGCACCGGAACCTATTGGAATTGCTCCATTTCTTCTTCTTCTTCTTCTTCTTCCTCTTCTTCCTCTTCTTCTTCTTCTTCTTTTTCCGCGGATTGAATCGCGATTTTGTGGGGCTAAACATGCCCGAAAACTCACAAAACTTTGCACACGCCTCAGAAGTGGCGAAAATTTATGTTTGTTATAGGTTTCGGAAGTGGGCGTGGCAAAATGACTCGACAGCGCTACCTATGCACTTGTGACGGACTAGCCCCCGAGCTACGAATCACGCACATGCACGAAAATTGGCACACACCTCAAACATGCCAAACCATACAAAAAAGTCTCTTGGAGCAAAATGTCAAACCCAACAGGAAGTCTGATATTTTTTACTTCCTGCGGCGAAAAAGTGTCATTTTTGCCATTTCCAGGCGTTGTATTTGAACGAACTCCTCCTAGGGATTTTATCCGATCAACACCAAAATTGGGTTATATCATCTAAAGGCCTTGGCGATGTTAAATTGCGAAGCTTTAGAGTTTTCGGCAATGGGCGTGTCCGTGGCGGCCTTGCAAACTTTGACGATTCACCATGAAACAGGAAATTGCTATAACTCAGGCAGGCATTATCCGATCTGCCTCAAAATTAACATGTATGATAACCGTCCTGACCTGAACACGTTTACATGCCAATATTCAGTTACAGTTATAGCGCCATCTGGTGGCAACAGGAAGTTATGTGTTTTACAGAAAAACAAACTCCTTCCACAAATTTTATCGTATCAGCACCAAATTTGGGTGGTGTTATCTGAAAGCTCTAGCGATAATACATTGTAAAGATCTAGAGTTTTCACAGATGGGCGTGTCCGTGGCGAACTGACAAACATCAACGCTTCGCCATGGAACAGGAAGTACTTATAACTCTATCACACAATGTCCGATCAGCCTGAAACTTCACATGTTTGATAAGAGTCCTCTCCTGAAGCTATCTGCATGCCAATATTGAGTCACAGTCATAGCGCCACCTGCTGACAGAAGGTAGTTTGGCTTATAACTCATTCACACAATGTCTGACTTGTCTGAAAATTCACAGGTTCGGTAGGATTCCTTTCCTGAAGACATCTACATGTCAATATTGAGTCACAGTCATAGCGCCACCTGCTGGCAGGAGGAAATTTGGCATAAATCAGTGATTTTTCTCAGTTTTTTTATATATTGGCTTAAATTAATATTGCTCGCTGTTCTCTGTCATCCTAAGGGCCACCGGGCGGTGGTGAGCCCTGGGTTCGAGGTCCCTTTCATCGCTGCTTGCAGCTTTAATTTCATTTGATTTTCAGTATCAAGCTGTAAGAAGACTACCTTATTAAGTTATTAATAGTTGATATCTATTTTTTTCAAAACTGAAACAATCATTAAAAAGGCACCCCACCTCGTCCTTGTCATCTTCGTCACTGCTGAGCTTCAGGTCATCAGCGAGCATGCTGGGATAGAAAAAGAGAGTCGAACATGAGAGAATGTCACACTCACTTGACAGAGAGACTTATTCATTGTGCCAATCTGCAGCACATCTGTGTGTGTGCGTAATTTGTAATAGTCACATTGTGGGGACCAAATATTCCCAAAAGTACAGAAATACGAGTACATATTAACCTTAAACCCAGCAGGCACACAACATCATGAGACGTTAATATTAGGTTAGATTTAGGTCATGACCAAGTGACCAAAATTCAATGTCTAGCCAGCGTCTAAGAACAACGTGATTTTGAAGTCCAATAACGACGTCAAGTTGCGTTGATATTTGGTTGATTTTTAGGTTATGTTGGAAAGTGACCAAAATCCAACGTCTGATAGATGTCATAGTGATAACGTCCACACAACAATAAGGTGTAACATGATTGGACGTTGATAATTGGTTGATTTTAGGTTATGTTAGAAAGTGACCAAATTCCAACGTCTGATAGATGTCATAGTGATAACGTCCACACAACGTTAAGGTGTAACATAATTGGACGTTGATATTTGGTTGGTTTTAGGTTATGTTTGAAAGTGACCAAATTCCAAAGTCTGATAGATGTCATAGTAATAACGTCCACACAACTGCAAGGTGTAACATGATTAGACGTTGATATTTGTTTGATTTTAGGTTATGTTGGAAAGTGATCCAATTCCAACGTCTAATAGATGTCATAGTGATAACGTCCACAGAACGTCAAGGTGTAACATAATTAGATGTTGATATTTGGTTGATTTTAGGTTATGTTGGAAAGTGATCAAATTCCAACGTCTAATAGATGTCATAGTGATAATGTCCACACAACGTCAAGGTGTAACATGATTAGACATTGATATTTGGTTTATTTTAGGTTATTTTGGAAAGTGATCAAATTCCAACGTCTAATAGATGTCATAGTGATAACGTCCACACAACGTCAAGGTGTAACATGATTAGACGTTGATATTTGGTTGATTTTAGGTTATGTTGGAAAGTGACCAAATTCCAACGTCTGATAGTTGTCATAGTAATAACGTCCACACAACGTCAAGGTGTAACATCATTAGACGTTAATATATGGTTGATTTTAGGTGGGACGTTGGACATTGACATCAGCCTGACGTTGGGTTCTGACGTCAACTCGATTTTCATTTCCAAACAAAATCCAATGTCCCCACGGCGTTGGGGTACGTTAGGGTACAATGTCAATATGATGTCATGTTGACGTCATGTGCCTGCAGAGATAGGGACATTTTTTAAGGTCGCCATAAGGAAAATAGCCCATAAATAATCCAGAATGTAGTATTTTAAAAATGTAAAACTCCATAATGCTGTCTGTGAAGATTGGGAAGTCTATGGAAAGTTACCATAGCTGTACAAGTGTGTGTGTTAAATGTGTGAGTTTGCCTTGGACAGTCCTGCTATATGAGACTATATCACATTACAAGCTTCAAAGTAAAAAAAAAATTCATAAACACAGAGCTCTAATGTTGAACAGTGATGTTATTTGACGGTGGAGTGCTGCAGGGCTCCAAACTGCCATGTTAACCTGCCCTGTAATTAGATACTAACTCAGTGAAGTTTATGAGGTCAGTGAAGCTGGTTAGATTGAACATAAGCCTAACCCTCCTGGTTTTAAACAGCAGTTGGTACACAGTAGTTAAATTCCAGGAAGCCCAATCTAATTATACGTGCTAATATGTGCAGACTTTCAACACAGGGTTGGTTAAAGTCAATTGTTTATGGTGTAATAAAGTTGCCCATGCAGGCAGAAGCAGTTGAGGCAGGACTGTTGCTCGCTTTCTGTGGACGGATCGGGTGTTGTGTGCTCCACTTACGATTTATGAGGGGCCACGAGTGGACGTGAGGGCATCCTCATAGACACACCGTCCCTCGCTGAGAGAGAAATACATCAGCGTTATGGCGCAGCATGTACAAACACTACTATATTTGTACAGCTGGGAAACATGTACAGACATTTTGAAGTAAACATTACACACATTTAGAGATGCACTGATACTATGTAGTTAGGTATTGATTAATATTATTATATTTTTGGCAATGCTGGATGTTTATTTGCAAATGTATGCTATATAAAGTGTTTGGGGTCAGCAAGGTTTTTAAAAATGAAATGAATAATTTTATATGGAAGATGATGTTAAATCAATTGATAGTGATAACAAAGGTATTTATAATGATCATTTCAAATACATGCTGTTGTGTAGAACCTTCTGTTCATCAAAAAAGCCTAATAAAACAATATATCCAGTCCTTCACAAAATGATTAAGCAGCACAACTGCTTTTAATAATAATAATAATAATAATAATAATAATAATAATAATAAAAATAATAAGCAAAAAATTTTATGGATCATGTGGCACTGAAGACTTTAAATAATACAATATTTGAAAATATTAATGATTTTATGGTATGTCTGATGAAATAAAGTTAGTTTTCTTTATCAGTAGAGACTTCAATGACAAGGGTGGCACGGTGGCTCAGTGGGTAGCACTGTCACCTCACAAGAAGGTCAATGGTTCAAGTCCGGGCTGGACCAGATGACATTTCTATATGGAGTTTGAATGTTCTTCCTGTGTTCGCATGGGTTTCCTCCGGGTACTCCGGTTTCACCCACAGTCCAAAGACATGCGGTATAGGTGAATTAAATAAACTACATGGTCGTATAGTGTATGAGTTTGAGAGTGAGTGATTTTGGTGTTTCCCAGGGTTGTGGCTGGAAGGGCATCCGCTGCGTAAAACATATGCTAGAATAGTTGGCGGTTCATTCCACTGTGGCAACCTCTGATAAATCAGAGACTAAGCCGAAGGAAAATGAATGAATGAATGATTTCAATAACACTATATGAAGGTTCCAATAATCTTTTAATATTTGTTAGTATTTGAAGAGTTCATTTGCAAACACAGATCATTTAGAATCAGAATTATAAATTTTCATAAACAATATTGTCTGCAAATCTGCTCTTCAATGCACAAATATACAAATATATTCATAAAAAATGAGTTTTTATAAATGAACTTTCACTTTCCTTTGGTTTTGTCCCTGATTTATCAGGGGTCACTACAGTGAAATGAACCACCCATATGTTTATGGGACTTGAACCAGCGGACTTCCTGCTGTGAGTCGATAGTGCTAACCACTGAGTCACCATGCCGCTGCAAAAAAAAAAAAAAATTTACTAATATATGGCTTAAATCAAAAGTTCTAAATGCTAATTTTAATTAATGGACCTGAGCTAATATGCGCTAACAATGAAGATGCTATTTAATCTACATTAACAAAGATTAATTATTACTGTAATTATTACTGTAATTGCTTATCATTAGTTTAAGTTAAACAGCTAATGCAAAGCTGAACTTCTGAACTTTTAACATTATCTGATGTTCATGTAACATTAAACGTTAATTTAAATACAAATTTGAATCAAATCAATAATAAATCCTTAAATATATATCTATATATAATTTCTTGTATTGAACAATACAATGTTGTGACTCTTAAATTCACTTGTAGCATTCAGAATGACTGACTTTATTTTCTGCATTTTATTTATTACACATTTATTGTACTATTTAAAACAAATAAAAAGTTGGATAATTATCAGTTAGTTTATAAGCTATAACTTTTCCAGCTTATTTGAGTTTAAGTATCAGTGCATCACTAAAACAGGTGCAGAAAGAGCACCAAATATTAGGTTTTACCATACAGAAATCAAATACATTGCAATATACACAAATTACATATATCACATACAAGTTCATATTTAGAGTTCACATATATGTCACAACAAATATATTTGGAAATATTGCAAAAATACTTACACTTTCACTTATATTTTTCCAACCATTAAAATTACAAACATCTATATGCTCAAATATAGTAGATTCAGTGGCAATATGAACACATATGTAAAATTATGGCTAATATGTTTGAACATATACTGCATGTCCGTAACTCCAATGATTGGAAAGAAATGCAAGCGGCCATTTTTAACCCATATAGAAATCCGATACATAAAAATGTATGTAAAACCCAAATATGAACTTGAATGTCATACATGCAATTTGCATATTTTATTTTCATGAACCAGAATTCTATATGGGTTCACATATGTATATTGCGTGTTTACCATGTCTTTGTCGTCCACTTGGCTGTTTTCCCTCCTGAGAATAACAGAATAAACCAAAACAGTCATATACAATCACATACAAACAAACAGCATCGTGGGCTGAAATCACATCAGTTAGTCAACAAGTTCTTAACATTGTTATGCTGTGTTCAATAACCTCCTGAATCCAGTTTAACCAGTTCACTCTGAAGAACAACAGTGGAGAGATGCCCTACAACTGGCCTGTATTTTGCTTGGGGCATTGCTAGCTGATTTGCATAACTTCTTTAGTGACTGGTGCTAAAACAACACAGAATTATGGATTTATAAATATGTAAAACCCTGCAATGAGAGAGGGGAGAATAGAGAATAGAGCATAGACAGAGCAGCGGTTGGGCCTTATGTTGGTGAGTTTATCATGCTTTTCTGCAGTCTGTAATAAATGGCTGTGCATACCTTTGAGTGGGAGTACAGGAAATGCTGAGTTCCCCCTTCGCCTGGGGGCGGCTGGTAAGGCCAGGACTGGGTCATGTCCTATAGAGGATAAAAGACAAAATGACTTAGAAGAGTTTAGGAAAATCAGCTTTCAGAGTCAGGGTCAAGATCAACGATGCAACTGAAACAATGTAAAAAAAAATGTTGCTATGACTTTACCAATAAAAAAATGCTACAATAACAATCTGTCAGTTAACAGCAATTTTCCTTACTATATACAATGATTAACTGTAATCTGGCCTTCTCAGAATTTTCTGTATATGGCTATTTTTCTTATTAGTAATGTACATTAAAGTTTTGCTAATCTAATGCAGGGGTTCCCAAAACTTTCAACCTGTGACCCCCAATATTCTCAGATGTGATTCAAAATATACAGTACAAACATCACATTTCAATGGTGCACATGCACCAATAGGCCAATATAAACATAAGCATACAACGTAAAAAACTGCGACAGTCTAGCAACACTGTAAAAAATGCTGGGTTGCACACAATCAATTTGTGTTGGGCCAACATAAAGGAATTAAGTACAATTATCGTTTTTTGCAAATTAATTGCAAAAAACTCTCAAGAATTGTGATGTTTCAGCTCATTTTAAATAAGTGGTTTGAACAGACAGCAAACATCGTTTTTTGAGTGAACTATTATTTTCTGAGAGTCATTCATTTGTTTAATTAACCTCACTAATGAGACTAATAGGCACAATGTTTACAATCTTGTCAATCTTACATTCAAGTCAAACATGGTTTAATTTTGGGGATCATCCCCCATGATCATTTGTGGCCTGCATTTATTTTCAATGTTCGTGAGGGCTGTAAAGCATCTTTCATGTGCATCTAATGTTGTTAAATACTGTTTATTGCATTACCTTGTGTTGTGTGTTACCATGATGGTGTCGTGTCAATGACACAGAGTGCCTTACACATTTAAATATGTTGCTCTGCTTTTAAAAAAGTTGTTTGTTTTGACGTTTTTAAGTTTTTAGCAGCACCTGCTGTAAGTGGTGTTTTTGACTATTTAAAAAAGGTACAATGTGTAGATGGTACTTTTTCAATATGTTGAAGTATAATAATAATAAATAAATAAACAAATTTATTAATAAATAAATTAAAAAGACAGTATTTTACCATAAAAATCTTTGAGCCTAAATTTGACTGAATTGTTACTGATTAGAAATATATATATTTTAGAAATGTACCCGTACAACGCTGTTTATTAAACTTAATTAGACCTTCATTTTTCTTAGGTTTAGTCCCTTTATTAATCAGGGGTCACCACAGCGGAATGAACCGCCAACTTATCCATCATGTTTTACACAGTGGATGCCCTTTCAGCTGCAACCCAGTAATGCGAAACACTTATACACTTTTACATTCACACACATAAACTACGTCCAATTTAATTTTAGAGCTGCACATTACATCGATTTTTTCCTAATATTGCAAATGTGCATTTCACGATCATAGGTCACGATATATATATTGCAATGGTCTGCCATAAATGAGTAATTTAATACAAAACTATCTTTGTGCTCCTGCCACAAGCATGCACTCTAAAAGACTTTTCAGCACATCAGGAAATATTTCATTTCAACTCACATCTCTGAGTGAACATGCTGGTTTTCAATGATGAGCCATGTTAACCATATAATAAGACAATAACTCAACTCTGTTTCAAGAGTTTTTGTTTTCCTGATTGTGTTTGATGAAATTCCAGTGGGGCAATCTGCTGGTGACATTAAATTTATTTCTTTTTCATGATTATTTACATTGTTATATCCCCTCATTTGTTTTGTGATGCTATCTTTTTCTTGAAATACTGTGAAATATACACTCCTGATCAAATTCTTAAGTCAAGATGAAAAATGACAAGTATTCACATTTTACACTGGTATATCAAAACCAGGTTGTAAGTATCAAAATGCTAATAGAAGAAACAAAGGAAGTGACAAAAAAGAGAGCAGGCATTGAATAAAAAATTAAATTTAAACTCAAACAGCTGATCAAATGTTTAAAACTATAGACCATATGTTGGGGTTACAATTTTTTCAAATATACACACATACACTACCTGACAAAAGTCTTGTCGCCTATCCAGGTTTTGGGAACAACAAATAATAACTTAACTTCTAGTTGATCATTTGGTGTCAGAAGTGGTTTATATGAAAGACAAAGGCCTCAAGATTATGCTTATTTTACCAAAATAAAATTTTATCATGCCTTGATTTTTAATTATTTATTAGGGCAGTAAGGTCTGACTTTGCTTAGGCAAAAGTCGAGAAACAATGTACTGTAAATAATATAAAGTCATGAGTATGACTTCCATGACTGCATCCATACATCTTTGCAATGACTTAAATAACTTGTTAATAAAGTCATCTGGAATGGCAAAGAAAACAGGACTTCCAGTGTTCATCAAGATTCTTTGGATTCATCTTCAATGCCTCCTCCCTCATCTTACCCCAGACATGCTCAATAATGTTTAAATCTGGTAACTGGGCTGCCCAATCCTGGACCACCTTGACCTTTTTTGCTTTCAGGAACTTTGATATGGAGGCCGAAGTATGAGAAGGAGCGCTATCCTGCTGAAGAATTTGCCCTCTCCTGTGGTTCATAATGTAATGGGCAGCACAAATGTATTTATACCTCAGGCTGTTGATGTTGCCATCCACTCTGCAGATCTCTTGCATGCCCCCCCATACTGAATGTAACCCCAAACCATAATTTTTCCTTTACCAAACTTGACTGATTTCTGTAAGAATCTTGTGTTCATGCTGGTTCCAATAGGTCTTCTGCAGTATTTGTGATGATTGGGATGCAGCTCAACTGATGATTCATCTGAAAAATCTACCTTCTGCCACTTTTCCAAATGATCAACTAAAAGTCAAGATATTATTTGTTGCTTTTACAACTTGGATTGGTGACAAGACTCTTGTCAGGTAATGTGTATAATATTTCATTTTTTGGCATCATTTAGAAATAAAGTACTTATTCCATGCCACTGAGGATAACAAAATTACCATTTCATGTAAAGGTGATGCAAATTAACAATTATAAAAATGGTTGCTGCAACCAAGGAAACTGATGTAGTTTTTTTCCCTATATAATAAATGACTTATGGAACAACAACCACTATCATGTTATCTCACATTCAGGGGAGGAAGAGAACACAACAGTGTGAAATAGTCCTGGAAGGTCAGTGATCCAAATCTTTTGGATAATTATTTAAATTGACCAAAACAATATTTGGGATGATGTGCATTGAGATCCACTGGTAATGCAATCACATGTACTGTTGTTATGAATTTCTGTTGTATATCTGTGAATTTATCTGCAAAATTGTGTTCCTGTATCGTTTTTTTGGCATGTCTTCTTATCATATAAATCTGTATTGGTGTCAACTGATAGCATATTTTCAATGTATTTTAGAATATTTTCATTTTGGCATTTCCAATGACCAAACACTGCAGAGTTATTACAGAAGGAGGACTTACAGTAGTTGTAAGGTTTGCAGAGGTTTCTGACATTTATCATAATGTCTGTGTTTAACAGAAACAGTAGAAAAGAAAAGAGTTTAAAACAGTTTAAAATAAAACCGTTATTGTGTAATCTGTGTCTGTTTTGGTTAGAGAGAAAGAGAGAGAGAGAGAGAGAGAGAGAGAGAGAGAGAGAGAGAGAGAGAGAGAGAGAGAGAGAGAGATTATTTGGCACAGAACAGGAAACAAGTTTATGAAAAAGGTTATCTACTTCGATAATCATTAGGGAAACAGATGTACAATCTTTCACTCATTACAAGCTAAAATGAAATGCTCATGAATCAACGATGTACATTTATATGAGTGTTGAAACCTTCAGTCATTTAAGTTTGCCCTCAGTATTTTTCTTTTTCAGTTTTTGGAATAACTAATATGTGACTGACTGTCAACAGAACATTTTACAGTGGTACAATTGATTTTGAATGATTCTGCATAATTGCAAATCCAGCATGACTGCCAATTTGGCCAGTGCAACATAAACGCAGCATAAATGCAACATACTGTTCATACTTTCTTTCTAATTTTGGTCAAGCTTGCAGATGAGCCAAAGTTCCTGTTTTAGTATAGAAAGAACGCTCAAACAGCAATATATTCTTTATTTCAATATTTTTATCACCTCAGAAAGACAATGCTCACGCTTTGAACCTGATAATGACCTACCTAAAATACACAAGTAGCACAGTTTGCATGCAAAAGGGCCATTTTGTGTTGATATACAGTGCTCAATTTATTTAAGTACACCCCTCACAAATCTGTCCTTTAAATTAATATTTTAATTGGAAGCTATACAATATTATATTTGTGCATATACATTACAATCTCAGAAAAAAAGGTATGCGAGTTGTCACTGGGGTGGTACCATATAAGTACAAAAGTGTTTATTCATTCATTCATTCATTTTTTTTCCAGTTTAGTCCCCTTATTAATCTGGGGTCGCCACAGCGGAATGAACCTCCGACTTATCCAGCATGTTTTTACACAGCGGATGCCCTTCCAGCCACAACCCATCTCTGGGAAGTACAAAAGTGTTACTCTTAAAATTTGTAGGTACTAATATATACTTGAGGTACTGATATGGACCCTTCAAGTACAAATGTGTACCTTTTCAAAAGGTACCACCCCAGTGACAGCTCTCACACCTTTATATCTGAGAGTGTAGATTAGTCAGTACTGAAGTCAAATCTGGAGCGGATCTAACAAAATAACTTATAATAACACTTACAATAACTTAAAATAACACCCAAATTTATATGCTATGGAAAAATATTAAATACAAATTTAAAAAAGAGGAAAAATCAACAGAAGCAAAAAATTTTTTTAATTAAGTTGAAAGTTTGTAGGCTGTAATTGTTTTTGCAATATTTTGCTTGAATTTAATTGTATTATCTTTCAATTTCTAAATATGTTTGGTGACTTAAATATTATTTATATATATATATATGTTTAATAAATCTGTTTTGTTTAAATGCACCAAAATACATTGCCTATATTCACAGAGAAATGGATATGTACTCAATTATGCTGTATTGCTGCATGTTTCAAACCAAAAAGCTTTATATTGGTCACCACTGCAAATCTGTGTGTGACCAACTTGAACATTCTGTGAAATCATTTGCATGCACTAGCATTGGTCTAAAGACAAATGACAAAAAAAAAAACAGAGTACATGCATTTTACACAGAACCAGAATCAAAGTAGAGGAGCTCTACAAATTGTGGACAAATTAACAAATTGAAATATCTTGGAGTAATCATATAAAATCAGAATACAGAAGAACCAGAGATACAAAGTAGGATAAACTCAGTAAATAAATGTTTGTATGCATGCAACAGAATACTCTCATCCAAATCCTTGTCACACAAAAATTTGACTATACAAATCAATAAAATGGCCAGTATTACTGTATGGATCTGAGACATGGAGACTAAGAAAGGGGAAAAAAAGCTTAAAGTGTTTGAGAAAAACATACTAAGAAATATATATGGGCCTATTTGCGGTCAAGGAGAAAGGAGAAAGGAAACACAATAGAGAGATAAGGGACCTCTACGGTTTCAAGAGTTCACATCTCACTGATGATTGATTATAAAGCTTGTTTGGCATGCTGTCTGGGAGAAAGCCCTGAGCTCATAAGGTCCTTGAGTCCGGGACTCTCTCCCGTTGGCAAGGCGAGTGGGTAGTTTGAGCTTAGGTAGCTCCTATGCCAGTGGTGGGCAAACTTTTTAGACCTGAGGGCCACATCAAGTTTTCAAAGCAAGTGAAGGGCCACATGTCAAATCCTTCAAAAAATAACTTTTATTTATAGTGGCAATATGCATGAAACATGTAATATCGGACAGAATCATGTCACATTAACACAAAACAGATTTCTTTAATAGTTATTGTAGACTTTATCAGCCTGCTATAACGACAGACTGTGCGTTAAAGCGGGGAAAACACGAGCATTAACGCCATTATCATGATGGACTCATTCAGCGAACTTGAGTTCATGCGACTTACAATGTTCATTGAAAAAAGCTCTTTATGTCATTTTTTTTGCTGCCGCCATCCTCACCTGTGTGTGTCACACACCTCACACCTCATTCTTGCAGAGGAAATTCACCTGCGCTGTTTTGGCGCTGCTTTTCTGAACGCAGCTACAGCCTCTCACATGACAGCAGGGAAAGACACAGCCTTTCTAGGTTAACATGTCTAGGTCAATATTGACAGCGCAAATTTTTAAGGGCATTAAATTATTGGTGGGGACATTTCAATTGTTGGTCCCCCTCCGCGTCCCATCCGTCCATGCTAAATCTACGCCCCTGATTTTTAGCAAGACGCTCCTCGTATAGCCGTTCGCGCTTTCCTGTTTGTTATTGTGGGCGTTCCGCATAGTTCGGTTGCTCAATTCTGATTGGGCAGTACGAAAGTGTGCTCACTCGATTGGCTAGTAAGGCTGTCACACACAGACGATCATCACACACAGACTCATGCATTTGCTCTGAGCGGGGGAAGTTAAATAATATATATGCCATATCGCAGCCTCTTGCGAGAGTGTGTTATAATTCTACTGGTTGCACTAATTGTACCACGTTCACTTGTATTGCATCATTCATTTACTAATTCTGAAACCAAACCTTTACTCAGAAGCAGCATTTTAAAAACTCCCTCGCGGGCCGGATGAAAGTGTTCAGCGGGCCGTAGTTTGCCCACCTCTGTCCTATGCTGTAGTAGCTAATGAACAGATAGTGATTGCTCTAAAGAGATAACTACTTACTAGGAGCATGTCTATGGTGCTGATTTGAATTAGTCAATTAACTTAAGTTGCATGTTTTTGGACGGTGGGAGGAAACCGGGGAACCTGGGGGAAACCCACGTGAGCACGGGGAGAACCTGTAAACTCCACACAGAAACGTCGGCTGGCTTGGTAAGGACTAGAACCAGCGACATTCTTGCTGTGAGGCAACAGTGCTAACCACTGGGCCATCGTGCCACCCATCTAGGAAAGGAGGAGGAGGAGGAGGGGTGGAAGGGGGGATTCTTCAAAACGAAGATGGCTGTGATATGGAACTTAGGGTATTTATAATAGCTTAGGAATCGTCTGATTGGTGAATCATAAATTGAATAATGCGGGACCAGCCACAAGCAATCATAAGCACGTGATCCTCTCGAAATTAGTTTATAAATAAACTTCACAAAGTAAAATAAAGTGTAGAAGGATCCAATAAACTGCACATGTACTAAGGAGAGGAGAAGAATGTCGATTGAAGAAGGTGATGAAATCTAATTGTGAAGGAAGGCGACCCCTTGGAAGTCTGAAACAAAAATGGTTGAATCATGTAAAGGTGGACATGGAGGGGATTGGAGCTATGGAAGAAGATGTGGAGAACCGATCTGACTATACGAGTTTTGTTGGTGTGGCTAAATATCAATTAATCGATATAATTGGCCCTGGGAATAAGTATTAAAATGAAAATTATCATTTGTCAAACCATTGAACAATGATAAATGCAGGTAAAACAAATAAAAATAATCCAAATATATATATATATATATATATATATATATATATATATATATATATACAGTTGCAATCAGAATTATTCAACCCCCTGATTTATTAGCCCCCCAGCTTAAAGTCACATTTAAAGGCTTAACTAGGTTAATTAGGTATAGGCAGGTTAGGGTAATTAGGCAAGTTATGTATAATGATGGTTTGTTCTGTAGACTATAGAAAAAATAAATACCTTAAAGGGGTTAATAATTTTGACCTTAAAATGGGTTTTAAAAATTAAAAACTGCGTTTATTCTAGCCAAAATAAAACAAAAAAGACTCTCCAGAAGAAAAAAATATCAGACATACTGTGAAGATTTCCTTGTTCTGTTAAACATCATTTGGGAAATATTTAAAAAAGAAAAACATGGATTTTGTTTTACTCGAATTAGATTCAGGCCTTGTTTATTTGTGAAAATTTATTCGATATGAATCAGATCTGTGTCCTCGTGTTTGCAGTATAAGCAGATAGATCGGATTTTTACCTGTCAATGCGAGTCGTGCAATATAAAATATAAACAATGTACTGTAGACTAGACTAAAACAACACGTTCATAAATCACACCAAAGAAATTAAATTAAGTTTAAAAAAGCCTAATTAAAAGAAGATGGCCAAATGAGAACTTTTCTGTCATAACTATAGTAAAAAAAACAACTATTTATATAAAAAAATAAACCCTGCAAGCAGATTCAATACAGGAATGGAGAAAAGAGCTCTCTTTTATTATCAGCCATCAGCCAGCGCCCGCTCTTTTTTTTTTTTTTTCTTGCTCATTGCGCCTTTTGCCTTTGTATTTTTGCCCGTGTGCCGTGTAAATACAGAAAATCAGATACAAGTCACTTTTAAAAGATGATGTAAGCGGGTCATCAACTGACTATCAAGATCTGCAGTGTAAATGCAGGCAGTTGTAATGTCTCAGTCCTTAAAACTTTGTCTGTAAAGCTTTATTTTTTATTTACTTATTTAGTAGTAGTCTGTCTCTTTAAATCCAAATGTGCCTCTGCTTCTTTCTAGGTAAAGAAGAAGCCTTCAAATTTAGTTTCTGAATTGAAAATCCTTAAGAAAAAAAGAAGAAAAAACATCTGTTTGCTTTTATCCTGCTTTACTGTGCTCATATGACACCGCAGTTCTTCATCATCATAAAAGTTTAATATCTGCATGCATTTTAAAGCTTTGTCAGCTTGACTTAAGCACACTATGTTCTGAGTGCACACATCCAAAGAAAGTAAAAGCCATCTGTCAGAAGGTGCAAATTCTGTGAGTATTAAACTTCCCTTTAGACTCTTTAAAGTGTGCTTTAAACTGTCAAATACACGCAAGGTTATGTTACAAACACACAAAGTTCTCATTAACAGAGTCGGTTATGGCTGTGAACGCAAACATCTGGAGAATGATTAGATCTGTGAAGGTTTATGCTAGATCTGTGTATTTAAATGACAGCAGAGTAATATTGTACCTGCTGTTGTCTATGCTGTTTATGCGAATCAAATTACTAAAGAAAAAGGAAAACAGGGTTCCCACTCTTAACCCAATGTCATGTTTTTCCCTGCCTAAAAAGGTGAATTTCTATGACTTATAATGAATAGAAAAAGAGGCAGCTGTTGTTTCCCTCCAGAATCTTGCTATTCTGTGATTGTTGAATTTAACACAAAATTAGCAAATGGCGCAACATTTAGAGAAGCTTGCACTTTTTAAATTGCTGCAGATATCATTTGGCAACCAAGACACTGTTCAAATTCTTTCTGTTCCACCTGCATTGTGTTATATTGAAATACATTATATTTGCATATAGAAATGTGTGAGATACCTTAAATGACAAGGCACACAGCAGTGTGATTCACCTTAGATGCATCATGCCTATTTAAACAAGGCTATAAATTCATCGTATAGACTGTAAAAAAATGTTTTAACATGATTTTTTTAAATGTATTTAAGTTTTGTATCTAGGGTCATTCATGTATCAAATGTAATGCAGTAGGTTTAATATGGTTAAGAGGTAAAACTTTCTCTTTTTTGCAACTTTCAGTGTTTTCTCTTTATAGAAATTACATAGACCAAATTTTATAGTGGTTAAAAATGTAATGAAGAATTAAGATGTGTAAATTTGGGTATATTTTCAAAGCAAAGCAAAACCAGAAATGCCAAAATATTGGGGTAAAAATTTTTGAGAAAATTCAAGTCTTTTTTAGGCCACGTTAATCAAATTTTTTCTTTGACAAAGAGTATCAAATCCATGACTTTGAGTGTCAGGATTAGACCTTTAAAAAGTTGATGACATTCCAAAAATTCCATGACCTGTAGGAAACCTGTGAGGAACACGCTAATGAAGTAATTCTGACTGATCTATGCTAATGTGGGCTTGTGACATCACAATCTCGAACAGCAAATTTTTAGACACTGCTTCATTTATATGGAGCCTTCTTACTATTATTTGCTGGTTGTTTAGACACTGTAGACACACACCACTATTCAAACACCATGTAAAAGTATATTTTAAATAAATAAATTCTCATTAAATACTGAAACTTGCGCTGTAATTTTAGTGATTAATTTATTTTACAGTATCACATTTATAGTAGCTATCTAAGCATAGTGCAAAGTCATTTGGTGGCCATATTTGCAACACCTACGTCCGAAACCAGCATAGTTCTGCATAGTACACTTAGATAAGATAAAGAAGTACATTTATGCATTTGGCATATGCTTTTAACTTTTTAGACTAGTTAAAGAGCTACTGCGATTAAAGATGTAGGTGATTGTCTTCAGAAATAAGTTTTTTTTACGCTGGTCAAAAGTCTCTTCACATCCTGATGTCAATCATTAAATTAAGTGGCCCAAATGTATTTATATGCGTTTTAATACTCTGTGGAAGATTTATTTTGAAAATTACTGTATATTTTACAGTAAAGATGTGTATACAATTGTGTAAATACAGATAAAGCAAGATAAATGATGCTGTAAATGTAAATACAGTGTTTTACTGTAATTGATTTACAGTAAGCTACTGTAGATTCTACAGGAAATTGTTCACAGTGCAGTAACTAATATTCATTATCATATGCATACTTTGCCGACATTATCGGATTTTGTGATATTCAAAATACATAGCATAAATTGTTAAATTAATGTATCCTAAAGGTTAAGAACCAAAGGTCACATTTAAAGTCTTAACAAACTAGCCTTTCACTTTCAAACTATAGGATAAGCACCAGTATTTTTAGTAGCACTGCAGTTCAGTATCCTGTTGTATATCTTCTACTGAGCAAGATATTTCTAGAAAACATACATTATACACATCAGTCGTTCTTCCTAGCCTGTAGCAATATTTCAACAACACACGTCTCCCTCCAGAGCCTTTCCACTCGTCCACCTGCTTCATTATCTCTCTCGCCGCCTTCAGTCACTAAGGATTCACCTCTCTCCTCCAACAACAAGGCTTCCCAGGTGAACCTGACTCTGCCTCTCTTTATCTCTAAGCATGTCCCTCTTACTCTTCTGTCTGAAAACACTCTTCAGATGCTTTGAAACAACCAGAGCCGGTCTACAATGCTTAATAATAATAATAATAATAATAATAATAATAATAATAATAATAATAATAATAATAAATAAAAAGAAATTCGCTCTTCTTTCAGACTTTTACTAATTAAAACTACCAAGCATACAGTATATAAAAACAAATATGACTTTTTAGAAAACAAATGATTGATTATTTAGCAAAAACATTTTTTGAAAAAATGATAATTTAATTATCAAAATATTTTAGATGAAGGTGTTAAAATTATGTACTGTCACACCAGTTAAAGTTATTAGGTTAATAAAATGGGTTTTATTTTACTCAGAGCTGGGGTGCTATAACATTAGGTTCCTATAAACAAATAATTATTCACTGTATTTACCCTGTTGTTATTGTCTATTGCAGAATATTTCATAACTGTAGAATGTAAATGTGGAAATGTGGAAACAGTATCAAAAGTAAAAACCTGCATTATTACGCTTTATTTTGATAGTCCCCTTTATAAGAATAGACACTGCAACTATACATATATATACTACTTTATATTAAAATCTGTTTAGGAAAGCCTCTTGAGAAATTACTGTATATGACATTTCATGTTACAAAAACCTCACAAGTCTGGCTAGGAACATCATTTCGAACCCAAGTCATGTGTTGAATTATGAATTCATACCATTAAAGTCTAACCATCGATTTAGAGTCCTAAGTTTCATTAAAGTGAAATTTAAAAAGTCATTTGTGCATCAGGCTGTCTTGGAGCTGAATAAGGCCTGTGTAAAATTAATATATATATTTTTTGTATTAGTCTTTGTCTCTTTGCAAGGAGTATGTATCATGCTGTTACACAAGAAAAAAAATCAGATGTAAGTCTGACAATAAAGGATTGGTAACACTTTACAATAAGGTTTATTAGTTAATGCATTTACTAACATTAACTTATCATGAACAACACTTGTACAGCATTTATTAATCATAATTCATCATTCACTAATGCATTATTAACATCCCAGTCCATGCTTGTTAACATTAGTTAATGCAGCGTGATTTAACATGAACTAACAATGAACAACTGTATTTTCATTAACTAACGTTAACTAACATGAACAAATGCTGTAGTAAATGTATTGTTCATTGTTTGTTCATTGTTAGTAAATGCATTAACTAACATTAACTAATGAACCTTATTGTAAAGTATGACCAAAGTATTGTATTATTGTTTTGTTATACATTGTTAAAAAATAACTATTAATTAAAAATGTATCGTTTATTTACGGTTGTGAATTGCATTATGAGAGCTTATCTCTGCTCTGTCAACTTTTGATGTTGAAAATTCAACTGTAAAGTTTCACAAAGTGACTTTTATTGACAATTTAGTAGTTTGAAATAATGTAATGTATAAGAAAATATATATATAGAGAAATAAGTCTGTAAAATAACTGAAAATGTACTGACAGTTTATTATCAGGGTTTTGTACCATATACAACACCAACCCAGAAAATATATCACTTTAATCTATTAAAATATTAATAGAATTATTAACATGAATCACAAAATACAAAAAACTGCTAATGTACGGATATTTTTACAGTGTAGGTCAATTAAGTCTCATTAGAGTATTAATAGGGCAGTCTCAATATAAATGTTAAAAGATATTAAGCTGACAATATACTATTAATAATGACTGCTAGTTGATATGTGGTTACAATTTTACTTATTATTAGTGTTAACAAACTTTTTGAATAGACAGACAGACAGACAGACAGACACCCACAAAGATGTTTGTTATGCTCTCTCTAAAAATAGCTTACCTGCAGTATATGACCACAACAGCAACCTTAAAAAGATTTGCACTTTTATGCATGCACTAGATGGATTAGAAATGCAATGCTTGTTTGTAATGTGCTGAGATGATCCCACACATACAGTAAAGCACAATGCACATGAACATTGCTTCTGCTTATCAAAATGTTGACAACGAAAACCACATTTACATTTGCTAAAACCTTCAGCTCATGTAAAACTGGGGAAAGGGTGAAGTGAAAACAAACAGGCCAACCTAGTAATTAATCATAAAACAAGACATTAATCAGATTATTGTACATCTGCTCTTTGAGCTTACTTGTAAAAGTGCATAGTCATACAAATAGAAATGCACTGACTGTAAAAAGCAGAATTATTAAATATAAATGATGAAAGGGATGTTAGAGAATATAACATTACATTGTCACTTCTGATCTTTTTACTTCATTTATATTCCAAGGAATCAATCTAAAAAAGACAGAAAATGTATCTATGTATTCATAACAGTTTTTAATTTTCACAAAGTTTTAATTTAACATACACTGTTAGTCATTTTTATAAATTTACACGGTATTTAACTGTAAAATGAACTGTATTTTACTGTAGGATAGTTTTACAGTATGTTACTGTATTCTTGGAATTTATGCATTTTAGAAAATTACTGTAAATTTTACAGTAAAGACGTGTATACAATTAGAACTAGAGAAAGATAAATGGTGCTGTGAATGTAAATACAGTATTTTTACTGTAATTGATTTACACTAAGTAAGAACTGCTGCCAGTATGTTACTGTAGATTCTACAGGAAGTAGTTAACAGTGTAACAATCAGATGAACTGATTATAATCTGCAAAAATATGTATAAATATTTTTCCTCTGTCTTTTTATTCTAATTAAAAAAAACTAAACAAAGTCACATGTCATATGTGGGTCTGTTTTTGCAAACTTTTCATAGAATTTATTGTTCATTGGAATAGCACCTAAATTACTAGAATTATTAGGACGATTACAGCAATTCATCAAGAGCAGGGGTGCCAAACATTTTCCTATGAAGGGCCAAAATCCAAGTTTGATTGAGAGCTGTGGGCTGAAAGTTAACATTGCAAACTGTATTACATTAAGGTTTCCTTGGGTAATTTATTTCATAAAATTATTTCAAATAAATATAAATAATTACTTCAACTGTATTTTATAATGCATTCTAATTTTTAAATATGTATATTATTTTAATAAACTACTAAAATAAAATCTTAAAAAATCCATTAATAAAACAATAGAGTTTGTACACTAGTCATGCTGAACCTGCCTTTGCCTTGATTTGTACACTGATGTCTTCTGTTTTGTCCCCTATTCATTGTGACAGTATCGTGTACATAAAAAAAAAAATCATATTTTTTTACATTTAATTGAAACAATTAATTTCAGTTCATTTTTTGTAGCCCAACAATAAAACAAACAAAAAAAAGTTTACATTAAAATAGAAGTGAGAATCTTTTTTAAAAGCATTCCCCAACTCTTACCAATCATTTTCCTTCTGGCAGGCTAAATCAGAGGACACAAAGAGCCAACGTTTGCCCACGGGCCCTAGTTTGGGCATCACTGATCAAGAGAGCACACTGTTAACAACTTATATAAATTACACAGTGTTTAACTGTACTATGAACTGTATGTTATTGTATGACAGTTACAGTATGCAGTATGTTACTGTATTTTAAAGCTGCATTGTGAAAATGACTGTAAATTCTACAGTAAAGATATACAATACTGTAAATGCATACAGTATACAGCAAGACAAATGTTGCTGTAAATGTAATGTACAGTATTTTTGCAGTAAATGATTTACAGGAAGTTACTGTAGAGTCTGCAGGAAATTATTAACAGTATATCCTTCCATATTAATGTATTCATTAAATGTTTAGATGTAAATGTATGCTGTGTGCCTTCCTCTCAATATCAAAAATGCAAGAAAACTGTCAGGTGTGAGATCTTGCACGTCGTATAATAAGTGTTACTTTCAAGTTGAACAGAGGTTCCCTGGAGGACACTGCATACTTTTCAGTTCATTCACTAAAAAAATACGGCCTTTCATTAGACCCAGAACACTTTTTACAAGCTGCTCACGCATTGGCAATAAAAAAAGCAATTAAAAGAATTTTTTTATATAGCCCTTTAAGTGCAGTTATGCATAAGCAGTGATTCCAAGCACTGTAAGTGGCCAGCAGTCTGGATCAGAGCTCCTGGGATTATTGTATTTGAGTATCCTATTCGCATTAAGGATGTATTTTGCATGGAACTGATGTGCTCAACCTGCTGCTCACTCAAATCAAATAGAAACAAGTGCAATGTTTAATGTACAATGACGTTTTGCACCTGAAGGTGTTTACCCATTGGGGGTTTTTGCGGTAATGACTGGCTGATTTAATGTTTGATGTTTTTGACTGATCAGGGCCTAACTGAATCTGCAGACCTTTTCTGCTATTTCTGTACAGAATATTTTTATATAGTATAAAAAAAAAATATATAATTTTAATCCGCTGATTCGAATGTTATCACTTGATTAAATGGGCCTTATCAGTGGTTATCAGCTAGATATGGGCCAGTAGGGGCCTTCTGTGCCTACTAGTAGGCTCAGAAGGCTGTTATCATCTATTCACATGGTTAATCAGCTATAGATCACATACTACTGTGGCCAGAAGTTAACGAGATTTATTTATATTATTTATAAAATTTCTCATTAATTGTATTTTATTAACATCTACCCCTACCTCAACCCCTAAACCCAACCGTCACAGTAATGTAAAAACAGATCTAGATCTGGAGTCTTCTCTAGTATAGCTGATTATCATGTGAATGGATGATAACAGCCTTCTGACCCTACCAGTAGGCACAGAAGGCCCCTACTGACCCATATCTATCAGCTGATAAACACTGATAATGCCCATTCAATCTAGTGATAACATTGGAAGCGGGTGATTTTAATAGGAGCTGTAAACCTAACAGATGATAAAATAATAATGAAAATTATTTAAGATTTGCAAGCAAAATCCTTTTATAACGGAATTTATAATAAAGAAAATTATCTTGTAGTTTTTTAAGGGTCCTGCGCTGCAAAAAAAATTACAATGTGTCATGACAACAAATGTTTTTAAGTTACTTAATTTAAGTTAATTAGGCTTCAACAAACTTTTTTTGTAGCTATACAAAGCATTACTGCATATTTTTAGTGAGTTTGACTGATTTAAGTTAGAAATGTAAATTTGATTCATTTAAAAAAATTTAAGGCAGGAAGAATGTTTTTACAGTGTGAAAAATATCAGAACAGTCAGGTAAATTCTAATCAGTAATGGTGCGTGTTATGAGTTCTCTTAAGAACACACCTGCACTGCAGCTGAATAAATGCTGCACATCTGCACACATCTGCTGGTGACACAAGTGTCACCATGGTTGTCTGTGTTAACTGAAAGGTGTCCTTAAGCTCTGAGTGTAGGGGCTGACTCACAGCCAGCTGTAGAAAATGTGCAGTTTTGCTGATCTTTTTTTGTTTGTTTGCTTGTTTGTTTGTTTTATTATAAGCCTTCCCCACAACACCTGCTTCATTGCCGTCAGAATGACTGAGAGTGAGTCATCTGTGAAGCCACTGTGTTTGCATAAGTGTGTGTGTATGGGTATACGAGAGAGAAATTCCCAAAGTTCAGCAGCTTAATTGTGTGTATTTAACCTTACTCACTCAGCACTTGTCCTCTTTGCGCCCGCAGCTGCTCAGACTGATCTTCAGCTCGTCTCTTCAAGTTTGTTTGTTTTTTAATTACTATTGTTCTCACATATGCGTCAATAAATATTAGTACACGCAAGCCCTATAGTCAGACAGCGCGCAAAATCCCCTTGATGCCATCTGGTCTCTGTGGAGAAGTCCAAACTGAGATACTAAGGCGCAGAAACAAACATGATGTAACAGCAGCAGGAGAGGCAGGTGATGATTGCCTTGATAGAGTGAAGATGCTCTCCGGAGTGAGAGGAGGAAGTAGCTTTTGAAAAATTTGAATTTGAATGTTTGGTAGCACCTAATGAAGGATGCGCGCGCCGCACAGCAAAACCGAAAACACCAAGTTGCGCTACAAGGTACTCGCACCGGAAAACAGTTCAACTGACAAAACCAAAAGGCTTGACACCCCAGAAGTTCTGTTCGACAGCGCATGATTCATTTAAATACTGCTTGTCAACATTTAATCAATCCTTCACAAGCATTGCTCCTCGAGTAAAACGTGAATGAAAACTTCATTTGACCACATAATTCAAAACGCAAAATGACGGTAAACAGACGCTCTGTAAGTTAAAGGTGCCCGGAAGAATCAAACAGGCTTTTTTCACAGAAATGCAAATTACCCTTCTGGGGTCCCTAATAAATCTCTGAAGTTTCTTCAAATAACAATTTTGTCATAATGTGAAGGACCTTAAAGAACCTTTTGTGGGGTGATCCATAGATGTTAAAGGTTCTTCATCGAACCATCGATGCTCATTAAGATCCTCTATTTTTAAGTGTGTGTGTGTGTGTGTGTATGAGGGTAACCATAGCAACAGTACGCTGCTCTGTTTCACTTTTCGGAAGGAACATAACAAAACATAAACACGGATGTTATTTTTCAATTGACCATATATTTACAAATCACAGATATAGTCGATGAAAAAGATTTAGGTTTTGTTTAGAAAGTTGAAAGACCATCATTACAACAACAGACTTTAGACTGCAACCTACAACTAATAATAATAATAATCAAATGAATCAATATCAAATAAATAACTGCATATCAAATAAATAACTGCATATCATGTTTTTGCTTGTCTGAAAAACAAACAACAACAAAGCATCAGATTTAATATGACACTTACCTGGGATGCGTGCTGAAGCATGAAACAAACACTTGCAAGTTTTCCCTTACTTCCATAAAAGGTAGGCATGCTGAGGTCGATTGTTTAATTGTCCATTTTGGCAGGTACACGAGCGCAGCGCGGCGCGCCGCACGAGAGTGAGCGTCAACAGGTCACGCATCAGAGGCACGGTCGGTGTTTCTGTGGAAGCACGCGATGGGCGGAGGCTGATGTACCGACGGCTCCGTGTTGTCATCTAAACATCGCGTCAGAGCTCTGTGACGGTGCTCAGCAAGGATGCTCGTAAGAGACACTCGTGCGTAAGCAAGGGAGGAGAGAGAGTCACTGCGAATCTGAAGCACGAATTTATCTGAGGAAAAAGAAAAACAAATCTATCTATCTATCTATCTATCTATCTATCTATCTATCTATCTATCTATCTATCTATCTGTCTATCTGTCTATCTGTCTATCTGTCTATCTGTCTACCTGTCTGTCTGTCTGTCTGTCAATCAGATGTGGCTTTTAAGGGAGACGATCTTTAGTATCACAATGCAAACACTTAAAATAAGCTGACATCTCTGATATGGAAGGTGGAATGCAACTAGTTACAATCCCACTGAAAATGATTAGGCAAGAAAGGATTTACACCGAATTTCCAGGTGTGTATGAATGTGTGCTGCTGATAGCGAGATACATTACTGATAGAAAGATACACTCCTGGATCTCTAGTTTAACAACTCCCCTTTTACTTCAGTTCACTAAAATGAAAGCAAACACAATACAATTTCGTTAAGCATGTAAATGTATCATGTAGAGCCACACACAACCCATTTGTTTGTCTTTCTGATACTAAGCTCATATCCAAATCCTATCCAAAAATGTAGGCAAACAAATCCTAAAATTACTCTTTTTGCCCCAAAATGACAGTCCTCCAAGCCAGCTTGAATTTTTGTATGTTTTTATTAGTCTTGAACTGGGTGTGTCTGATATACAAGACCCCTTCCCTCAAAGTCTATATCACTTTCCGTAGTCTAAGTTAACATTTGCCTGCCTGTTAGAAGTCACAACATGCTTATCAGTCTGAAAGATTTGAAGTGGTTTGCAACTTATTTTGTACACACAATGTTCGTCTTTATCTGCATTTAGTGATAGGGCTACATGGCCCAGATGTGCTGCTTATCCTCCTCTCATATAGTCATGGTTTCATTACTCAAACAGGCTGTTCTTCTTATGACCTCTCAGTTATTACTCACTCTCGTGAAGAGAGAGAGAGACAGAGAGCTGCACCTGCAGGGAGAAAATAATCAAAAATAGATTGAAACCGTGAAAATGTGGTGTGTGAAAAAGAGGCAGTATAAGAATGAAACATGTTATTGCATATTGCATGCAGTATTAAAAAAATACAAATCGCACAGAAGTGGAGAAATTGGACTGAAATGAATCAGTGAAGCTCATTTAAATCTGAATCACTTACCAGAAAAAAATGACAAAATTGCATGCCCAAGTCTAAAAAATGAGCATGTATGTGTCTACTACACAAAAGAGAGCAGATAAACACTGCACTGTTTAGAGGGAAACACACTCATACAATTGCAATGTACAGCAAATAGCAAAGTGAAGTCAGGCAAATTCTTGTCTGAAAGTTTGTGTAAACTGTACGTAAGTTTGCACATTGAGTCTAAACATAGACTTTACATTTCACAACAGCCATCTCATATTGAAGATGAGCATATAGTCTAAAAACATGTCTACCAGTTAAGCACAGAAATAGACATTTCTGTAATGTTTATGTGTTTTTTGGGGAAAGAAAAAATGTATTAACAGTGACTCTCAGAAATAAAGGTACACAAGCTGTCACTGGGGTGGTACCTTTTTAAAAGGTACACATTTGTACTTGAAGGGTCCATATTGATACCTTATAAGTATACATTACTACCTAAAAATTTTAAGAGGAACATTTTTGTACTTCTTAGGTACTAATATCTACCCTTGAGGTATTAATATGGACCTTCTAGGTACAATGTGTACCTTTTGAAAAGGCACCACCCCAGTGACAGCTCCTGTACCTTTCTGAGAGTGTAGCATGTTGTATGCTGCTTGTACTTTTCAAACATGTTTTATCACAATGTTTGCATGTTATCTTTTTAAAATTAAGGTCACCAGCATGCTTCTAACATTGCAACACATAGCAAACATGTTATAAATTTGCAAAAAAAATTTTTTTAAACATTTTGGGTGGCACAGTGGCTAGCACTGTCGCCTTACAGCAGGGATGTCCAAACCCGGTCCTGAAGGGCCAGTGTCCTGGAGAGTTTAGCTCCAACCCTAATCAAGCGCACCTAAACTAGCTAAATAAGCTCTTCCTAGATATACTAGAAATGTCCTGACAGGTGTGTTGAGGCAAGCTGGAGCTAAACTAAGCAGGACACTGGCCCTCCAGGACCGAGTTTGGACACCCCTGCCTTACAGCAAGAAGGTCGCTGGTTCGAGCCCCGGCTAGGTCAGTTGGCATTTAATGTGGAGTTTGCATGTTTTCCCTGTGTTCGCGTGGGTTTCCTCCAGGTGCTCTGGTTTTCCCCCACAAGTCCGAAGACATGCACTATAGGTGAATTGGGTAAGCTAAATTGTCCGTAGTGTGTGTATGTCCTGGTCCTCCAGGTTGGGGGTTGAGCAATGGCTAATGACCCACCTCATAAAAATGAGATGTTACGAAACACCAACATGGTGCGACCAAATATTAACTTTGATATAAACAGCCTGGGTAAATAGTAAATTAACACTGTGCTAACATGGATAAACGTTTTAACATATATGCTAGTATATAAATAGGCCTAACACAACAATAAATATAGCATACAGCATATAAGTAGCATATTTTTTAACATACTACATTTTAAATATGTTTTAACATTATGCTAACATGCATTAAAAAGTTGCTAACATGTTTCAACACATGGCTAATGTAACATGTTAAAATGTTTTAACTCCATGCTAGTAAATATCTAACATTAACACTATAGTAACATGAAGTAGCATGTTAGCATTGCTTCTACATATCTAATATGTTTTAACATTCTACTTAATTATACATTATACTATACTATATTTTTAGCATGCTATATTTCTAAAGTTTAGTGACATTTTATTCATACTTCTCAGATTCATACTATAGATCATACTTCAAATCATACTTCGAATTTAAATTAAGTACCTACTCAAGTAGTAGGCGATTTCGGACGCAGCCATTGTGTCTTTTATACACTAAGCATAGCATCCACACTCGCTGCAGTGTGAGTGTGAATGGTAGAGCAGGTGTTGACGTTACGATTGTGACACTAAGGTATATTACAATCAGTAATTCTAGTGCAAAGACAAACAAAAAGGTCACTCGTCAAACCAAACGAGTAAGTAGCCCATGGTCAGAATACTGCAATGCAAAATTAAATCAAAATGTTTAAGGAAATTCAAGGGGGGAGAGAGCCCGCCTATAAACTGCTCTGGGAGGAGATCACAGCAAGGGCATCCATAGTTACAACTACTAGAGATGGTGTGTCTGGGGGATTGTGGGTAGTCCCATGACATTGCTGTTAAGACACGACGTTCTGCCCTGCCAGCCGCAGCGGGGCTCCTTCTCTCCTCCTCTGACTCCTGAGATGAGTCTGAACCTCTACCGGTATCCATGGTGACCCACTGGGAACTCAGATTCCTCAAGGTAGCTCTTCAGATGATTCAGAAGGGAGCAGGAGAGAGTAAACTGGAAAAGAGAAAAAGGTAGTTTATACCATTTAGTGCAGTTAACACAGGTTTGCTTTTAGTTCCACCATGCACACTCTAGATGAGAAACTTTGCTACTCTGAATGCACATGGATTACTCAGCACTTTTTCATTAATAATTTGCGACTATCTGAATCATACAGTAGATCCAAGTCATTTATATGCTGGACTATTGCAATAGTATTCTGCATGCTGCAGCTCGACTGGTCTAGAATAAGCTCTTTATCTCTAGGCACTTGTTATCGGTTGCATCAAGTTTGAACCACAGCCATATCACCCTGCGGCCCAAGACTGGTTACCCACTGAAGCCAAGCAGGGCTGAGCCTGGTGAATACCTGGATGGAAGACCACATGGGAACATAGATTGCTGTTGGAAGTGGTGTTAGGTGAGGCCAGCAGGGGGAGCTCAACCTACGGTCTATGTGAGTCCTAATCCCCCAGTATAGTGAAGGGGACACTATACTATCAGTAAGTGTCGTCTTTCTGATGAGATGTTAAACCAAGGTCCTGACTCTCTGTGGTCATTAAAATCCCTTGGCATTTCTCAAAAAGGGTACGGGTGTAACCCCGGTGTCCTGGCCAAATACCAGGGCTTAATTTGTGCCGGAACACGCCGGATCTGGAGCCTCTAAAATCTGACCCGGTACCTTATTTTACTGATCCCCCACCTCAAATCGCCCTTCTCCCCTGTCTGATGTTCACTTTCGCTTTCTTCTGCGACTGCCAGTCTCTAACCCTCTTCACTGTCATCCGCGACACCCCCACCCCACTCACTTTCATCCGCGACACCCCTCCGCCATCCACGCACCAACAGGTTCAGCACACGCTTATTTCTACTTGATCCTATCTCTTGAAACCTTCAATTCACTTCATGATACAATCACAGAGAGGCATAAAATCCCTTTCCGACCTTCCCAGATGCAAAATGCCAGAGGGAAAAACATTTTATGGTTGTATGCTTTTTATTAATCCCTCTCTTTTCTTGCTTGTGGTTTTCCATACAATGTTGAAAATATGTATTGCTAACACTTTTTATGATTATACTTTATGCCAAGCATTTTTATGCCCAAACTTTGTGCAAAAGGAGAATAACTCTGGGATAGAAAGTGATCACAGTATTTAGTATATACTTAGGGAATAGATGAGTAGCTTGATGGGTTGTGAGAATTTCACATCTTGCCATATTGTTGAATTCACTTTATGAAATTACACTACCTTGCACCTTGGTTGCCTCCATAACCACTTAATTATATAAGCCATGATTTAACAAGTAATATGATTTTGTCATTGAGATGATAGCATCATATAGTTGCTGAATGTTTGCCAGGTATACATGATGTGAATCTACCGTTCCTTCAAACCAAAGCTGCTCTGTCGTATTAAGAGCTGTTGAGGCCGTTTGAGTATAATGGACTCACGATCAAGTTGAAAAATCCAGGCTTTGCGGCATGGCATCCAACTGGAGGTAGCCATGACAGGATGGATACACTGTGGTCATAAAGGGATGGACGTGTTCAGCAAGAATATTCAGGGAGGTTTTGCCATTTAAATGATACTCAGCTGGTACTAAAGTGTTCAAAAGTATGCCAAAAATATCCCTAATGCCATTACACCCCCATCAACCTGAACTGTTGAGATACAAGGCAAGATGGATCCATACTGTATTGTTGTTTATGCCAAACTCTAAACTAATACCATGCAAATGTTGCAGCAGAAATCAAGATTCAGGCAACCTTTTTTCAATCTTGGTTTCCTTCACTTAGTTGGCAGTGGTGGCAATGATGTGCTCTTCTGCTGCTTTAAAATTTGATGTTTGTGCACTTCTCAAGACCTTGGTTGAAAGTCATGGTTATTTTAATTATTGTTGCCTTTCTTTAAACCCTGAGCTTTCCTTTTTGCCCAGACCTCTAGCATCAACAAGACACTTCCCCCACAGAATTGCAGCTCACCGGATATTTTCTTTTTCAGATCATTCTCTGTAAACCCTAGAGATTGAAAATCCCAGCAGATCAGCAGTTTCTAAAATAGCCAGATCAGCCCATAGACTGTAAAAAAGCCCATCACCAACAAGCATGCCATATTTAAAGTCTCTGAAATTATTTTTTCTCCTAATTCTGATACGTTAATCGGGCCCGTAGCCAGGAGGGGTTTGGGTGATTCGGAAGACCCACCACTCACAGACAAAGGTGCAGAATTTATCCCATACCTGAGCTCATTTGTCCTATTTTGACTGCTATGCCATCATAAATGGTGAAAATAACCCATCAAAAAAGGCTTTAAGACCAAGCAGAATCCTCTGTTGGCTGTCACTTTGGTGTGACTTCAGTTAATCAGTTTTGGTCAATGCTAACAAATATTATACATACAGTTGAAGTCAGAATTATTAGCCCCCCTTGTTTATTTTTCCCCCCAATTTCTGTTTAACAGAAAGATTTTTTTCAACACATTTCTAAACATACTTTTGTTTAGTTTCAAAACAAGTTTTATTAACTCAATTTTAATAACTGATTTATTTTATATTTGCTGTTATGACAATAAATAATATTTTACTATTTATTTTAAAGGCACTTTAAGTAGGTTTATTTAGGTTAACTAGGCAGGTTAGTGTAATCAGGCAAATCATTGTATAACGATGGTTTGTTCTGTAGACTATCAAAAAATATATAGCTTAAAGGGGCTGATAATTTAGAACTTTAAAAACTTTAAAGCTGCTTTTATTCTATTCTATTTGTCCAAAAGAAAAAATATTATCAGACATACTGTGAAAATTTCTTTGCTCTGTTAAACATCATTTGGGAAATATTTAAAAGGGAAAAAAAAATTTAAAGGGGGGCTAATAACTCTGACTTCAACTGTGTGTGTGTGTGTGTATATATATATATATATATATACTATATACTATATAAATATAACATCCAGCTGTGCAAGAAAACATACAATATGATGTGAATAAAGTTACTGCATTGTTTTTAAATAGAGAAAACTTTTTACACGTAACTTATTATAAATCTTGGACTTATTCTTAAAACAAAAAATTACCAATAAAAAGTGGTGAAACACAAAAAGCAGGACATATTAAAATGAATTTGAATACTAATTTGGCTATTGTTGTTATCCATGGATTTTTAAATGTACTTTTTTTTTACAAGAGAGGCTAGAAAATTGTGAAGCTTTACATTATTATTATGTTTTAAGTATTTTTTATTCAAATGGCCAAATTTTGACTGAGAACAGTTGAATGTGCTGGCCAGTTTGTTATTTGCAAAACTTTAACAGATTCCTATTTCTTTCTGATGATGATGTAGTAAATTTGTATTTTGAAAATAAGTTTTTTTTTTTTTTTTACATTTCTTTATTCTAAACCTTTAGGAAATATTGTGGTACATCAAAAAGTGTGGTTATGATGACCATCTGACAAGCTAATTCAGCTATAGAGCTTTTAATGTCACTAAAAATCTGTATTTAAATCTCACAATTAAATAGAAAATGAGGCGTATAACTGCAAAAATGTCAACTTTTTGACAAAAAAGAACCACCCCTTTCACCACGCTGGCTAAGGGCCTGCTAATGTCTTGACCATGTCTAAAAGCTTAAAAATGAATAAGATAGCCTAATTGATAAGCTGTTGAACAGGTGAACTTAAAAAGGGTCTAATCAATGTATGTAATGCACATGGTTTTAAAGTTTTGGGTTACATTAATTATTGGAATGTATACTTTTATTCAGTAAGGAGACATTAAACTAATAAAAATGGCATTTAATTTTCATCAGTAATTTATCAACGAATCCTGAAAAACACATCAGTTTATACAAACAGAACAACAATGATGGTAAAAGTTTTTTTTTTCATATTTTTACTTTGGATAACCTGAAAGTGAACAATTTTCACTTTTGTGTGGAATATACCTTTTAGATTATTATATGGCAAAGCATATTATGTCAAAGGACGCCATCCTGCGGATCACACAGAAACTGCACTAGTTTGATATAACAATAAGCTATAGTTGCATGATCGTATTATAT